>OZ024833.1:74333141-74645641 GCA_964016985.1 Anodontia alba | reverse complement strand
AAAACTATGGTTGGTATTCCCTACTGGGAACTATTTCCTTGTGTGATATTATCAATGCATAAATGATGTCATGTTATAGCAGTATATGACGTTACGTAACGGATGTTGAAGCAAATTATGGCGTCATTTAAGTAAGTAGAATAACTAAAAGTCATTTTATGGTATACGTAATATAAGGATTAGTCCACAGTTGTTTTAAAATATGGGAAATAATTCAAAAGGGCTTTGAAAGCCCTGATACAAACCTCGTGCTGAAGCACTCGGTTTTAATCGGACTTTCAATGCTCTAGGGAATTATTTCCCGTATTTCAAAACAACTGCGGACTAACTTCTATATCTCACCGACAGCTGAATGTAGTTACTCAGTTTAGTGCTGCTGTCATTTTAACTCAATAGTGGCTGAACATAATTTTTTTCTGTTTTAATAATATATCTTCACCTAGAGCTCATTCAAGTGTCCATATTCTGTCATCTAACTGAACAAGTGCTAAAAGTAGTTATTTTTATACACTCTTCAGCTCATGAACACAAGTGCTAAGTATTATTTTTCATTTATTTATCGAATTCATAAAACAAAGTTAAATTACAGTTTTCTCTATATTTTCCTGCTCAGAAGCTAACTATAGTAACTGTTCTCGTTTTATTTATTTTACCTTACCAAGGGTAAACCGCAGCTTTTCTGTCATTTACAGTACCTTATGGTAGCATAGTATGTCTGTTTAGTCTAAAATTTCCAAAGTCTAAATGTAATGTCGATCCTTAGTCATCTTATCCAACCAAGGGCTAAACGTAGTCTTGCTGTCTAGTCATCTTGCCTTTACAATCTGTTAAGTCATCATCACGAAAATATGTCTATATAATTTTGACCCCCTTAAACCCCACTTTTATATAGTAAAACTGGGGTTTACAGAGGTATATATTATTTTTCTTATTTCTGCTCAAAACATAAATTGTGGGTACTCGTTAGAACCGACTCGCCAAGGCGATTCTAACGAGTACCCACAATCTATGTTTTGAGTAGAAATATGAAAAATATTAGAAATTTTTATCTGAAAATTTGCCAGTTTTTGGTTGTAAAATTTTCAATATATTTGAATAGGCGTGTTTTCGTAATGTGTAAAAAAGGTAAGAGAAAAGTACAGGGAGTGCCATAATCACAAGCCGCAACCCTTCCCAGGCACCAAGAGGAAGAGGAAACAGACAAAACCAAACAAGCGCTAATCGAACAAACGTATGAAAAGCACTATGATTAGTTCTCTCTTCCCCAAGCAAGGTAATCGCAATGCTTAATGGACAGAAAAACACAAGAACATAGTAATAAAAGGGAAGACTTAAAACAAATCACTTCGTAGAATAATAAAAAATGGTAGGAGAAAAGTCCAGGGAGTGCCATAATCACAAGCCGCAGCTCTTCCCAGACACCGAGAGGAAGAGAAAACAGACAAAACCAAATAAGCGCAAATCTGACAAACGTACAAAAAAGCACCAAGATTAGCTCTCTCTTCCCAAAGCGAGATAATCGCAATGCTAAAACGACTGAAAAACACAAAAACAAAATAACACAAGGTAAGACACAAAACAAGCGCGGTAATCGCAAAGCTAAAAAGACTGAAAAAAAAAACCCAAACAAAAACAACAACAACAAAAAAAAAAAAAAAAAAAAAAAACAAACAAAAAAAAAAAAAAAAAAAAGAACAAAATAACACAAGGTAAGACACAAAACAAACCGCCTCGCAGAATACACCACAAAACAACAAAACAACAAAGAGTAAGACTAACACCGGGACCTCCGCCTTAGAACGGTCAGTAGAATAAAAAAAAAGAGTAAGAGAAATGTCCAGGGAGTGCCACAATCACAAATCGCAGCCCTTCCTAGACACCAAGAGGAAGAGGAAACAGACAAAACCAAACAAGCGCAAATAGAACAAACGTACGAAAAACACTTAGATTACCTCTCTCTTCCCCAAGCGAGATATTCGCAATGCTAAAAGGACTGAAAAATAAAGAACAAAATAACACAAGGTAAGACATAAAATAAATCGCCTCGTAGAATAAAATACAAAGCAACAAAGAGTAAGACAAACACCGGGACCACCGCCTTCGAACGGTCAGTAGAATAAATCACCGGGGGTTTAAAACACTTTTACGGCCAACCAACTTCACCCTGGTTCTCGATGCCACTATTAATCACAAATAGTAAAACAGAAAGCTAAATGGGCAGCTGTTGAAGGTGACCAAACCACCGGGAGGGTGGGGGTGGGGTTAAAGCACTTTTACAGCTAGCAAACTTCATCCTGGGTCCCGATGCTACTCTTAATACATAAATACATAAAAATTCGGTTCGCATAAAGGCTCCCAACTCAGTCAATGCATCAAAGCAAAAACATAAAAAGCAAATTAATCATAATGATAAACAAGGACGAGTACTTCTGGATAATTCTACTGTATGCAAGAGTAAATGAAAACCAATAGTTGAACCACGGCGGGCCAAGCCAAAGAAATATCATCAAGCCCTAACCCACTAGTTAAAGTTTTACGAAGAGACCCTCATTTAGTCTGAGGCCCGAACCGCCGTCGTGCAATTAAAGAGTGAAGCATGGCCATCAACAATGATTGGGTTGACAACTAGACATGCAGTCTACCTCATAATATCCAGGCTATAGTCAATTCTTTTATAACGGTTATTTAATTTTCTGAATTGCTCCGAAATGTTAGATTTTCCCACAAATTTTCTAAATCTGTACACTAAGTCACCGTAAAATTCTGGTTCCGATATACCTTGTTACAGAAATGTTTTCAGACTGACGCTATATTCTGACGCTATCACAATAAGCCATAAAGCAAGAAAGAGTAAGACCAACACCGGGGCCACCGCCTTAGAACGGTCAGTAGAATAAACCAACGTGTGGTTTAGAGCACTTTTACAGCCGGCCAACTTCACAATACAGAAATACATAAAAATTCGGTTCGCATAAAAGCTCCCAACTCAGTCAGTGCATCAAAGCTAAAACATAAAAATCAAATTAATCACTATGATACACAAAGACGAGCACTCATGGCTAATTCTACTTGTGCCAGAATAAATGAAAACCAATAGTACGGCGGGCCAAGCCAAAGATAAAGAGCCAAGCCCCAACCCACTGGTTAAACTTTTACGAAGAGGGCCGTCATTGAGTCTGAGGCCCGAACCGCCGTCGTGCAATTAAAGAGTAAAGCATAGCCATCAACAATGATTGGGTTGGTAACTAGGCATGCAGTCTGCCGCATAAAAACTAGGCTATAGTCCATTCTTTTATAACGGTTCATTAGTTTTCCGAATTGCTCCCAAAAGTTAGATTTTCCCAACAATTTTTCTAAATCTGTACACTAAGTCACCTTAAACTTCTGGTTCCGATATACCTTGTTGCAGAAGTCTCCAATTGTTAAATAGTTAAAATATCACTGTTTAATCATTTAACATCACCGGTAGCTTAACGTGCAATCTAAGTTTAGAGTCTCTGTGTAGTCAGTTTACATTAACAAGCTATAAATGTACATTATCGGTTTAGTGTTTCCACACAAACAATTCTACTTTAGTACTTTATATTTAGTTTGTCTGTCAGTCATCATGCTTCGGTGAGTATTAAATAAAACTAATCGTTTATAGAGAAAGCAATGTTACTTCACCAAGGCTACACATTTTGGCTCTCCATTCACTTCACCAAGGGCCAAACATGGGTTCTCAGTTTAAGAATACTTTTTAAAAAAGAGTTTTTGTTAACAGTTATGGAAAAAGTATACTAAAATCGACATTCAACTTTTATCCCATATTGCTATTTAGTGTTAAAAGGAACGTACATAAAACAAGCAAAGCGATTTTAACTGAAGTTAAGATCAGTTAACTGATAAATGCATAATAAGGCTATTATCAGCGCCTTGCAGAATGATACTTATGATGTGACTTTGCACTTGACAGCTGAAATGCAAAAATCATATTCTAAAAATATACTGAGACATAATTGATTTCACAATTTTTTTTCAGAACCATCAGAATGCGGACAGAAGAAAAGTTGTTTCAGGTTAGTGTCTTGCAAACATTCAATACGGAGATACCCAGGGAAAGTCACAGGCACGGAATAAAGCCCATGATACAGGATAAGGAGTAAACGTACATGAAAAGACAACACAAATAAGCCCTTCGTCATAAAGATAATAAAGAACGACAAGAGAATGAACAAACGCAGAAGAAATCAATAAAACAGTACCTTTGAAAGATCAAAAGTAAAATCATTGAGAAGTGAGGTTTACACCTAGTTTTATGATACTTTATGTATATTCAATCCTCGCCCTTAAATTTGATACAGCTCCCAGCTACATGTAACAGTTGGGTCCGCGTAGGTATCAGTTTCTTTTAAGTTTAAAATAAACGGGTAAGTACGTGTTAGTTTAAAATGAATGATTGCAGTCGTGCGCCTTTCTTAATAATTTCTTAGCCTCATTTTGCCTATTTCCCCCCTTTTTACTGTATGAAGCGGTTAATAAGGGTTGTCTAAGTGTTCGAATAAATAATGCATTTTAAATTTGTGTGTGAAACCCCAAAAACAATTTTAGGCTCTAATTTGTTTATTGATCCACCATTTGAAAAGGAGAGGAGGCTTATCCTTGCGTAAAAACATTAGAAAGTAATTTCACAAGTTGAAAGATGGATTCAGTGATAGCAAAATCACAACAAATTAACAAAATATCAGACACAATATTAACGTGTCTGTTTATGAGTCATTGTTATGATAAGATTTGATATGCGATAAAATCTGTAAAGGGTGTCCTTGGAAACAAATACAGAAAGAAAGTCGGAGTCGGTTTTACTGAGACTCTTCGTAGTTTACACTTTGTTTTCTGTGATGTTTCACTGATTGAGTTAGATAGCCTCTATATGAGCCGGACAATTATATTGTATCTTTTACAACATTGGAAATTTCGTACACACCCTCGGTTTTTTTTTTACTACCGACCCTTCTAAAGCAGTGGTTCTGGTATTTGTTGCTCTTTGTTTGTGGCAGTTTCCAGAATTGTTTCTGATGTTTTTGCTAATGACGCGCCATAAGTAGACTTCCCAAATTCCCGACATACGCTTCTACCGATATTTCCTTCGTTCAGACCTATGGGCATGGTGGGCAAAGCTTGCTTACCAAGTAATGCTTACTATCCGCGGACGCCTGATTACACCCTTTATTCTGGGGTCCATGTCTGCTGGTCTGAACATTCTGATTCGTCATTCGTTTACGGATTTATGAGTTTGGATTATGGTTTAGGTACCATGACCGCAACTACTTTGAACATATGGTTGTTCGCTGCGGGACTTTTCTCATGTTTTGTCAAGTTCGTCTTCTTGCTGTGTTTTGTAGATTCTGTCCTAGCATTGTGATCACCCTGTTGGCAAAGATGGAGCTGATCGCTTTTGTTTCTTTGGTCTGCAGCTTGTGTACTTCCTGTCATGGTTTGTTGGCTCATCTTATTGATTCATTGGTAGGTTAGGATTTTCTGACTATGACTTTTTTTACACTTTCAGCTCACTCCAATACCGGCATTAGTAGAACTCGATTTTCCAAGACGCCAGATATTGTTATACCTCCTAGCTCATGGTTGAGTGATGTTCTATTTTCCAAGGATTGCAAATGGTCTCAGTAATCTCCAAACGATCTTAACATGTATTTATGTGGAAGCTGTACTTTGTGTTCTGAACTTCAAATTTATTTCGCATAATAGAAATCTGAATACGTTTGATACTTAGTTCTGTTTTGAAACCAAAATGATAAGCAATTACATGCACAAAAGCTCTGGTACTAGGCACATTTAAAAGTTATGATAAAAAGTGCCACAGAGAATAAAAATGTTTACCCTTTCAATAAATCACACATACAAAAATCCAATTTGGAGATACCCCCAAAAAGGCCAGAAACTTTAAAACGGTGTAAAGTACAATACGTAATGCAAACAAAAGTTTGCTGCCTATGAATACTTCATAGATTTTTTGACCAATTTTGTTTCATACGAAATGCTGAATATATGTCACCATAGTTATGTTTGCGTTTCTATGTTACATGAAACCTTTCCCTTCAATAATATTTCGACGTTCCCGATGAGAACCAATCAACTCGCAAATGTAAACGCGGTAGACCAGCAACTGCCTATGCAGCATCTTAGTTTGTTCAGGACCTTTACTTCTTGTCCATCGGTCGGTCTGAGTTTAGACAGCAAACGGCTTGATCAGAGTACACACACTCTGCAAGTACTGTTTCAAACCTCCAGTGTCCGTATACGCAAAAATACCCTTTCTGCCTGAACTGATTCATATCGACAAATTATTAGAATTACTGGCTGATGGCTGATAGAATCTGATAGAATATTGACATCAGCACGCATCACTTCCACTTAAATGGCACAATTTCCTCGCTAGACTTTTGGTACAATAATTCTTAATTTTCCTCCAAATAGATGCTTTAAGTCTCTTTGGTGTAATTTGTGTGATTTTGGTCGCTTGTCAAGCTAAGCTAGCAGCGAAGTAAGTGTATTACACGTCACTAAAACATGCCTATATAATTTTGACCCCCCTTAAACCCCACTTTTACATAGTAAAACTGGGGTTTACAGGGGTATACAATATGTTTCTTATTTCTGCTCAAAAGCATACATTGTTGGTACTCTTTAGGGACGAGGCGTTTCTAACGAGTACCCACAATCTATTGAGCAGAAATATGAAAAGTACCAGAATTTTTTATCTGAAAAGTTTTATGTTTTGGTAGCAAAATTTTCAGTATATTTGAATAGGCATGTGTTCGTTTGTTTGTGTTGAGGTTTTACGGCCCAGTCAACCTAACGGGGTCATGTCGAGCGCGGTCAGTTTACCTAACCACAATTTTACTGGGCAGGCTAAGTCCTCTAAGCGGTTAACTAGTACTGTGCACATTCTTTCACCAGAAACTGACAACT
The DNA here is from genome assembly GCA_964016985.1 of Anodontia alba. NCBI lineage: Eukaryota > Metazoa > Mollusca > Bivalvia > Lucinida > Lucinidae > Anodontia > Anodontia alba. The sequence continues at coordinate 74,638,672 of OZ024833.1, read as the reverse complement.
GCCCTTCTTGAATCAGCGGAAGGGAGAGAATGACTGTAGAAAATATTTCATGATCAATCTCCACGAAAGAATGTTGCCGACCTCGGCGGGAGTTGAACCCGCGACCTCCTGGTCTCCAGTCGGACGGCGCATCCAACTGAGCCACCGAGGCCGGCAGTATGTGTTCGTAATGATGATGGGTTTATGTGCACGAATAACCATTGCCGTCCTCAACACGAGTCTGTAAGCGAACAGCAAAGGAACTTGATAAGGACCTTCGATGTTCGCTTAGATAATAATTGGATACTGTAATACATATCGATGTATAGAAAAGGCCCTTACCACATACTGTTTACTATATTTGGCACGATGACCTATTTTTTTTCTAAGCGATAATTTTTACCCAATGCCTTGGCTACAATATCGGTGGGTACAGATAACCCATAGATAATCAATCGCAAAGTATGATAACTAGTAACAATGTATTTTGAAGGTATTATAAGAATCGTTCATAGGTGTTCGCCGCGTATAGAAACAAATCTGTCTAAACGGTCACTGTCTGGCATCACGAAGCTTAGCTGAGTGATGCCAGACAGTGATTCCGAGAGACACAACGACAGCCCCTGATAGATTCTTTTCTTGCATATCTTTCAATAATGTCTCGTGCTTGTCGATCTTTTTAATTGGTTGTACTTCCTCTGATGCACACGGAAGTTGATGTCCGCCATCTGGAAAGTTTTCGTCATTCATAAAACCGCGATGACGTCAGCTTAGCAACATAGTTATGTGACTTTTTCTTACATTTTTTCCTATATAACCAATTGAGTGATTGACCACACGTGAGGTGTATCCTTTTTATCTTAGCCTGTGTAGCACATATTGGGTAGGATAGGAATTTCTGTCCCCATTGAAAACCTCGGATTTCTTTCTCTGACATGAAAGAAAAATATTATCAATCTGCTCATGACGTTAGGGTGACGTATTCAGCGTCAAAACGTAACACTTGATAGGACATGACCTTACGTACTTTTTGCGCTTGAATCATCGTCTGTTTTAACAATTACTTTTGTTGGCTGTTTATTTCAAGCCAGTAAGGTCTGAGTATGTGATAAACAGATTATAACATGGTGCTTTGGTCAATACCCTCTATATTAACCCTCGACCATTATCTGTCCAAAGGCTAATTTAGCAGATACTGGCCGAAGGTTGATAAAGATAGCGATAATCAAAGTAAATAAGAGAACTCAGGAACTGATACACGCAGATCCACATCAAGCCCCCAACACTAAAGGGAAAGACAGAAAAATACAATAAAGCAGCCACAAAATGAACATGTGGCAAGCAGAGTTCGTAACTCTTTCCCAAAAGGTGGGAACTCTGCTACCAAAATTTAACTGAATATATAATAAACTCACATAATGGTTAAAAGAAAAACTTTAGAAAGTGAAACACGACATATCAGTTAAGAAAACATACCACAATGAAAGTACATTTTATAATTTCTAATCATCAGTTATCGGATTTTGTTGCTCGGCTGGCTGGCTATTCAGATATGCCCCCAAAATCACCTTTGGCATAGTAGGGATCATGCTAGCGCATATTCAATCTAACTACAAGAATAAGCCTGGATAACGACATCGTCATAATAGTAGTAATATCGACTTCTACTTTGCTAACAGTAAACTAGGTATTCTGCCAGAAAACTTGACACTTCGGCTGTTTTCAATTTTATGTGTATATTACTCTCAAGGGTAATTCCTTTTAGAATCTATATTGGTCTTCTGCTCTTGACTGTCTTCCTGTTGGTACATCGCCTACCCACGAAACCAAGGAGAAGAAGAAATAGACAAAGACGAACAAACGCATTTCGGCCGTGCCGTGCGAAAACGTATCTTCTGCCATCTGTTGACAGCGAAGGTCCAGATCAACCTGCACATTAGTACAGTCTGATCAGTACCTTCGTTGTCCACAAACAGAATTATTGTATACTATAGAATGTTTCAATGGAGAGCAAAGGCCCGATTGAGACCATGCGCATCTGCACATTTTGCGCGTGCTCGAAGGCACGTTTTCGCTTGACGAGGCCCATTTTATCTCATGCTGTTCTCAAATATTATGTTGCATTTGTTGCATTTGAAGTTTTCCTTTCTATCTTTTACCCAGTAAGAAGCAGCTAGTTGATGCTTTGCGAAAAACATCACGAACACATTAATCAGTTGAATGCTTCTGACAGACAGAATCCTATAAGACTTCGGGTCTGTCTTTGAAAATAAACTTGAAAGCTTAATGTTCATTTCATTTAATGTCTAACATTGGTTTCCTGTTCAACAGATCCTGTAACAAAACGCTGCAGTATGTTGTTATTATGACATCGAAACAATGTGTGGTTTGCGTCTCTGTCTAATAACCATTTGTTCCAGACAGAGAAATATATTCTAAACGGAATAACCCTTGAGAGCAACGAACTCAGCCACAAAATTAAAAACAGCTAAAGTGTGAACTTTTCCAGGTCAGATTTGCTAGTTTCGGCCAGTTTAGCCTCATTAAGACCCCATTACGAAAACACGTCTATTCAAATATATTGAGAATTTACCACCAAAAAATGAAATCTTTCAGACGAAAAATTCTGGTTGTTTTCATATCTCTGTTAAAACATAGGTTTTGGGTGCTCGTTAAAACTGCCTCGGCGAGGCGGTTCTAACAAGTACCCAGAATCTATGTTTTTGAGCAGAAATAAGAAAATTAATGAATACCCCTCTAAACCCCAGTTTTACTGTATAAAAGGGGTTTAAGAGGGTCAAAACTATATAGGCGTGTTTTCGTGATGCATTTACGTTTTTTTTTTTTTTCGAAAATTCTGGAACAAGCTCAGTTATCACAAAAGACCAGGGCCCAGTTGTTCAAGCGTCGTTAGCTTAACGAGTTCGTTAGTGTTCAAAATGTTAACTTTTCTAGCAAGTACAATATCTAATTCACAGTTATTTTTGCTGGAAAAAATGTGAGTAGCTTTTGCAAAGGCCATAGCTACTCACTTTTCAGCAAAAATATTAGCATTTGTTACATATTTAATAATCAAAGTTTTAACGATACGTTAACTAACGACATCGTTAGTTTTGAACAACTTGGCCCAGAAAATTTTAACTACACTATCGTGAAGTACGGGGACACGTTTAACGACAGCCACGTAACATTAACATAAGCTCTGTTGTCGATAATTAGATACTAAAAGGAATGACCCTTAAGAGTATTGTTTTTTTTATTCCGGGTTACTTGTTGATGCTGTCACAAACGTACTGCTCGGTGCCTCAGAAAGGCTGAGCATGGTGAATGTAGCCTTTCGTGAGTAATTCCATTTACATTGTACTAAGTAATGGAAGTAGAAAAGTATCTAAAGGCTAGACTTCAGGATCTGTTTGCCCTTACTTACTGACAGCAACATGTGAGTCTGCTCAAACATTAACTGCCAAGGAAACAAGCAAATTCCATGGGGAATTTATGTCCCCCGCCTTATTTTTATTTGAGGTGTTAAAAATGGTAAAGTTAACCAGAGGACCATTGGTCCTGTATCAATTACCTAAGTATTGAAGCAGGAAACCAGTGATAAAAAATAATTTCAAGATTCTGAAAAAAAAAACACATGCATATCTTCAGACCATCCTTAAAGCACCTGTAAAGTTTCAAAGGATCGGCTTAAAACTGTGGTAGGAGTTACAGGGTCAAGGTACCTACTCCCTATACGCTTCTGTAGTATTAGAACTCAAAAAAATGTCTAAGTTAAAAATTCAGGAAAAGTAATAAAAAATATTTCAGGATTCTGAAAAAAACCACATGCATATTTTCAGGCCATCCTTTAAGCCCTTGTAAAGTTTCAAAAGGATTGGACAAAAACTGTGGGAGGAGTTAAGGGGACAAGGTACCTGAACCCTTTACACTTCTGTAATATTAGAACTCAAAAAATGTCTAAGTTAAAAATGTGGAAAAAGTAATAAAAAAATATTTCAGGATCCTGAAAAATCCACATGCATATTTTCAGGCCATCCTAAACACCCACGTAAAGTTTCAAAAGGATCGTTCAAAACCTGTGGGAGGAGTTAAGGGGACAAGGTACCTACTTCCTATAGACTTCTGTAATATTAGAACTCAAAAAATGTCTAAGTTCAAAACGTGTAAAAAGTAATAAAAAATAATTTCAGGATTCTAAAAAAACCACATGCATATTTTCAGACCATCCTTAAAACACCTGTAAAGTTTCAAAAGAATCGGCCAAAAACTGTGGGAGGTGTAAAGGGGACAAGGTACCTGCTCCCTATATACTTCTGTAGTATTAGAACTCAAAAAATGTCTAAGTTAAAAATGCAGAAAAAGTGATAAAAAATTATTTCAGGATTCTGGAAAAAAACACATGCATATTTTCAGGCCATCCTGAAAGCCCACGTAAAGTTTCAAAAGGATCGGCCAAAAACTGTGGGAGGAGTTAAGGGGACAAGGTACCTCCTCCCTATACGCTTCTGTAATATTAGAACTCAAAAAATGTCTATCTTCAAAATGTCTAAAAAGTAATAAAAAATTAATTTCAGGACTCTGAAAAAACCACATGCACATTTTCAGACAATCCTTAAAACACCTGTAAAGTTTCAAAAGAATCGGCCAAAAACTGTGGGAGGAGTTAAGGGGACAAGGTACCTGCTCCCTATATACTTCTATAGTATTAGAACTCAAAAAAATGTCTAAGTTAAAAATGCGGAAAAAGTGATAAAAAATTATTTCAGGATTATGAAGAAACCACATGCATATCTTCAGGCCATCCTAAAAGCTCATGTAAAGTTTCAAAAGGATCGGCCAAAAAATGTGGGAGGAGTTAAGGGGACAAGGTACCTACTCCCTATAGACTTCTGTAATATTAGAACTCAAAAAATGTCTAAGTTAAAAATGCGGAAAAAGTAATAAAAAATTATTTCAGGATTCTGCAAAAACCACATGCACATCTTCAGAGCATCTTTAAAACACCTGTAAAGTTTCAAAAGGATCGGACAAAAACTGTGGGAGGAGTAAAGGGGACAATGTACCTACTAAAAACTCGGAACCACGCACCACGCACCACGCGCCACGCACCACGCATCACGCACCACGCACCACGCGCCACGCACCACGCACCACGCCCCACGCCCCACGGAAAACCAAAAACAGTGTCCCTCCACGTTTCTTCGAAAAGGCGGGGGACAATTAGTTAAGTCAGAGCTATGTTACTAATGGTTTGGGTTAGGTACTTAAGGAATCAAAGTCAGCGTGCCTGTAGTTGATATATTTACAAACAGTGAGTCAAGACTAAGTGGCGGACAGATTCTAAGCGTGCTCCCATCTAAGAAAAAGGTAACAGAAAAGTCCAGGGAGTGTCACAATCACAAGCCGAAGCCTTTCCCAGACACCTAGAGGACGAGGAAACAGACAAAATCAAACAAGCGCAAATCAAACAAATGTACGAAAAGCACTAAGATTAGCTCTCTTTTCCCCAAGCGAGGTAATCGCAATGCTGAAAGGACTGAACAACACAAGAACAAAATAACACAAGGCAAGACTTAAAACAAATCGCCCCGTAGAATAAACTATTAACTTCAATAGAATAGGGAGAAGTAGGAAAAAAGACCATACTTCTAGATAAGGCGTGTTTTTTTTTTCTCTTTCCATTACGAAAACATACTTATCTAATTTTGACCCCGCCCTTAAACCCCACTTCCGTATAGTAAAACTGGGGTTTACAGGGGTATACATTATTTTTCTTATTTTTGCTCAAAAACATAGATTGTGGTAACTCGTTAAAACAGCCTCGACGAAGCGGTTTTAACGAGTATCAACAATCATTGTTTTGAACAGAAATTTGAAAAAAAACATCAGAGTTTTTTATCTGAAAACTTTCAGTTTTTTTGAGTTGAAATTTTCTATATATCTGAATAGTGTTTTCGTAATGGCCCAAAAGTATTGATATTTGAGCTTGGGCACAGCATTTCCTACATGATTGCGTATGCGCCCAACGAGGGCTCAGATCGGCCTTTGCAGCCACATAGTCTGATCACAGTCCTACAGGGCACTCATGGGTAGCCAATGACAAAAGGTGTCTTCAAACCGACAACGACTACTTTGATAAGACTGTGCTGATGCGCAGGCTGATCTTAGTCTTTGATGGGCGCACATGCAAGCTTGCATTACGAAAACACGCCTATTCAAATAAATTGAAAATTTCATCACCAAACAAGTGAGTTACAGATAAAAACTCTGATATTCATTTTATATTTCTGCTCAAAACATAGATTGTGGGTACTCGTTAGAACCGCCGCGATGAGGCAGTTCTAACGAGTACCCACAATTTATGTTTTGAGCAGAAATAAGAAAAAGTAATTTATACCCCTGCAAACCCTAGTTTTACTCTATAAAAGTGTGGTTTAAGGGAGGGGGGGGGGGTCAAAATTATATAGGTATGTTTTCGTGATGATAGAAAATGCTGTGCCCTGGCTCCATTTTTATTTCTTTAAGAGGTGATTCTAATCACCGAAGTAAAAAATATATGCTCAATTATCCTAAACGACTATACAATCTAATAATATTAGCATTATTTAAACAAACAGCGTCTCTTCATTATCAAGGTATTTTGGTTAATAGTTGTCGGATTATTCCACAAAAATCATTTGCTCATATTCGCAGACAAGTTTGTAAAGTACCGGGGTAGGCTCTATGTGGACCTAACATGTTTGTAATTTAGAGCTGCATCAGACTTGAGGGCGAGACTTCGCAAAATTGAGCTAATTTAAATCCCGCCCGCATCCCCCTCTCACCATTACGAAAACATGCCTTTTCAAATATATTGAAAATTTTACCACCAAAAAATGAAAATTTTCAGTTAACTTTTTTTTTTATATTTTTCATATTTCTGCTCAAAACATAGATTGTGGGTAATCGTTAGAACCGCCTCGCCGAGGCGGTTCTAACGAGTACCCACAATCTATGTTTTTGAGCAGAAATAAGAAAAATAATGTATACCCCTATAAACCCCAGTTTTACTATATAAAAGTGGTGTTAAAGGGGGTCAAAATTATATAGGCATGTTTTCGTGATGCTCAGTAATTTTCCTATGTTCCAAGGCGATTCCACTGTTGTAGGTCTTATTTGTTCGTGCGTCGGTGATTTAATATGTGGTGAATGTTTTGTCATTGTTTCATCCTAATCTCTTCTTCGGGAATGTTGTGCTTCTTGATTGTGGAATTTCCTTAGTATCTTCACTTATTTTCTTATATTTGCATTACGAAAACACGCCAGTTCAAATATATAGAAAATTTCACCTCCAAAAACTGAAAAATTTTAGATAAAAAACTCTGATATTTTTTCATATTTCTGCTCAAAACATAGATTGTGGGTAATCGTTAGAACCGCCTCGCCGAGGCGGTTCTAACGAGTACCCACAATCTCTGTTTTGATCAGAAATAAGAAAAATAATGTATACCCCTGTAAACCCCAGTTTTACTATATAAAAGTGGGGTTTAAGGGGGTCAAAATTATATAGGGATGTTTTCGTGATGGTATTAATACTATCGATTTGGTGTTTGATAGAAACAGTTTCCAGTTCCACTTCTAGATACCTAGACGACCTGTTTAATATTGATACTATATATTTTTAGCAAATGACTGCACAGATCCATCCCATCGAACTTCAGTCCAATAAAGCTAAAAGGTTTGACACGAAAGCACGTGTGTTTGGTTTGGTAGCACCAATATATATTATATATATAAAATAAATAAAATTTCACAGGATTATCAACACATACTCTTCCCTAACAATTCTCTGGAGAAATGCAAACAATGTTAGGGAACTAGTGACTTTTGGTGCCATCTTTTTACGTCAAAAGACGTAGTCATCTTGAAATTCCTGTTGATATATTGTAAGTTTCAATATTTTTTTTTTATTCTGACAGCAAGCAAATATATGTACTGCATGAGTATTGAATATTTTATATAGTTTAGATGTATCTAACCTTTCATTTATCATTTAACCTAGTCGCAAGTTACTGGATCGTGCATGGCCGAAGATAATGTCAGATCAGTGGGTGTGTTGAAGTATGTTAATTATCATGTGAAAAGAGCGTAATGTGCACGTGTGACCTGACAAGTTTCATAAAAGTATAACTAATACAACAGAAAAACAAATCTTGCTGACCTTGTAAACAGAAGGAGAATGGATAGAAATCAAATTCGAAGTGGAGACAAAATTCAAATGGCCACGACCGAAACCCGATAGGCTGATGTCATAAATCACGTGTTTCACCACCTTCTAAAAGTACTCCATTCGCGCGAAAAAAAAATCATTTTTGGGTATTTCAATTAGCTATAATCTAGTAAAATTCTTGGGAATTTCACTTCTATAGTTTATCCAGCATAGCTGGTTCAAAAATGTGAAAATAAAGTATAAAGTTAACGGCAACATCTCAAAGTGACAAATACTGTTGTCGCAGGGACGACTATAAAGCATTACTATGCGCTCTAGCCCACCCGTTTCTAATAAACAGAAACATTTCGTTATTAAGACCACTTTTCCGACTGTGTAAAAGTGGACTTATTAGGGGGTCGGTCTTAAAATTGAATATGTATGTAAAATAATGGTAAATGTCCTAAAATTTCGAATACTGTTTTCCATACTTTGTTTTGCCTGGATTTGCTTTACAGTTGTTTCGTGAAATACTCAGTGGGGTAGCAAACAGTGTATACCATGATCAGACTGCTTGGTCTTCACTGTTTGTATATGCAATTTCATTACGAAAACAAGCATATTCAAATATATAGAAAATTTCACTTCCAAAAACTGAAATTTTTCAGATAAAAACTATTTTTCATATTTTTACTCAAAACATAGATTGCAGGTACGCGTTAGAACCGCCTCGGTGAGGCGGTTCTAACGAGTACCCGCAATCTATGTTTTGAGCAAAAATAAGAATAGTAATAAGACAGAACATATTTGGAACTGACAAAAGTTTATCTTAACGGTGGTAAGGGTGTGGGGAGTAGGGGGCGGTAAGGAGGGGGGTCTTCAATAAGAATGGTCTTAATAACAGAAATTTACTGTATATAATTGACTTTTGTACAGAATTTTATGCAATCAAAATTTCGTTGAACTGTTTTATTTTCAGGCGTGGTCCAGAGGGATGTGGTCATTTTGGCTGCGAATACTTCTTGTCTTATAAAAGGGAATCGTCTCTATTGGAAATTGAGTTGAGTGGAAATTCGACGGGATGGGTCGCCGTTGGCTTTTCTTCAGATCCAAATATGGTATCATTTATCATGTGATTTTGTTTTTGTATTCCTTCTAGGGATCATTAAGACCATTCTGGTTTCTCGAAAAATTCGCATTCTGCCTGTGCTAGGGCGGTCCGAGGTGGTGGTGGTGGTGGTGGTGGCGGGGGAGGGGGTGTGGCGGGGAAGCGTATGCAGCACTTTCTTTGCAGTTTGCAAATAACAAATAATAGTTTGTATTTAGCAGTGAAATCAATGTATATCCGAAATGAATATAAACGATATTTTTTGACCGCTAAAAGAATATGATATTTTCACTTGTGAAAAAGTACAAGTCGATGATATTATAACTACTAGTTTCGGATTACTTCGGTTGTCTTTATTGTTTCCCTAACAGATACCGATACATCTTCTGTCTTTTGAACTCCTCTAGCTTCCCTGTCTCTGAGCAAAACTAGCAAGTGTTGGTATGCATTTTCTTAGTTAGAATGTAAGGAACATTTAAGTGACAAGATTATTTTAATTTGCCGATTTTTTTTTTTAGTTTTTATCTCTCCAGCGCTTCATATGTTAAGCACTGAACGTCGATGGCGTGAGGTTAATGTTTTGTTTGGTGATGTTAGAGAGAGCTTTTGTTAAAAAAATAACATATAGTGCACTTCACTTTGATGCATCATATAAGTGGTTGTTTTTAGGGAGGTGATGTGGTATAGTAGTAAAGTATTTTATAAAACAGCACTTTGGGACATCAGATAAGTGGCTGTTAAAGTAGCTGTTGTAGAGATGTAACAAGACAAAATATTTAGACGTAAACGTCTTAGTACCGGCGCAAATTTTGTTCGTGTTTACATAGAGATATGGGACAAGAGTATACTAAATTTTAATAAATTTACAATGTAACAGGTAAAATCGAACAACAATATGATTTTTTTTTTTTAAAATTTTCACTGCCACATGCCATAATAATAGGCTTTTGCAAACAGCATAGATCCAGATCAGACGGCTCATACGAGCCGTCTCATCTGGATATACGCTGTTTGACATTAAGTCTTTCAACTTTACGTATAAACTTCTTTTCAAGCGACAGTTTGTTAAAAAAGAAAAGCAGACGACAATGCCGTCTGGAATTTGGCACCGAAAGAGTTAATGTTTGCTTTTATTAAGCTTTATGAAATTTCTTGATTGAAATGAAAATAGAATGGACATTAATCTGTTTATAGCACAGTTTGTAATAAGATTTTTTTATATATATGCCGGATCGTCACAAACCGACGATCCCGGCAAATATAAAAAAGTCCTTAGTGAGGTAATCGAACACGCTCCCATATGTAAAAATCCAAAGCTATGTTAAGAGACCGGCGCGATTCAATAAAGTAACGCTGCACTTTGGGATATCAGAATAGTGGCTTTTCATAGGAAGGTGGCTGTGGTAGAGTGGTAAATACAGTCGACTCTCGTTATCTCGACCTCGCTTATCTCGAATAACCGCTTATCTCGAAGTTAAAATCTGGTCCCTGTTCTAACATGGAAATCTAACAACAGGTATCAAAATATTGTGGAAAAGAGGAGAAATTTCACAATATTTTCAATGTATCTCAACTTCAGGAGTCAAATTACATATTCATTTATTAAATGTGGTTGTTCGATTTATTGTTTTCCTCAATTCCGCAAATCTGATATGTCGAGGTACGGATATCTCGAAGTATTCAAGAGAGTCCCTTGAACTTCGAGATAACGAGAGCCGACTGTAAAAAATAACACTGCACTTTGGGATATCATATTAATGGCTATTAAAGGAAGATGGGAGGGCCCCCGTAGCCCAGTGGATAGGAGAGTTGACTCTTAATCCATTAAGTTTCTCACCGCTGTGGTTCGAGCCGACTGATGGTCAGGTGGTTTTCCCTGGGTTCTCCGGTTTTCGCCCACCTTTGATGAACGGTCGGCTCGATATAAGTAAAATATTCTTGAAAGGGCCGTAAAACCCAAATAAAAAAGGGAAGATGTCCGTTGTAAAGAGGTTAAATATAAAGTAACACTGCAGTTTGGAATATCAGATAAACGACTGTTAAAGGCAGGTTTCTGTTATCAAGAGATGACCGTTTGTGGACGTTCCACTTTATAGATACGCATGTTTGAACGTCACAATATACCCTCATCCATTCAGCACTCTGTAGGCTAATTCAGCCAACAAAAAATATCATAAGAGATCAATTTAAATGCAATGTCAAAAAAAAGGTAAGAGAAAAGTCCAGGGAGTGCCACAATCACAAACCGCAGCCCTTCCCAGACCCCAAGAGGAAGAGGAAAGCGACAAATCTAAACAAGTACAAACCGAACAAACGTACGAAAAGCACTAAGATTAGCTCTCTCTTCCCCAAGCGGGGTAATCGCAATACTATAAGGACTGAAAAACACAAGAACAAAACGACACACGGAAGGACATACAACAAATCGCCTCGTAGAATTAACCACAAAGCAACAAAGAGTAAGACTAACACCGGGACCACCGCCTTAGAACAGTCGGTAGAGCAAACCACCGGTTGGTTTAAAGCACTTTTACAGCTAGCTAACTTCACCCTGGGTCCCGATGCTACTCTAAATACAGAAATACATAAACATTCGGTTCGCATAAAGGCTCCCAACTCAGTCAATGCATCAAAGCGAAAACATAAAAATCAAATTAACCTTACATTCTGTAAAAAAGCAAAGAAATTCTACATGGAATTTATGTCCCCCGCCTTTTCTAAGGATATGAAATGCAAGTCAATTAGACAACTTGATTTGCTTTTTAAGTCCACAAATGTAAAAGGAGTTGCGCACTCAAGGTACCGATTTCTATGCACAAGTGTAATATTTGAGCTGTATATGACTAAGTTCAAAACTCCGAAAAGTGATAAAAATAAATTCCAGAAAACAACAAAAGCACATGCATATCTTCAAACCATACAAAAACACCTGCAAATATTCAGAAAAAACCGTTTACAACTGTTTAAGGAATTGTGTCCACAAGTTACCCACTATCTATACTATTTGAGCTCAAAAAACGACTAAGTTCAATACCCATAAAAAGCAACAAAACATAATTTCAGGAACATACCCCAAATACATGCATATTTTCAGACCATGACAAAAACACCTGCAAAGTTTCGAAACGAATCGTTTACAACTGTAGGAGGAGTTGCGCCCACAAGGTACCCATTATCTGTACTATTTGAGCTAAAAAATGACTAAGTTTAAAACCCAGAAAAAGTAACAAAACATAATTTCAGGAACACACCCAAACACATGCATAATTCAGACCATGACAAAAACACCTGTAAAGTTTAGAAACGAACCGTTCACAATTGTAGGAGGAGTTGCGCCCACAAGGTACCCATTATATGTACTATTTGAGCTCAAAAATGACTAAGTTGAAAACCCATCAAAAGTAACAAACATAATTTTAGGAATACACTAAAACAAATACATACTTTCAGACCATTACCAAAACACCTTCAAAGTTTCAAAAACAACAACAACAACAACAACAACAAAAAAAAAAAAAAAAAAAAAAAAAAAAAAAAAAAAAAAAAAAAAAACGCCCACAACTGTGAGAGGAGCTGCTTCCACAAAGAGCCATCTATACATTTTCAGCTTAATAAAAATGACTATGACTGAGTTCAAAACGCAGTACAAGTAAAAAAATACTTTCAGGAATATACGAAATGCGAATGCATATTTTCAGACCATGATAAAAACACCTGCAAAGTTTCAAAAGATCCATCCACAACTGTAGGTGGAGTTACGTCCAAAAGCTTCCCAATATCTAAACCATTTGAGAAATATGACAAAATTGAAAACGCAGAAAAAGTGATAAAATAATTTCAGGAGTAAACTAAAATTTCATGCATATGTGTCAAAATACCTGCAAAGTTTAAAAAAGATCCGTCCACAACTGTAGGGGAAGTTACGTCCACGACGATTCTACTCTCAGAGGGAGGAATTACAGAATTTCGGAATTACGATATTATTTAAAGCCGAATACTATATCCCCTCGTTTTTCTTCCAAAAGGCGGGAGACAATTAATTTATTTTTGAGATAGCATCGGCTTTATTACTAGTCAACAGGTTGAATGGTATCAGACAGACGGACAATTTTCAACTTCTGGTACTCCATGATTCGCTTATGCTAAGTTAGGCACCATCCCTTTCAAGGGGACGGGATACACTCGGTTGGCTTTCCGCCAGTCTTGCAACTTTTGTGACTTCTTTTGTTTTGTGTTGCTGGAGACCAGTCCCCTTCTGAAAAAGGATCTACTCTAAAAGGAAAGAATTTGCTCACAAGAGGGAGCAAATTCTTTCTTTTTAGGGTAGACTCCTTTTCAGAAGGAAAGAAAATACAATTTGAATACACTACTGAGATTTGAATACAACGATGGATTACTGACAAAATTAAGGATTTACTTATCATTACCTGATTATAAATATTCCTTTAGTTTACTTGTATATCTAAATATTGAAAAATAAATAAATAAATCAAGGAACACCTTACCTGACAAAACTCCGATTACACTTTTATATATTCAGTACCTTATTACTGAATGAGATACTTATTACTATCAATCAGTTGACCAAATGAATGACCAGTTTCAAAAAAACGGCATCAGCTTATGACATCAACCATGCCATTATCTGCATTACCTTGACCAATTTCCTTTTACAGTATATTATGTGGTCAATCAGAAAAAATGTGACTCATTTGACCAAAGGGTATATAGTAGATTATTCAGAAAAGGGTAAAGCTGATTCAGAAATGTGTCGATCTGCTACAACGAATACCAAAATGTCATGCCAGTGGAAACATAAAATAACATTGCTGTTTCAGGGAGGAGACGAGGTAATAGCTTGTTCTAAGAAGGATATGCTCTCAAACGAGGTTCAAGCCGGAACGTACAAGAATCCAATTTTATATCAAAAACCGCAGAGGAGTGACGGCGAAGAGATAGTAACGCTAATAAAGGTTTGTTAACCTTTACCTATATCTGAACTAATTCAGCAGACGACAAACTGACAATAGCTTACGTATTTTCCATGGAAATAGGTTCTCTTTACCATTCTGAGACGACGAATTGATTAGTTTTCTCATTTATTCCAGAAAACTAGGAAAACTATTGTCGTCTACTGGATTTGTTTTACTCATATCAGATACTTATTTAGCGGACGACAAACTGACATTAATTTTCTATTTTCGTATATAAAATAGGCATTGACATTTCATGCAAATCGTCTCAATTTGTGTGAAATGTCAATGCCTATTTTCTGGGACAAATAATTACACTGTTGTCAATACGACTGGGGTTATACAGGAGCTGACAAATTGAAAATATATTTTTCTTATTTTTCTCTTGAAAATAGGCTTTGACATTTCACGCAAATTGCATCCAGTGGATATAATTTACATAAAATGTCAAAACATGTTTTCTGCGAAAAATAAGAAAAAAGTTCAATGTGTCGTCTGCTGAAAATTTTACACAGCATGCTGAGTGTTAAACTGCGCTGATTAATTTTCCAGCTGCGTGATTTCTTGATATATTTTAATAAACTTATACTGACGTTAAGTCAGTAACAGTCTGACAGCATTTTCCAGCCAATACCGTTAGAAATATTTCAACGCTTAGCATGCTGGGTTAAATTTTCAGCAGACGGCACGCTGATATATTTTTTCTTATTTTTTCCAGGAAACAGGTTTGATATTTCATGCAATCCTGTTTTCTGGTGTCGTCTGCTGAATAAGCCCAGAAAGCGGTAACGATTAATATCAAAATGTTTTAAGAATTGCCTATTTAAGACTAGCATCCAAGAAATGGACCTTTACTAACAGTGTAGATCGAGGTTTAAACTGTTTGTCATCATTACTTTGACAAGTATTGGTAATGTGTACCCCTATGTTTCCTCATAATATATAGTGAAAAGAGGTGTCTGCAGGGATCTACATAATTAGACAGGTTTTTAGAATTTTATAGTTTTAAACCAGGGCCCAGTTCTTCAAAGCGTCGTTAGCTTAACGAGCTCGTTAAGGGTCATTTCGTTAATTGTTTTAGCGAATTCAATACACAATATTCTGATATTTTTTGCTGAAAAAAATGTGAGTAGCTTTTGCAGTAGCACATTTTTTCAGCAAAAAAAATCAGCATATTTGCGTATCACTCGATGTAAACTTTAACAAATCGTTAAAACGATGCTGTTAGCTTTGACCAACTGGGCCCAGCTTTTCAGTATTTTAAAGGATTTTACATCTGGCTCACCAGCAACATTTTCACATATCAACAAATTGTAAATATTAATCTTTTCAATGTTTAGTACAAGTATGGCAAGAAGGTGTACAAATGATTATAGTAAATATTGCAAGACAGCTTCTACATACAATGCCCTTATGAAGCCTGTATACGCAGGGTACATTTTCCGCCCATTTCTGAGAAGGGAAGCACTTTTTGTGGCTTCCTTTCTGCATTTATGCATAGTGATTCCCTTCTAAAAATGGATCTACTCTAAAAGAAAAGAATACGCTTCCAATGGGAGCAAACTTTTTCCTTGTATAATAGACCCAAGAGGCAGCATTTCTTTCCTTTTAGAGTAGACTTTTTTTGCTGATCCTAAAGGGAGCAAATTCTTTCCTCTTAGAGTAGACCCCTTTTCAGAAGGAAAACAATATTGTTAGACAGTACTACCCCTCATGAAGGTGTATATATTTCCTTTAATAGCTAAAGGACCATTTCAAATCGCATCATGGATGGGTTCACTGCAGGTGGGCAACCTCTTAACTAAAATGGTTAAAAATAAGTAATGGAATATGCGTGACCACAATGGTGTTTATAACCTGTTTTTATCTATTTTAGTCTGAAACGAGGGATGCTTATATATACTGTAGCATGACTCGCCCGCTAAGTTCATCCGGGCACCAAGACTTGACAAACGACTGGTTCCAGTTCTATGCTTCCGGTCCAGTATCACAAGGTACGTTCTTCTCAATCTGGCAAGAGATGTACATGTACAACAATATAGAGTTTTGCTCTGATATTGATGTATATTGTCCCTTTGGACACATATCGTAAAGCCAGTTTTGCCTGGTGCTTTACATAAAGGGCTATTTGCATTTTTTTCAAGGTTTAATGCAAATCCTCTTGACGTAAGTACTACACGCAAGCCGTTTTACTCTATTTTATACCTCGGCCAGTTTTTCATTTTTTCCATTGTTAAAAAGGCTACAAATTGTATAACAATCATAGGGTAGGCAGATTGGAGGCACGTTTTAAACAGTTTCCACTTGTTCACATGTTTTGAAATTTTCACAGTATTATTGTCAATCATCATTAATTGTAAATCAGTAAAGAAAATTGAAATACATATTCTTTATATAAAATCACTTTAATATAGCAATTGCTAAGGTCTGACCAAGTTTTGGCTGCAAATTTAATTTTAGGGTAACTATGCAATACACATCTCTCCAAGTGATGCCGAAAGACAGTATTTGGGATATCAAAGGACCATATTCACCAACATCAGTGCGATAACGCTTTTATTATATGGCTATTGATGTTTTGCGTCTTTTTCAAAAGCCCCAAAATAGGCACTTTGTTTTCAAACAGTGATATTCTGACCAAATGCGTGACATTTGGCGCAACGGCATTGCGCCAAGACCTCACCAAAACATTCGAAGGCATCCGAGTAAGCCGGCAATATCAATTCAGCGTATCGATATCGTATGATATCTGTACACGTATTTCGCGAATTTTATCGCACATTTTTAATCATTTAATATTTATACCAGCTAGATATATATAGTAATTCGTTGTCTTTTAAATTCTTTCTCTGTGACGTTTAACACCAATGATGTATCTCTTGTAAAAAGAAAGGAACATCAATTCGCCTACTAGCTTATATTATGTGCGCGAGTATGTGTTTGTATACATAAGTTGGGTATGATGAGGGTAGGATGTCCTGTGCAGCGATCCTTATTTACAATTGATAGTTCAATGATTCCCAACCGGAGGATGAATTACACTGTACATTACCACTTTGCCGCTTAAAATGCTTATCACTTTGAACACGGACAGGCTGACTGTCTTGTATAGCAATCCTCAGTTAAACAAGAAAAATGCCTAATGGCATTATGGACGGATTTTCCACTGGAGAATGATAGTCACATGTCACTTTGAAAGAAAGGTTTACCAAAAGGTAAACCACGGACGACGCCCGACGCCCGCCCGGACATCGCTTTTATCAAAGGACCGATTTTTTCCGTAAAAACAAAACAGGGTCTTTTTGAAAAAGTGTCTATTCTAAAAGACGAATTTACTTCCATGGGGAGCAAATTCATACTTTTAGAGTCGACACTTTTTTTCAAAAGGGAGACAAAAAATATAGCACTATTATTATTTTTGAATTTATTTCTTTATTAAGTCTCGCATTCATATAATGCACAATGTACACCAAAACATCTACAACTTAGTGCACGTAATACAATAGATATCCTATGACAATTTTTCTTAGTCTAAAGATGACACCAAGAAAGGGAATTGCAAAAAAGCTGGATGTGCATCATTGGTAACATATGAGTAAGAGTCTTATAACTTAAAAATACATGAACAAAAAGAAAAAAAAGTAAAGGCAAGAATCCATGACATTAACATGTTCATTGTTTTATTTGGAGATTCAAAACAACAACAAAAAAAAAAAAAAAAAAAAAAAACGATTTAAAAATGTCAGTGTCCTGTCACAGTAAGTAGACTAAGTAGAGCATTATGTGAGAGAATGAGAGATTTCTAAGCATTTGTCATTTTCACTATGCAGTTCTGTTGTATCTTTAGATAAAGCTGTATATTTGTCATAGTCGCTGGTCCTTTTTACCATTAATGGAATCTCGTTTATATCAGGAGTCCGTTGCTTATATTTCGATGAAAATATGTAATGCTTAGCTAAAAGAATCATAAAGTTTATTACTGTATTCTTGATGGTCCCGTAAGGTGAAATTCCGAAACTTACTTTAAAATAATTGAGTAGATTTTCAAATAAACGTAAAAAAGATTGCCTTTGGAAATAAAGAACGCACTACAGATCAGAAAATTATAGCCTTGGTTTTATTGAGACTCTGCAGGAATGAAGTTTGCAACACTGCTTACGCCTTCTAGCGTATATATGAGCAGAACTCCATTCATGAGTTAGAAAAATATTCACTAGTCACTATTCAACAAATGAGCGTTTGTTTCCTTGCACATTGAGCAAAATTCACAAAGGACAGAGCGTGCTATTTAACACTTAAAGAGGAATCTATTATTTGGTAGTATTATCAGAAGATATTTATATTGGAAAGCTCGTAACTTAACATCTATTATGCACTTTAAGGCAATTCTTTATAGCTGTGACCAATTAAATTCTGGGTCAGGAAACTCTGCTATACATTTTCTTCTAATTTAACGATTTGCATACATTGGAATTTAAGTCATAGTTTATATAAATGCTTATTTATTGACGTTTTTGTAGGTTTATAATTTGTAATACTTTATTTTCTTTCTGGCGACTATGATCCAGATTTTCTTCTTTTAGAACTTTCCTCCAATCCGATTTTATGTTTGAAACCATATTATATTATTTTTAAAAATCATACATGTCCTTCATTTGTTCAAAAGGGTAGAAACGTTTAAAAGAAGGTGAGACAAAAGTCCAGGGAGTGCCACAAGCACAAACCAAAGCCCTTCCCAGACCCCAAGAGGAAGAGGAAACCGACAAATCTAAAGAAGCACAAACCGAACAAACGTACGAAAAGCACCAAGATTAGATCTCTCTTCCACAAGCGAGGTAATCGCAATACTAAAAGGACTGAAAAACATAAGAACAAAATAACACATGGAAAGACATACAACAAATTGCCTCGTAGAATAAACCACAAAGCAACAAAGAGTAAGACTAACACCGGGACCACCGCCTTAGAACGGTCGGTAGAGCAAACCAAGTCTAAAATCATATAGATGTTTAATATACTTTTTCCCTCTATCATACCAGTGTTAGTAGTATATAAGCTTATCATCATGTTTTATATCTGAATTATTCCATATACTTTCCTTCGAGACTGTACCTGTTTGTTTCACTGAGTTCAGATTACTCCATGCTGTCATTACGTCTTGAAGAAAGAGGTTCTCTTTAGAAATCTGTTTATAGTCATTGGTGTTTAAATTGGATTCTAGAACTAACTTCCCACCCGAAGTGTTTATTTTATTTAGATAATATTCTTTCGAATACAATTATTACTTCCCATGATAGTGTATCTGTTCCCTTTACGATCGCCAGTTCACAAGTCCTTAATATTGAGACTATTTACACTCTGTTTGCAAAAGAACATTTTCCACTTATTTTGCATACCATCTTGTACAGTATACACAGAGCGTAAGGAACAACGTCGATGCAAGGCGGTGTTTTGACGTTGTTTCAAAGGTGTGTATTCGCTGGGTTACATTCTCAGCCTTCATTCGATGCTCGTACAGGCCTTTGGAATGAAGACCAAGTGTGCAAATTGCGCATGAAGTATGCTCTTTATCAAATATTTTAATATTGACAGTACTTAAAATGTACTGTCGAAAATGAATTTAATATTCTGCCGTATTGAATGTTGGCAAGGGCCATATTGTCGTGGGAGTTTAGCACGCCGTGCAGTGCGCTATATCAGCCGAAGTCGGGTCACGATTGTTTTGTTTATTATGCATTACAGGGTCTTATTCTAACTCAGATCGGCTGTTCTCTTGAAATAAAGCAACAAAGAAGTTCGTAAAACTTTCAAATCTATTGAGAATCCTTTAAGTTTTCAGAAACCCTATTCAGCTCTACCGTCACAAAAGTTTGTCGGCCATGTTTATGTACTTCGCAAGCAAGGTAAATAAAGCAAGTCACATGATAAGGTTTGTTACATGTTACTGCACAACACGACTTTAATACAGTAAAACTTTGCAGGAATGATTATATGTTTTCGGAGATAGTCGCTTTGATTGTATAAAAAATAAAAAAATCAATACACAAGTATATTATAAAAAGTTTATTGGATTAGTATGGAGATATATTTTGTCCTGCGGAATCGACTCGCAAGCTAGTCGATTCCGCCAAAACAATTCGTCGCCACAAAATATATCTCCATACAAACCCAATAACTTATAAATATTGCTTTGCTTAATTTCAGGCGGTGAATTAGAGAAACATCTTACGCCGCCAATAGTCTCTACCAGTAAAGTGACTGTAGTACGGATGAGAAATGTAATGATAAACACTTACGAACCTAATGGCGCCATATTCATTTCACCATCGCTGACGTCATCAGTAAAATTAGTAACGTTTTTGTTATTGTTCGGTACTTGAGCTGACATTTTTAGCTCTGCATGTTGTTATCCTATCTTTTTTATTAATTATGTTCAGTGTAAAATGTAGACAAATACTCACAGACTGAGCGATTTGTTTGTAGTCTTCCACTGTACTCAAGTCTTGCCATATGCGGACTGGATACACTTGGCAGAATCATCACGAAAACATACCTATATAATTTTGATCCTCTTAAACCCCACTTCTATAACGTAAAACTGGGGGTTACAGGGGTACACATTATTTTTTTTTTTGCTAAAAAATATAGATTGTGGGTACTCGTAAGGATCGCCTCGACGAGGCGGTTCTAACGCGTACCCACAATCTATGTTTTGAGCAAGAATATGAAAAATATCAGAAGTTTTTATCTGAAAATTTACCTTTGTTGGTTGTAAAATTTTCAATGTATACTGTATATTTGAAAAGGCGTGTTTCCGTAATGTTGTCTGCAACTTGTAACTGGAGAGACAATTTTTATGAACTTATATTAACTTTTCTGCACAAAAAACCCTTTCTGAAAAGGGCTCTATTCTAAAAGGTATGAATTTGTCTCAACAAGGAGCAAATTCTTTCTTTTTCAGAGTAGACCACTTTCAGAAGGGAGGCAAGAACAACTTAGACAGAGTTGCTTCCCATAAATTCTATGAATTTCCTTGATCATCTGAAAAGTAATTGTTTGAGTAATTCTTTGCGCTTTTTAGAGCCACCATCGGGTCCAAGTGTTTTGTTCTGCTTTTAGAACACGTATCGCGGTAAAGCGTCAGGGGCTACATTTGACCCTTTCATCCCTGTCGACCAAGGGAAAAACCTTTGCGAACAACATCTTTCCAGATGAGACGGCTCGTAACGAATTGTTTGACTGACACCTCTTTGCAACAGAGAATGGGTCCACTTTCAAAGCTGGAAGAGGCCACTTAACCAACTTAGGGGTGAAAAGGTTAAAGTAAAGTATAATCTCTGCCCTGTTAAGACGATTTCGGGCTCGTTACTTAACCTACTCACACATTTCCTGGGGAATGCTTGTTCCTCTGAGGGGTTAACCAATATTTTGTGCACATACTTTTGCAAGTTACAAAGAAAAAGAATCCTATCAATTAAAATACTGACAGTAACAAAATGAAATTCAAATTGTTAACATCCATAATTATGCAGCCATTATGCTGTATATGCACGTATTTTAAATTTATTCAACTCCGTGTGTATGTTTTTATACTGTTACGAATGTTTATTTCTATATTTACGGTCTGTTTTCATACAGAATCATAAATTTGCATCAACTCTAGTTTATCAAAGTCTGCATATAAGCTGTAATATACTAATGTAAAACAGCATCTAAACAAATTACACTTTGTGACATATCGACCTTTGTTTTCCCCAACTTCACTGAAAGCTGTATTTGGTACTGAGAATTCTGCGGCTCATTAATAACACACGACTAAGCACATGTATAAAGTCACTGCTATAGAAGAAAATCGAATAAAATCACAATTATTCCATATGGAACACAAAAAAAGGTAAGAGAAAAGTCCAGGGAGTGCCTCAATCACAAACCGCAGCTCTTCCCAGACCCCAAGAGGAAGAGGAAACCGACAAATCCAAACAAGCCCAAATCGAACAAACGTACGGAAATCATTAAGATTAGCTCTCTGTTCCCCAAGCGAGATAATCGCAATGCTAAAAGGACTGAAAAACACAAGAGCAAAATAACACAAGGTAAGACATAAAACAAAGCGCTTCGTAGAATAAACCACAAAGCAACAAAGAGTAAGACTAACACCGGGACCACCGCCTTAGAACGGTCAGTAGAGTAAACCACCGGGGGGTTTAAAGCAGTTTTACAGCTAGCCAACTTCACCCTGTGTCCCGATGCTACTCTTAATACAGAAATACATAAAAATTCGGTTCGCATAAAGGCTCCCAACTCAGTAATGCATCAAAGCGAAGTCTGCACATACGTTGCCAGGAATAAACCTTTGCTGTCAGTTTAAATCATGACGCTTTGTTTGAAGTAATTGTTGAAAACCTAAGTACACCAAATCAGTATGCATTACTCTGCAGATTGGACCGGATGTTTGGTGTTGTGGTAATAGATATAAGTAAGAAAACGTTCGCCTACAGAAGATTCAAATAAGCATGTACAGGCTTTACAGTATGTTTTTCCATATATTGTATTGTATACGCCGGCAATAATAGATCTGATCCGATTGATCCAATCATGAAGCAGATTTGGGCCTTCTAGTCCGCATATATGGAGAGGGTCGGTTTTTTAGGTTTGGCTCCTATCATTGTTGATTTCCTCAAACTTATAAATTTAATTGATTGTCCAAATATGTATTGCTTCCGCGTGTAAATCGCAACATGCGAAGACGTTCCCTTGGACATACGCGCCGAGTGAACAGTCAGATCAACTTGTGCATCGATGGACTCTGATCAAAAATATAAGTGAAGATACCCAGAAAATGCAACAATCACGATACAAAGCCGATCCAGGTAGCACTCAGCGTCATAACTATGTTACTCCGACATCGCGGCGACGTCGGAGCGACGTTATTACGATGTTGTGTTTTCTTATTTTTTTTTTTTTTGCTGGGAAAGACTTCGCCGGCCGTTCTGTGGATAGCTGTATCCACTGCTTCTTCAGATGGTTTGTGAAGACTGATCTGAGTTACGGCTGTCCGCCTGAACAAGTTATGCTTTCTCACATATCGGCTCTAGTGATTGCATATGCAGTACACTTGTCTTTGGGGTACATGTGGGCAGTAAAAGCCCGGGTAAGCTTGCACATATCCAATTACATCAGGAGTTTGCTACCAGTTATTTATTTTCAACATTCTCGTTCTTCCACTGATTTAGTAAGGGTACTTGTCAGTTAAATGAAAAAAAAATATGTACACAAAATACTGCCTTAGAGGACTAAGCCTGCCCAAGAAAAAATGTGTGACCGACTCGACATGACCACAATCGTGTTGACTGGGCCGCAGAACCCCAAGATAAATCAAAACATTTTCCCTACAGTATGCAATGATTCTTAAAAGAACAGGTGATGCGGATGTGCTGGCATATTGTGGTTTTTGAAATCGACACTAATCTCAAAGATGCCATTTCCATAGCGCGTTTGCAAATAAAAAAAAGTTATTTTGTTTTGAAACATTAGCTGTGATTCGGACAGTCGAGTGCAAACATGAACTTAAGATCTACCATAGTTAATGTTTGTTTCATTTTGTATGCAATGTTTCAATAGTCATGACAATATTTTATAGTAACATCCACCAGCATTTACTGTTTCAACTATAGTAAATTATTGTAAATAAACTATTTGTCTTTATTAGCACTTCAACTAGTTTCCGAAATGTAAATACCTATACGTTCTTAAAACGCTTTACTACTAATTATTGTTAATTGTATATTTTTTCTTTATGTGCATCCATCTATACTGGTTTGCTGAATGTAAAATACTTGCAGTTCCTGTAATAGTATACTGCAACTTATTGTAAATAGAATATGATCACTGTACCAGTTAGTTTAAGGAAAGCGAAATATTTTTTAAGTTCATATAATAGTTTATTAACTATTTTGAATATCATATTTGTCTGTATGGCTAGCTGCACTAGTTTCCAAATGTCAGATACACTTGAGTTGCTATGATAGTCTGCTTCAAATTATTGTAAATAGAATATTTCATAAATTATATGAGCACTGTACTAGTTTTCTAAACGTGAAATGTTTCTAAAGTTCCTAATTTAAAATAGTTTATTAAAGTTAATTATTTTAATTACCATATTTGTCTGTATGAGTATCCGTATTGTTTTACTACATGTCAAACATTTTAAGTTCATACAATAGTTTACCGCAAATAATACACCTATTTGTGAGTAAAAATTGTGAATGCTATATATGTGTGTGTGGAAGTGCTCGCCTATACCAGAAGTCTTGTTCAGGAAGATTATTTGGTGATAATTCTGGGATTTTGTTCCTTATTTCTCCAATTCTTAGATAATTTTCTTATTACTCCATAAAAGCATACGTTATGGGTACTCATTAGAAGCGCCCCCATGAGGACCTTCTAATAAGAACCCATAAAATACGTTTGTAGAAATGGCGAGTTATCCCAGATTTACGGACTACTCCTCTTCATCAAGTCCTCTTGGTTACATATAGTCTAATACAATATGCCTGTTAATATATGGTTGTGACATACGAATATTTGTATGCTATTGCACGTCGTTAGTATAGTACTCTAAACAATATGTCAAATACCTGCTCAATAATACATGTCTGTAACTAGGTATGCATATGTTATTGCTCACTTATTGTGAAAAGTTGTAGACCCATTCAGGTGTAGTGGGCTGTAAAAATGAATACGGGCCAAGGAAAGCGGCCACAGTGACGGAACACAGTCTTCTCAAGGAACTCAGATAAAGGTTTATTTACATGGCATCACAACAATTTCATCGGAAACAGAACAATCAAACAAAACGCTAAAGAATAAATTAAGATGAATTGCAACAGAAATTCCTATTTGGAACGCTGAACAAAAATCATTCAGGATTTTGAACTTGTTTTACCGAATATCCGACTCCCGCACTTACTCCAGGTACAAATCCAACAATATATAAGTACTCGGTCTGTGACGGGTTCCCTACATAACTCGCGCATCGATACAGAAAAAAGATTTCAGTTAGCCTTTTCGACACTATTATGACACAATGATGACCACTGCACTACAAGCCGAAAGTAGGAGCAAAACAAAACCAAACCAAAAGTAAACATTTTCTAAAAGAAATAACTTTTGAGAACAATCCATACACAAGAATGTAAATACGAGTAACTGAAGTGTCTAAGTTTCAGGAGCCAAACTAGATAGTTTCGGCTAATTTGGTCTCATCACTAACCTCATATAAATTTTCAAAAGCCCACAATGAGCGAAATGATCACAGAGGATCAGAAATTATAAGTGAAGTGTGCTCTTAGGCACAAACACCAGCTACAGTGAAGACAGATTCTTAAAAGAATTGCGCTTGAGAGCTATGAACACGCAAACTCTAGAATGAATGTAGCTGAATTATCGCGAAGTTTTCTGGGCTACGCTAGCAAGTCAATTTTGTACCAAGACATTAAATAAATGCCTCAGTAACACCGATGGGGTTATATCAGAGAGAGAGAGAGAGAGAGAGAGAGAGAGAGAGAGAGAGAGAGAGAGTCCCCACGTAACAAAACAGAAACAAATCAGCAAAAGAGGTACGCTAAATGCTTCAGTTAGATGGAGAAGCTGCGCTTTGACCAGTGTGCATAAACGCTGGGTGTTTATTTGGTACGATTCATCTTAACACTGATACACTAGAAAAATATGTTATTGTATTATAAGGACCATGCGGGTTTTGGGATAAATGGTCGTGGTAGTTGTACGTTACGTCTCATCTATTTCCTAAGCGAGACAGTAAAGAGGTGCTTGATTATGAATGCTTGGTATTGGTCTGTTCAACTAAAGTGTAATACTCGCGAAAAGTGCAGTCTAGCCACTCCTAAGTACCTGGCTGTGTAAGCTGGATATATACTACTCAAAGTTTGCTAAGCACCAAAAGATGATTGATTCATAATTTTAGTTTTGGTTGGGATGAAGGGTTGAAATTTGGATATAATATAGTTTGATCTTATCTTTGATGGTTCCGGTTGGTATTTCAGATATTGTTATGGTTTTAATGTTGCTTTTAACCCTTCATTATGACAACACAGAAAATGCGTGTTTTAGTTGAGAGTACAAATCGAAATCGGTTTAAAGCTTGAAGAGGAGACCTAGTTTAATATCAAGTATGTGACCCATTACTATCAATATCAGCGTGACAATGCCTTCTCATGCTTCCTATCAGGTTTCTAATGAACGCTTGTATCATATTGTCCCATTCTTGAACAAGCATGGCACCGAGCTCTTGAATACCTCTTGGTTTGACTTGACGAGCTGATATTGCAGTCTGTAAGCTATTCCAGACGTGTTCAATAGGATTTAAGTCTGGAGAGAGAGCGAGCCATTCAAGAGGCTCAATACCTTCCCTTTCAAGATACTCCTGGATGGCATGGGCAGTGTGAGGACGGGCGTTATCATCCATTAGAATGAAGAGATCTCAGATTATACTTGCATACGGCCTTACGTGGACATCCAGAATGTCATCCCTATACCGTGGTGCTGTCAATGTGGCACGGTGAAGGACACATTCCGCCACAAACCATCACTGAGCCCCCTCCATAACGGTCATGCTCAGCAATATTGTCTGCATGTAGCCTCTCTCCTGGTCTTCGCCCCACCCTAGCACGCCTATCGGTGAAGTCAAGGCAATATCGAGACTCGTCTGTAAAAAGGACAGGCCTCCAGTCGCCAAGAGTCCAACGAACATGGTCCATGGGCCATTCATACCGTACTCTGCGGTGATTCGGAGTCAATAGGATGCGTATGCATGGTCTTCTCGAGCGCAGATTACCTTCATCTAATCTTGACCGAATGGTTGGAGTCGAAATATTGACCCCGGAGGCGTTCTGAAGGTCAGTTAGAAGCTGGGATGCTGTTGAAAAATGGTTTCTGCGTGCTTGAATCACTAAAAACCTGTCTTGCGCTGCAGATGTAGCTCTTTCTTTGCCACCACATGACGTCTGACTGGTGTGCCATACCGCTGAAACCTTGACCAGGCTGGTTATCACAGTGTGGTGCACATCAAAGACGTCCCCTACCTGACGGTAGTTGCCCCTTGCTCCACCATTCCCACAGCTCACCACATGTCTGCTTCAGACAGATGTCGTCTTACATTTACATTAGCCATATTTAATCAATAATCCCGTGGTTACAGACCTGAATTGAAAATTTGCCCTTCAACATGTGTTATGTACTCTAACAAGGAGCGTCAAATGGCATGAAAATGAAGGGGAACCTGCTTTCCATGCCTTGCACGAAATTACTGCCGTTCAGTTTGGCTAGTATACACACGGAGGACCGTCTCAAAATAACAATGCTTCACATCAAAAGGAAATCTCACAAAACTGTTAGAAGCAATTTTCCAAATAACGCGTCAAACTTTTGGTGCTCAGCAAACTTTGAGTAGTATATATGTACGTAAAAGATCCGTCCTTACTCAGCCATTATAGACATATCAAGCCGCGAAGACATCGTTGTTCCTAAATCATATCACGCAAAAAGCCTAATATTTATGGGTATGTGCCTCTGTTATAAAAGGTATTCTAATACACCTCGCCCTTAAAGGCAATGGTAAGGAAACGTATTTACTGTGAGACAATTTAATGGTCACAATAGCGAGACACGTAAAACCGCCATTTTATGACGTCTTGTTTTTGGTTTTTCTGACGTTACTTGTCGTATTCTTGCCGTTAGGCGACAAAACGTCGTTTTCGCGCATCAGAAATGCTGTAAAAACAAGCAATTGTATGCAATACAGTGAAAAGAGTTGGCGGGAGGCGTTTCAACAATGGTGAATACTTGGGAGAGATGAGTTTTCGTCGATTGCTGGTGTGTTAGAATTGAATTAGACCAGCTCTAGCGCATGAATCGTTGAGTAATTATTCATTGTTTAGAGGTCAGTTGTAA
This sequence comes from Anodontia alba, assembly GCA_964016985.1. Classification (NCBI taxonomy): domain Eukaryota; kingdom Metazoa; phylum Mollusca; class Bivalvia; order Lucinida; family Lucinidae; genus Anodontia; species Anodontia alba. The sequence continues at coordinate 74,610,453 of OZ024833.1, read as the reverse complement.
GGATAAATCACTCGCGCTTCGCGTTCGTGCTTTGATCTACTTTACAACTGACCTCTAAACAGTGAATCATTAATCAACATTCACTGATTGACAAGAACTGATATATTTCTTAATGGCGGTACTGGAAGTAAAATAACAAATATACACTATGTACATTTCTGTTTAAATAATAATTATATGCATGTATTTTAATTTTTAAACATTTATATTATTTTAGAGATATGCCAGTTAACTTTAAGACCAGGCTCTAGTTAGTATTCAGCTACTGGGCCGCCAGTGGTATACCAGAAACTGAAGTAAACATAGAATTGATAGATGTAAAATGAATTTTAATATGGTCAGTTAAAAGAAATTCAAACAAATGATAATTTCCCTGCTATGTATTTAGATTCAAACAACAGCAGGATCCATCGGACCGAACAAGTTGTCATGCTGATTTGTCACTCAAATGCCGACATCTGCCCGATCAGTCTGTGTGGTGACTGGTTTGCTACTCCCGAAACTTTCTCTGCTATCCATATAACAGTACACGACTGAGAAGCCGTGATATTTGCATGCTACTGTTCGCCTATACATTAAGGGCACTGAATACATGTGGTAGATCATACGCCAGTTCTAACAAGGGAAACAAGGTTTCAAACTGTACACTAAAGACATCGAGTAGTTTTCCTACAGCCAGTTCTACGGCGGTTCCTCTGTTGCAGGTCGTCTTTGTTTATGTGTCGGTGACTTCATACATTACGAAAGCACGCCTATTCAAATATACTGAAAATTTCACCTCCAAAAAATGAAAATTTTCAGAAACAAATCTGATATTTTTCATATTTCTGCTCAAACCATAGATCGTGGGTACTCGTTAGAACCGCCTCGACGAGGCGGTTCTAACGACTACTCACAACCTGTGTTTTGAGCAGAAATAAGGAAAATAATGTTTACCCCTGTAAACCCCAGTTTTACTCTATAAAAGTGGGGTTTAAGGGGGTCAAAATTATATAGGCGTGTTTTCGTGATGATATGCCATTTGTGTTTTCATATTCCTCGTTTTCTTCTTCTGGTGCCCCTGTAAGGAGGTGCTTCGTAATTGAGGCATTTCTAGGGTATCTTCACCTATTTTTGTGAGACTTCCTGTTTGTTGCTTTCCGGTAAGCCAAACCGTTTTTGAAAAGGCATCTACTCTAAAAGAGAATTTGCTCCCTCAATTCATTCCTTTAAGAGTAGACCGCTTTCATTTAAAGTAGACCCCTTTTTCAGAATGAATGCAAAACTATTTTGATAAAGTTGCCTTCCCTGAAAGCCTACCCATTGCCCTTAATACTCTTAGAAAATATGTAGTGTTTCCATTTAGGGGTACACGGCTTTTAAACTGGTTATGTTTAACTGTCCGCATCCTGTCAAATATTTTCAAAAGTCTGTTGAATGGATGTTTACAGAAACTGTATAGCACACCAATTCAAGAATACATGGCTGTACCTGTCTGTGTACGTTGGTAGTCGCTAATAATCGCGAAACTGTGTAGTGTGCCTATTCCGAAATGCATTGCTGTGAATAAAGGTTTGATATGTGTCTGTTGGTTGTCTCCAACAATCGCAAAACTGTAGTGTGTTCATATGGAAATGAAGTTTCGGTATGTGTGTGTTGTAAGTCGCCAATATTCGCAAAACTGTGTAGTATGCCAATTCAAAAGTGCATGGCAGTATATGAAGGTTCGATATTTATGTATTGTTGGTCGCTAGTGATCACTAAACTGTATAGTGTGCTAATTAAAGAATGAACAGCTGTGAGTGAAGGTTTGGGTTTGTATGCTGCTTATTGCCAATAATATCACGCAACTGTATAATGTTCCAATTCAGGAATACATGTCTGTGAGTTAACGTTCGGTATTTGTATGTAACTTATCGGTTATAATCGAATACTCGCAAAACTGCGTAGTGTGCCCATTCAGGACTGCTTGGCTGTGCATAAAGAATAACTAATTGTAAATACGAATAGCCTATAGTCAAAGAAGTATTAGTTTTCATAAAAAGCTTGTGTGCTAAGCATAGACCAAAATATTTTGTGAAAGCTAAAACTTGATTATAATTACGTTGAACAGTCAATGGGAAATAGCATTGTACCAGTCCATAACCTTTCATAAAGTGCTTTTAGAGCAGTGACGAAGCTTAGGATTGTCTAATCTCTCTGAGTGGTGTGGCATTCAATAGAAGTTGACTTTGTGTGAATGCTGATGTGTATTAGTCATGATTATCTTGTAATGTATAAAGCCCGATACATAGCGGTGAATGCTGTATTCATTACATTGTCTAAAGTATTCAACCATACGGTAGGCCTGTTCAGAAATAAACGGCTATGAATGTATTTGTACGTTTCTGTTTATCTATAGCCTATCAACACTTTCATCCCTACAGACCTATACAGATACCTTTGCAAACTGTGCAGATCCATATAAGATGACTGGTAATGAGCTTTCTCATCAAGAGCTACACTGTTTACCATTCTATTATTAATTTTTCACTGAAATCCCTATTTTCAAGAATGAATGCGTCCAAATTCAGAGATGGAAGAGTCCATATCATAAAATCGGGGGGTGAACAAGTTTATAAGACTAGAACAGTCCATACATGTTCCAGATTTCTTTTTGCATAACCTGAAAATCAATTTATTTTTTTTAATGTCTCACAATATGGTTTGTGTTTAAGTAACAAATATCATGGCAACTGTCAAAAATAAGCACAATATGCTCACAGTTTTGTGCGTGACGGTCTAATTTGACTTGATAATCAAAATTGTCAAATATAAAAAAAAACTATAAATGAAGTGACCCTGGAGAAGCAATCAATCATGAAGCTCGGCGTTTATATTACGAAAACACGCCTATTCAAATATATTGAAAATGTCACCTCCTAAAATTGAAAATTTTCCAATAAAAATTCCGATATTTTCATATTTCTGCACAAAAACATAGATTGTGGGTACTCGTTATAACCACCTCGGCGAGGCGGTTCTAACGAGTACCCACAATCTATGTTTTTGAGTAGAAATAAGAAAAATAATGCATACCCTTGTAAACCCCAGTTTTACTATATAAAAGTGGGGTTTAAGGGGGGTCAAAATTATATAGGTATGTTTTCATGATGACGAGGCACTGAAAGAAGAAGAGAGGAGGAACAAAATAAGAAAAATATCATCAATTTGCCGTCTGCTGAAATATCCAAGAGAGTGGTACAGCTTTAATGTGACTGACAGAAGAATATCATAATGATGATAGACTCTTTTTTCTTCATTTAACTGATGATAGACAGAACCAAATGGGTCGCGTCAAGAGAAAAAATGTCTTCGAGCATGCGCAAACTGTGTGGATTTGCATAATCATGCACATGCGCAAAGTCTCTTCCGGGGATTTAATCTCTATTGACACATTTTATACTGCCCAACGATTCTGTCTGCGGACAGCGAAGGCTCTTACCAGACAGCGCGGATAGCCTGATCTTGGCCTTCGCTGTATATATATGCCCGGAGACACGTTTTCGTAAAGCGCGGTCCAAATGTTACAGCGGCAGCTTACAGTGAGAATTAAAACTATCAACGGAACAGAGGATAGACAGATGTGTTTATTGGGATTGAGGTTTTATGACCTAGTCAACCCACTGGGGTCATGTCTAGCGCGATCACTTAATCTACCCACATTGTTTCATGTGTTTGTGGTGTTTTGAATGTGATTCTGTTGCTTTAAGTGTGCCCTTCTTTCCCTTTGGTGTCTTGGACGGAAGGTGTTAGGTAATTGTATCGATTCCCGACCATTGCCTTCCTTTCTATTTAGTCCTCTGAGCGTTAACCAGTACTTGTGCACATACTTTCGTCAGTAACTGACAACTGCCTCTCTTGAATCAGCGGACTGACAACTGCCCCTCTTGAATCAGCGGAAGGGGAAGAATGGCCGTAGAAATAATCAATTTCCATGTAAGTTATGTGGCCGGGCTGGGGTTTGAACTCAAGATCCCTGGACCTGCAGTCAGGAGTGCTACTGGCTGCGCTATGGAGCCCGAAGAAGACAGACAAAAGTGTGAAATTTACCTGTTGAAATCCTAGAAAGGACATAACTCTTTCGGCGCCAAATTTCAGACGACTTTGTCATTTGCTTCTTTTTAACAAAATATCGATAGGAAAGAAGTTTATATTTAAAGACGAAAGACTGAATCTCAAATAGCGTAGATCCTGATGAGACGGCTCATTATGAGCCGTTTCATCTGGATCTACGCTGTTTGCAAAAGCCTGTTGTTATCGACTGTAGCAGTGAAAGAGTTAAACTGCCCTAGTTAACTGATCAAGGGCAACCTACGTTTTTAACATGCTTAAATGCACAGCGCTGCTACTGTAATATTTGTTCTGGTTGATCGCACTGTCACGAAATGTACATAATGCAGCGGAAAATTACTATGTACATCAAATATGTACATCAAACATGTACATTTTAGTACATTATTTTACCGAAAATGCGAACTTAATACATATTCTAGTTACTGTGGACACTTCGACCAATAATGCTTAAATTAATAAGAATTTGATAGGTGCTACCTATATTCGTATGTCCAAATTATCATTACATGCTTCATAGGTGGGTTGGCCAGATCTAACTGAATTTGATTTCAGACCACGCTTGACTTCTAATCCACTACATGAATTGCGATATAACGTCCAAGTCAACAATATTTCAGTAGTTCAGAGACATTGCCTCCAAATGTGTGGGACTTTTACCCGACCCGATCACATGAATTAGGGTCCTGCTTAGTTACTAGCAGCTCTGCCATGGAAGCTTTAGGCAGCCTATCTATTTCGCGGGCCCCGATGGGCGGAGGCCATGCTTTCCGAATACCGAAAACTAGTGTATGCCGATGACAGGTACAAAGACACTATCGTTCCCTTACCTGTGTCGGAGTTGTTTTTTTTTTTTTTTTTTAAAGTTTTTAAGATTATCACGTGAAAAGAGCGTAAAGTCTATGTGTTACCTAAAAATCTACATCAAAAAGTACCTTATGCAAAAAACGAATCATGCTTAGCTTGTAATTAGACGGAGAACGGATAGAAATAAAATTCGAAATGGAGATATAATTCAAAATGGCTGCGATCGCAAATTTTGTAGGCTGACGTCATAAGTCTCGCGATTCAACCCCTTACAATTGGAATACATGGCGTTATTGGCTGTTTGTTGCTATTATCGGCACGGCGGCCGTGTCAACAGTCTCTACCAAATCACGGAACGCTTATTGTTTTTCAGGATAAGCACCAAACCACCCAAGCGTTTGTTGGATCATCACATTTTTGGTCACACACATCACTGGTCATATCAGTAGTCTATAGTAGTGCGTCTGCACGCCGAACGGGTTCGGGGAACTGCTTAGCATTTCCCGTTGGACGCACTTATTAGTGTAACTGACTATCAACATAGATGGTAGAAATGTCTGACTATCAATCGCATTTCTGAAGCCCGATTTTTCGAAAGACAGGCAGTCCATATAACAGATAATTTGGTGCGCTAAGTTAATTTCATGAAACCCCAGCTAGTTCAGCAAAATTCAATGGAACTAGTTACTGGCGAAAAAAAGAGTCTTCGTCATCGATATGACGCAGGTTGTAAACGGTGCTTAAGCATATCACAGTAAGTACAGACAGTATCGAATTTTATTGGAAGGAATCACCAGGCCACAGAAAGAACGAAAACTACAACTATCGCAAATCCTGGAAGGATTTTAATTAATTTTAATTAAAAAAAGTAAAAGCTAGTATTTTCTTGCCACATGTACTATAGTGTGGTGCAAATATTAGACAACATTTTCTGAAATTCCCATAGACTAACATGTATTTCGAGTTATCAAAAACGTTCTGTGGAGTGTGACTGAAACGATTTTGATAAATTTACATCAGTGGAAAACTTATTAAACAACAATAAAGTCCATATTTATTGTACAATTTTATTCACAGCCTTAATGAAAGATATTTGTATAAACAAAGTATGCACACTTACGTCAATTTTTCGGCAATGTTATCATTGACGTAAAAGGGAAATTAGGTTTTCAGAATTTTACGGTGTTTTCTCTACACGCTTTTCTGAAAAAGTACGAGGTATAGGCTGCTGATTAAAATTTGTATATTTATTTTCTTGATCAATTTCCTTTCAAATGGTACCATTTGTTTTTGTTAAAATCTCATAAATAGATAGCGACAAATTGATTTTTTTAACTACGAGTATATGTGAAATACGGAAATTTGTAAAAATTGTACAAAATTTGGCACCGGTGTGTAGTATGCTTTATTCAGATCTACTGAATCATTTAAATAATATTAACTCATTAATGCTCGGCGTCCCATAGAAGGGACATTAGCGACAAGTGTAGACCAAAATCAGACGCCGCAGAACATACAGTAACTGCTTTAAAACATGGTAAACAAATTGATCAGACACCTCTTCTATAGGAAATGAATCTATCCAAAGAACTGTCGTAGAAGAGTCGAATCGGCGTAAATGGCTTAACAGAAATCTTCGCCTAGTTGCTTGCTCTACCTATAGTAATGGTTTGCGGTTCCATAAAAAAAAAGCTGAAGTGAGGAAATGTCATAATCACGTTCGCCGCATAGAAAACCACCAATGCAGGAACAAAGAACTGCAACAGAGGAACCACCTAGGAAGGCGTTGGTGTCATATGTCGCTTTTGTTTTGTCATTTTTCCCTCATCTCTTTCGTCAAATACCTCAGTAGGTCTCTGATTCGCGACTGTGGCAATTCCTGGGTATCTTCACTAATACTTTGCCGGCTATATAGGATCTGTACTGATCACAAATAATCCAAATAAATTACATGCATGTTTGACTTAATATACTCATAAGGTTTCTCTTGGACTCACAAATTTTATATGTGAATATATATCCATGGACTCTCAAATGCAGACGGCAATTACTGTAAAATATGCCAGAGGACTCGACTCGGGATTTTCTCATATTGGAATAGTTTCTTATTTTCCCCAGAAAACAGGACTGACATTGGAGACAACTTACATGAAATGTCAAATCGTGTTTTCTGGAAAAAAAATACGAAAACTATCATCAGTTTGTCGTCTGCTGAATTGGCCCAGCATATTGGAATAGTTTCTTATTTTCCCCAGAAAACAGGATCTGACATTGGAGACAACTTACATGAAATGTCAAATCGTGTTTTCTGAAAAAAACATATAAGAAAACTATCATCAGTTTGCCGTCTGGCCCAGAATGTAGTAAAGTTTAAAACCAAAATTTAAAACTTTTTTTCTGACGTTGTAGCGCATACGATTTTTGTAAGAGTCGCCACAAACAGTTCATGCACGCTGTAAGTAAAGGGTCATATGCGAACACAATACCAGCAGTCATATCAGGACAGTCTTTGTTCACATAAAGACTGTGTATTGCAGGCACACTATGAATACAATACATATTACAATTACTCCAAATTCTCATCTTCGACCAATCAAATTCCTCCTTCAGCCAATCGAATTGCGTGAAATGTTCACGCATTTTGATTGTTTGAAGGAATTTTTTTACACTTCAATAAAGTCTAGAGCAAGAATCTATCGGATCTATTTTCCTTCCGCCGGCTCAAAAGATCTACTTTTTTGGCAATATTTGTAACATTTTGGTGACTAATTCAGAAATACAAGGAATGCATTGTTGTTTTTTATGGACTTTTAATGTGTAAACTCCGACAAATCACTCATAAACTTAACATGAAGTTCGAAAAAGGGTTTTAAGTTAGTTAATGAGTAACTGGCCAAAGTTTACACATCGATAAAATCCACAAAAGAATTCATTCCTATCGATGCATCAATACAGTAAGTACTGAAATTAGCTATAGATGCAGTGGACAAAAATGAGTTTGAATTTTGTGAAATACATTTCGAAGGCAGTTGAAACTGTAAGTCTGCAGTATTAAATTCTGTAGACGTCTTTAGAATATATTGATATCTTTAGAATATATTGAAACGAAACCAAAAAGGTAAATTTATATATTTGACGCGAATTATTGGACATTTCTTTAAATAAAATGATAAATATATAATCAGCAGCCCGTATTGTAATCTGGTAAACAAAGATCCTCTTATATTTAAACAATAGGGCCCATTGTTTGAGAATGTAGTGCATTACACCAATATTTCAATAGAATTTAAATTTCTTATCGTTATACACATTTCACGCAAACTGATTGGATGAAGGAAAAGTCTTACCCTTCAATAAAGTCCAGAGCAGAAATCCAACGGATCGGTTCTATTTTCCTTTCGCTGTCTCAAAAGAGTAACATTTTGGACAATATTTGTAACAATTTGATGAGAAAGCTGTAATTATAAGGGATTTTATTGATGTGTAAACTCAAGCGAATCATTCACTAACATTGGAGGACTTTATGTTAAGTTTGTGAATTCGTCGTAGTTTGCACATGGATAAAATCCACAAAAATAAAATTAATTCCAATAATATCGTCGGCGCCCTAATGGTACAAGGGTTCGTTTCCTAAATTTTTGACGACGGAGCAGTGGAACGCCAACGCCAATCCTCTTTTTTTCGTAACGAACTATCCAAGGACAAACATGTTTTCTTTTATGGAATCTGTTTCTACAGTAAATAGCATTCAATTGGATATGTTTCAACTATCATGCAATGATATTTTTCTCATTTGTCCACGAAACCAGATGCTGTGATCCCACTAGAAGCCGGTCGCCGAGGTACCTCTAATGATTTCCCAAAAAACTGTTTTTGAGGAGAACTAAGAAAACAAAAACAATTATTGATACGTCATGACAGTTCTATTATTATACGACCCACAACGTTGGAAAACGTACCGCCAGACAAGTGCGCTAAGTGAAGAATCAGATCAGCCTGGGCTTTCACATAAACTGATCTGAATCTTAACAGGGATGTAAAGTTTCTTTATGTGGACAAGGAAGACTCTGACCAGACTCCATGATTGCGCAGGCTAATTTCAGTCTTCGCTGCGGGCACATCAGACGATACGTTTTCTCATGCTGCGGCCCATAATATGGAGAAATGCGATAAAATGGTTAATAAGTATTATTTTTCATAAAAAGCAGTGCCGCACGTTATTGACAGCCGTGCATTAACCGGCAAAAAGCCGTGTATTAACAAGGCAATTCACGCGCTGTTAATGCACGGCTACGCAACTTTCTATATGCCTGAACCGGGGCCACAGAATAACTGCCGTCACGAGATATGTAGTTCCCGGCCCTAGAACGAGCATTGTCCGTGAAAATTGCATACGCGAGATATCAGTGAAAAGGCGAAACAAAATAGTGCAAGAAATAATGCGAAATGTAGCAAATGATTTCAATTTTTATGCAATAATAGCGATCGAACATGGTTTTTCAATGCATTAACATTCGCCAGGTCCCTAGGGAGGGGTTGAAGACCGCGGCCTTCGGCCTCGGTTTTCAACACCTCCCTCGGAACCTGGCGAATGTTAATGCATGAAAAACCATGTTTGATCCCTATATACTAGACATGCAGTCGAACCTCAATAGCTGGAACATCGATTGCTCGTTTACCATGGCTTATTCAAACTCGTTTTTGATTCCCTACGAAATTCTTCCGATAGCTAAAGAGAACAAATATAGGGATTTTTTCTTACTTCATTATGAAATTGTGTTGTGTATACTCATTAGAATCATCTCATTGAAGCGATTCTAATGAGTACTATCAACATACCATTATTGTGCATTATTGTGCAGAAGATGGAAAAGATATCCCTAAATTATTGCTATTCGCTTCCTGATGATTAACTCTCAGTTGTTCGAACTACCCATATCTCGAACAAATTACCATGGTCCGAAAAATGTTATTGAGGTTCGTATTTATGCAGGACAAAAGGTGGACAAAATTAATAAATTAAAATCATAGTTTACATTTGAAATATTCCGAAAATTCGCATAATAATAAACCTTACCTCTCTATATTACATTACTTGCGGTACATCGTATTATTGCGTATATATAACGCATAGCTTCAGATAAGCTATAATCCACAGAAATATTTCTTTTATTTCTCTACGAAAACATGTTGTGGGTGCTCATAGAAGAGGCGCTTCTGACGGATGTCCACAACATATGTTTGCACGGAGAAATATAAGAAATAATTTTTATTGAGAAAATGGAGTTATGATGTTATCATCATCACATCGAACTGACATATGGATTTATTAATTCATTTACGCCAATCGTTCCATAAAAAGGACAATGGCAAACTGTACAGACGCAGAACGTGGCGTCTGATCAGGGCCTACACTGTTTGCATTAAATACAGAAATTTCTGTAAAACATGGTGATAATAAACTAATCTGACATCCATCCAACAGGAAATATATCTTTCCAAACAATTGAGACAGAATATTTTTCTCAGCACAAATGGGTTAATACTTTACCTTCAGCATATATGCATGACTGTACCTGGGATATTGCTATTCCCTAGTATGTATACGTTTGTGTTTCTTAAGATATCCCTGACCGACAAAACATTTACCACAGACATTACATTCATGCGGCCTCTCTCCTGTATGTATAAGTCTGTGATCCCGCATGTGTCTGGCCTGTCGAAAATGTAAACCGCAGATATCGCATTTATGAGGTTTTTCATCTGTATGTATAAGCATATGAACTGACAAACTGCCCGACTGAGTAAACAGCTTCCCACAAAGTTTGCAGCCAAACGGTTTCTCCCCGCTGTGTACACGCTTGTGCGTCTTTAGTTGTCCCAAAAATCTGAATTTTTTATCACAAATATCACAGCAGTGCGGTTTCTCTTCACTATGTATAAGCATGTGCTTTCTTAAGGTCCCAATGCATTTAAACTTTTTATTGCAAATACTGCATGCATTAGGTCTATCATCTCTATGAGTATTTCCGTGTAAATAAAGGGATGATTTCTGTCTGAATGTTTTACCACAAATATCACAACTATGAGGTTTCTGACCGGTATGAATTAGCATGTGTATTTTCACGGAACTTGCCTTTGAGAACTGTTTACCACAAATTTGACAATTTGCAGGCCGGTCTCCCGTATGAACTTTTTTATGCTCCCTAAGACTTCCTGATAATTTAAATCGTCTTTCACAAATATCACAGGCATGGCGTCTTTCTTCACTGTGCGTGTGTTTGTGTGCCAATAAAGCACCCGATTCCACAAACTGTTTTCCACAAATGCTACAGTCATATGGTCTTTCTTTAGTGTGTATACGTATATGATTTTTCAGCATAGATGACTCTCTAAAAGTGCTTCCACAAAAATAACAGCTGAATGATTTTACATCAATGTGTCCTAGGATGTGTGTCTTAAGAGCTCCAAACTGTCTGAACTGTCTACCACAGTGATCACAAGAATATGGTTTCTGTCCAGTGTGAAGGAGCATGTGGCTCAGAAGTTGGTCCTTCCTCGAAAAGTGCATTTTACAAACACGACAAGAATAAGGCTTTTCACCAGAGTGTATAAACTTATGTCTGTAGAGAGCTACTGACTGGTTAAACGCCTTTCCGCATATATTGCATGCATGATGTTTTATATCAAAATGTTTAAAAATGTGGGTTTCAAGCCGTGCAAAGTATCTAAAACTTGTACAACAAAAATCACACGAATACGGCTTCAATCCAGAATGACATAAAACATGTTGTTTTAGGTGTTGCCTTTTCTTAAACTGTTTACCACACTGACTACAAGTATGGCAGTTTTCTCCATTATGGACATGCAGGTGTTTTCTGAGGTAACTTCTTGTTGAAAATTCTTTGCCACACACATTACAAGTCTGGGTGTTTTCATCAATGTGTATAGCCATCTGTTTTACAATTATGGCGAGCTTCTCCAACGATGTATAACGATTTTTATTCAAGGTATTCCTCTCAGAATATGTTTTCTACAAAATGTTTATCCAACACATCTTCTTGTGAAGACCATAAACGTATTTAAGCTAAATATTTGAACAGAAAAGCCTCAGCAAACAGTGCAAACTGAAAGTGATATATGATCTTGGTGTACACCATTTTGTTACACACCCAGCAGTTTTGACACATTAATAGTTAGTCAAAAGGACGTTCAAATTTTAGTACAAGTATGGAAAGGAGTTAAGGCGTTCCCATAGTTTGAGTAAATACAATAATCATAATGTGTAGAATAATAAAAAAGGAAATAATATAAATAATAAAACCCTTGAGGGCAAATGACACATCCACAAAAGTGTTAAGAGCCGACATGTCATGTTTTCTGGACCAGACTAGCTAGTTTCGGACAATTATGCCTCATCAGTGACTCTCATAAAAGTTTTCAAAACTCCCGAGAAAGGCGCAATGATCCCAAATGACCAGGACCCGGTTGTTCAAAGCATCGTTAGCTTAACGAGCTCGTTAATGGTCAAAATGTTAACTGTTCTAGTAAGTACAATATCTAATTCACAGCTATTTTTGCTGAAAAAAAATGTGAGTAGCAAATGCAAAAGCTACTCACATTTTTTTCAGCAAAAATATTAGCATATATGCCATATTTAATGATCAAAGTTTAAACGATACGTTAACTAACAACATCATTAGTTTTGAACAACTGAGCCCAGAAAATATAAACTACACTCTAGTGAAGTACAAGGAGGCGTTTTACGGTTGCCAAACGGCACTTACACCAGCTATAGTGATGATGAAAAGGCTCTAACAGGAACGACCCTTGCGAGCGAAGAACATACTCACAAAACTAAAAACAGCTGAACTGCCAAGTTTTCTGGTAAGTTGGCTGTCAAGGAGGTCTCAACAAGCGTTTTGTAGGGCTATGGCTATCTCGTTTCTTGACCATCCATAGGGTCTCTCCCCAATAAGTGTATACCATATATTTCTAATACACCAGATAAGGAAATCCTGGGTTATATCCTGGGATAGAAATTCTTATCCTACCCAGGTTATCCTACCCTGGGTAAAATAAAAATCGAGACTTCTCAAGTGTTCTGAAAAATACTGGTGGTATTGGACGTCACGTATGCCATCGTTAAGGTTGACGTCAGTGAACGTAATGACGTCACTAAATGTCACGTAATATTATCACAACGGATGTTTGCAATCGAAGTGACTGCATTGTTAAAACTCCATGTTCAGAAATGAAACGTTTGCAAAAAAAAAGATTCTATCATGGGTATGAGAGACAGACAGAAAATCGGCAAGCCTCGTGATGCCAGATAATGACCCTCGGGACGGATTTTTCTATCTACGCCTCACACCCATGATAGATTCTTATAACATTATCATAACTGTTGCGACATCATACCAGTCCAAAACTTAGAACTATAGTATAGAACATGTCCAGGAAGAGTCACGGAACATAGCCTACCACTGCCACCAAGAGGAAGAACAAAGAAACCAAGACAGACAGCACAAGTGCAACGAACTAAAGAAAAGCAATGAAACGGGCTCGGTCCAATATAATACCGATTAAGGCCAAATAAAAAAATATGTGTGTTAAGGTAACCCTACCCTACTTTATTTTCCCGGTGAAACCTAGGAATTGTTTTATGTAAGAGGAAAACAACAGCATAAAACAAACCAATAAAAATAAAACATAGGTGTTACCGGGATAAACTTTTAGGCTAAATACTCGGACAAGTAGGTCTGTGCAAACAGTGTTGACCCAGATCAAACTGTTTCTAGTTTGATCAGGGTCTACACTGTTTGTCATTCTATCAGTACTTTTAGATACATCAACGGACAGTCAAACAGACTTGGTAAAATATTATGTGAATTATGGTCAATTATGGTGCTAAGTCTAAATTTATCTGGTAATTATGGTATAATTCTACACGAAAAAAAAAATAATGTAAAAAAAAAAAAAAAAAAAAAAAAAGAATTCCTACCTACCCTATCTATTTTTAATGTTATCCTAAACATACATATTTTCTATTTGCCCTAAAATTGCTAAAGGTGTGACTAACAGTTTAAATCCTGATCAGACGCCGCATTCTGGGTCTACATTGTTTGTTCTGTCCTGTTTGTTCCAATATTTAGTGTAAATATTGTATAACTTGGTATATCTACTTCAGAACTGCTAAATATCAAGCATGTTTCCTTAATTTTTGCTGAATTCAAATAATATATGCAATCATTTAGTTCTGGCTCCTGTGCAAATAAAATCTACATAGGTTGCCGTTGAAATATAGGACACACAAAAGAACGAAGATTGGCGTCTCAGTTTTACTCAGCTTCTTCATGTGACCGCAATGTAATCTACACTTTGACTTCTACATATACTGATCTTTAGAATGTTAATAATCTTTTTTATGCCTCCCATTCCAATGGCATTGGAGAGCATATTGTTTTTCGCCATTCGTCCATCCGTGCGTTTGGCACGCTTGGCATTCGGTCAAGGACTGCTAGAGATAAGCTCTTGAAATTTGATATATGGAATAAGAATGGAAAATAAGCGGATCCATATTTTTTCCGTCGTAGTTCCGGAGTTATGCCCCTTTTTCGACTCATGCATTGTAAGCCTATGAGACAAAATGAAATCTTGTGAGCAAAGTATCTCAAAAACTACTAAAGTTTGGGCCTTACAACTTAGTGGTCTTATTGGTGATAATGAGTACATGACGTGATAAAGTTTTGAACAAAAACGTGGATTAATTTTGTCAGAGTTATGCTCCTTTCAAATTTTGCAATTTTGTAAGGACAAGAGTACAGTTAGGGGCCTAGTGTTTTACAAACACATATGTGTAGAACATGTAGAGACTATTTTTATAAACTTTTTACTATAGTAACGTGAATTTCACACTATCTGTATAAGTATGCATTTTCATAATGTTTCTGAAATAAATCAGCAATTAGAAATGTGTTTGTAAAACAATATGCCCCGAAATGTTTGCCTGTTCATACAAAATGCCAAAGTTGGAAAGGGGCATAACTTCAAATAAACTGAGTTTTATAGGTTAATCAGTTGATCTAGTCATTATCCCCAATAAGCTCATAGAATGTCAAGGCCCTATCTCAAATAATTTTCGAACTACCTTGCTCGTAACATCTCATTACGTCCCATAAGGCTTACGATGCACGAGTCGAAAAAGGGGTATAGCTCCGAACAACAAGACCAACGAAAAAAAAAAAAAAAAAAAAAAAAAAAAAAAAAAAAAAAAGAAAAAAAAAATATTCTTGACAGTATGCTAAGCATGACGAACGACGGACGAGTGAACAAACGAACGACCCAAAATTTATATACCTGTCAAAGTTCTTTGGAGCTGGGGGCATAAACATTTCAGCCTTTCGACAACTGATTTTCACACTGAGTACAAACAGGGTTGACCTTTTAAAGCCTCTCCTTTATACCACCGACGAGTTTCACACTACCTGAACACTGCCATGTGTTTTCAGGAGTTTCTGAAACAAATAAACAATGAATACAGCAATTATTTATTTATCAGCGGCGAAAAAGATAAGAGAAAAGTCAAGGGAGTGCCACAATCATGAGCCAAAACCCTTCCCAGACACCAAGAGGAAGAGGAAACTGACAAAACCAAACAAGCGCAAATCGAACAAACGTACGAAAGGCACTAAGATTAGCTCTCTCTTCCCCAAGCAAAGAAGTAGAGGCAATTCTGAATTCACGGCCGTTTAAATATGTCGGTGAAGATGTTAATTCAAGTATTACCCTCACAGCAGGACATTTCTTTCCATTAAATCAGTAGACGGGAGAGAGAGAAAGCGAGAGAGGGGAGTAACTTCCTATATATGGAATAGTACCCCCCCCCCCACCACCAACAACAAAAAGGTATTTCGTGCTGTAGTCAGACGGAGGTGTACCGACGGAGGTGTACCGATGGAGATGGCTCCTTACGGTTATGGTGCTTCACGTGCGACTGGGTGTTGCATCTGACGCAGGGTATATAAGATTGAATTTTGTAAATTATTTGTTGTGAAATTAAGGAATGGTGGTATTTCGGGTGATATATCATATGATAAAACAAAATTATAGTTGTGTGTTTCTAAAGTCTTGTAGTCGAGAAATAAAACAGAAATAAAGGGGTCTCTGGTACGTTAGTTAATGTATCGTTTAAACTTTAATCATTAAAAATGGCAAACTTTTTGCTGAAAAGATGTGAGTAGCTTTTGCATAATTTGCAAAAACTACTCACATTTTATTTTTCAGCAAAATACCTGTGAATTAGATATTATACTTACTAGAACAGTTAACATTTTGAACACTAACGAGCTCGTAAGTCTAACGATGCTTTAATCAACTGGGCCCAGTTGACTAACAAAAGAGACGATTTGATTTGAACAGCCATGCGTTAACAACTCTTCAATATTACAACTGCAACAGCAAAACACGTATAGACTAAATTAATTTCCTGACAAAAGTATCCATACTCTACCAAATACTTCTCCCTGGGGAGAGGGTAACTACAAATATATATGACAGGGATATGCCTCCATTATTATGAAACTGTGTCCCGTACAAATGCAGAAAAAAAGAATATACGATAAAGATAACCCGCAAAAATACTAAATATTTCAAAACGTATGGAATATAAAACGGAAGCAAATATACAAGTCATCAATCTGGTCTCATTAAAATATCAATCTGAAAGAAAAAAAAAATAAATAAATAAATGAAATGAAAATAATAATAATAAAATAAAATTATAATAAAAAAATAAATAGATTAATACAACAATTGCTTTATTTTAGTACGAAAACTAAAAAAAAAAAAACAAACACATAGCTACAGATAAGGTGATGTTATATGTTTTCTTCGCTACAGATAAGGTGATATATTTTTTTTTTCAACAGAAAGGTATTGGTATTGATATTTTTTGTCGAAAACATATGCTGTGGATACTCATTAGAAGCGGGGGCACTTCTAATGGGTACTAACACTCGTGTGTGTGTGTGTGTTTGGGGGGGGGGGTGTAACTTTCTATATGGAGCAGTTCTGGGATGTGCCGCTGGAATAGGTATACTTTTCAACCCTGGATTATATGATAAGGTATCAGTTTAAGTACAAAATTATATCAATAGCCCCCATTTCTAAAGCAGCATTACATCAATAGCCCATTGATTTCCAATTTTGGCAGACAATTTACTTGACCACGTACAGAATCGAAACACGAGGCAAAATGCATATATGTTTTGCATATAATTGCCAAGTAAGTTGTCTGTTTTGGTTCTACTAGTGTTTACTAATATTCTTCAATTATATGAATAGGGTATCTTTTTACATGCAAATTATATGAATAGGTATATTTTGTCAGTCTGAAAATTATATGACTAGGGGGTGTATTCAAAGTTCCAGCGGCACACCCCCGCCCAAAATTTTTCCGAGTTACCCCCCCCCCCCCCCCACGCGCCCCGCGAGACTAACAACATATGTTTTCATGGAAAACTAAGAAAAAATATTATGTGGATACAACTCTTATCTGGAGCTAAGGAAAAACAAAATAAACAAGCAGACCAAGGGCAACGATCGCTCACCTGAGTACTGGTACCTACATTCATATTTTGAACTACAGTTGTTCTTGAAAAATGTATTATTTTACCATTTTCCCATTCAAAAGTCCAAGGGAACATATTTGCCGTAAAAAATGTCGTAGTCAACCCGGGGGTCATCCTTAGGGCATCATTTGAACAAATTCCAAATTGGTAGTTTTCAGTCACCTCATACTACAGTCGAACCTCAATGGCTCGAAGATCTTTGGGACCATGGAAATTTGTTCGAGACATGGATAGTTCGAGCCACTGAGGGTTAATCATGGCGCCAGTTCAGGAAGCAAATAGTGATAATTTAGGGAAATCTTTTCGATTTTCTACACAGTGATTGTATGCTGAGTGTACTCATTACAGTCGCCTCGATGAGGCGATTCTAATGAGAACACACAACATACACTTTCACGATAAAAAGAAAATTTCCTTAAATAATTGTTTTCTTGAGCTATCGGAAGAATCTTGTAGGGACTCAAAAACGAGTTCGAATTAGCCATGGTAAACGAGCCATCGGTGTTCGAGCCATCGAAGTTCGACTGTACATGCCAACTTTCATTGCAATTAGCTCAGCGGTACTGGAGCATAAACCTTAATTGTTTCGGATGAGTGCACTGTTTTATATTTTCCCATTCAAAAGCCTAAAACAACACATTTGACCTTGCCATAAAATAGGTCAAGGTCAACCCGGGATCATAATTTATATAACTTTTGTAGGTCTCAAGTTCCTTTTGCTATCTATTAAAGACTCTATATTCCTCCAAAATAGACATTTTATTATCCAAAGAAGGTTTAATAAATTGATATATGGTATTAATACAATCATAAAATGAGGCACCTGACAGCCTTTAAAATTAACTTTTGTTCCCGCGTGGCATAGATGTTCCACATTAAATCTGACTATAACTGTCCGGGGGTTTCTGAGGAGAAGATGTTTCAAAGTGTAGACGCACGCCGGACCATTGGTATACTATAAGCTCACCTTGTGAGCCTTGGGCTCAGGTGAGCTGAAAAAAAGCATGTGTACTTATTGTTGTAACAACCTTCCGTTAGATTTCAACAACAGTCGAGCAAAAATATCTCATATCCTCCTTTTAAGACAAGAACGAATACTTAATAGAGTCTGGGAACTTTTTACCGAATACAATACACAAAATCATTAAATCACAATAAAGAAGAGGAGAAAACGTGCCCCAAAGCAGCGGCACATCCCCCTGTACATATACATAGGAAGTTACCGCCCTCACCCCGCCCCCTCGCACCCCCTGTGCCCAGTGACCATACGCATCCTTAACGCTCTGGGTAAATTTTTGATCGGCAGACGACATTTTGAAATATTTTCTTATTTTCCCCAGAAAACAGGTTTTGACATTTCGTCTCCACTGGAGACAATTTTCATGAAATGTCAAATCCTGTTTTCTAGGGAAAATAAGAAAAATATCAATATTTTGTCATCAGCTGAATATGCCTTGAGAGTAGTAATGGTTAAAGTAAGTCCATTTGACTTTCTAGTAGTTTGTCTAAATTGTAATGATGGTCGGTAATATGGGTCTACACTGTTTCCCTCGGCCTGTCTGTCCGAATCTCGCGGGATGGTGGTGATGGAATGTAACTTCCTACTTATTACGTTCATGTAGAATAGACACATGTATGTGTTTTCATTAGCTACCGTTCCATGACCAGGTGTTACAGTATATATCGGCCTGCTTTTTTATCTATACAATTGCTCAAAATGATCCAAAACATTGTTGCTCAATTCAAAAACACTTCTTATACTTAGGATCATTTGACAAACTGCTTATTTAGTGTGTAAAACAAGTTAAATTACACAGTCATACAATATATACGCTCCTGTGTATACTGATTTTTGACCGGGTCACTCAAAATTAAATAAGCTGAAATAAGATGCTACAATTACAGTTTCTTCTTGTACAAGGGGTCTGAAGTGAATTGAAATCTAAGTTAGGAGGGCTTCAGTGAAAAAAAAAAAAAAAAAAAACAAAAAAAAAAAACAACAACAACAAAAAAAAACCAAAAAAAAAAAAAAAAAAAAAAAAAAACAACTAAATATTAGTAATGAATAAAACACATGGTTTTTGAGGAGAGATATTGCTTTAAATGTGCAGGGAGAAAAGTATAAAGCTCACTAATACAGCCTTGCAGGAACGGGTACTTGGTTAGTACCTGGGCAAATATCTCAAACACTGAATAAACCTCGATCTTATTTTCCTGATTGTTCGGAGTGATGTCATTTATATACGTAAATAAAAAAATAACAATAACAACAACGATGCAGACATTAATTGGGTTGCGCCAAGCAAAAACGTGTCCGAGTATGCATTCAGATTCACCCCACGCATGCGCAAAGTCTCATCCGGGCATTTGCTCTCCAATGATACATTCTGAAGTGTCAAATGATTCTGTTAGCGGACAGCGAAGGTCCTGATCGGACTGCGCTGTCCGCATATGCCCAAATAAACGTTTTCGCATGGTGCGTCCAAATTTATGTTACTAAATGATACTGAAAAATGACACTAAGTACAAGCTGTATCACTATGCTGTAGACAGATTTATGCATTACGAAAACAAGCCTATTCAAATATATAGAATATTTCACCCCCCAAAAAACTGGAAATTTTCAGATAAAAAACTCTGATATTTTTCATATTTCTGCTCAAACCATAGATTGTGGGTACTCGTTAGAACCACCTCGGCGAGGCGGTTCTAACGAGTACCCACAATCTATGTTTTGTGCAGAAATGAGAAAAATATTGTATACCCCTGTACACCCCAGTTTTACTGTATATAAGTGGGGTTTAAGGGGGTCAAAATTATATAGGCGTGTTTTCGTGATGTGTATGTTTCGAGAACCATAGACATGAGCCGATATGCATCTGACAGTTTCGTCACTGTTCTTTGCATGTAAACTTTGGCAGTTGTTTGGGATGTAACATTGACCAAGTTGGAGTCGCAACATGTTCGGTACGGCATGATAATTTTGCAAATATATGTACAGGACAGTCCGTACACAGCTGGCCTCGGTGGCTCAGTCGGATGCGCGTCCGACTGGTGCATGGTCAGGAGGTCGCAAGTTCGATTCCCGCCGGATCCGGCAACATTCATTCATGTAGATTTATTATGAAAATGAAATATTTTCTGCCGTCAATCTCTCCCTTCCGCTGATTCAAGAGGACAGCTGTCAGATTTTGGTGAAAGAATGTGCACAAATACTGGTTAACTGCTTAGTTCTAAGCCTGCCAAGGCAAACGTGTGGTTAGGTAAACTGACCGCGGTCGACAATATATATATGAACTTAATGGGAGGATTGGCTCGTAAACCTCAACACAAACAAACAGACAGTTCAT
The DNA here is from genome assembly GCA_964016985.1 of Anodontia alba. Taxonomy (NCBI): domain Eukaryota; kingdom Metazoa; phylum Mollusca; class Bivalvia; order Lucinida; family Lucinidae; genus Anodontia; species Anodontia alba. The sequence continues at coordinate 74,589,572 of OZ024833.1, read as the reverse complement.
TTAAAAAACTTTCATTTAGCTTCCATAAACAGAGTTTGAATGCAACACTAATACCGTACACTCATCAACATATTTTGGAAATATTGCAGCCTATTTATTTATTTATTTATTTTATTTATTTGTTTATTAGTTTGTTTATTAATTAAACTGTTCAGTCAAACGCATTATCATTACGAAAACAAGCCTATTCAAATATATTGAAAATTTTACCACCCAAAAATGAAAATTTTCAGATAAGAATTCTGACATTTTTCATATTTCTGCTCAAAACATAGATTGTGGGTACTCGTTAGAACCGCCTCGACGAGGCGGTTCTAACGAGTACCCACACGTTAGAACCGCCTCGACGAGGCGGTTCTAACGAGTACCCACAATCAATGTTTTGAGCAGAAACAAGAAAAATAATGTATACCCCTGTAAACCCCAGTTTTACTATTTAAAAGAGGGGTTTGAGGGGGTGAAAATCATATAGGTATGTTTTCGAGATGAATACAAGTACACATACTACGCTGAACAGGCTAAGCTCGTGGAGATTGATCATGAAATATTTTCTACGGTCATTCTCTCCCTTCCGCTGATTCAAGAAGGGCAGTTGTCAGTTTCTGGCGAAAGAATGTGCACAATACTGGTTAACCGCTTAGAGGACTAACCCTACCCAGTAAACGTGTGTTTAGGTAAACTGACCGCGCTCGACATGACCCCATTGGGTTGACTGGGCCGTAAAACCTCAACACAAACAAACAAACAGGCTAAGCTGGTAAACACGCCTATATAATTTTGACCCCTTTGAATCCCACTTTTATATAGTAAAACAGGAGTTTTCAAGGGTATACATTGTTTCTTTTAGTTATGTTCAAAAACATATATTGTGAGTACTCGTTAGAACCGCCTCACCCACAATCTATGTTCTGAGCGGAAATATGAAAAATACCAGAGATCTTTTATCTGAAAGTTTTCAGTTTTTGGAGGTGAAATTCTCTATATATTTTGAATAGGCGCGTTTTCGTAATTACTGCAGTCTGTTTCTTTCTTAATTCTTTATTTGTCTATTAGTTTGTTTATTTATTTAAAGAGAGTTCCTAAACTCAGAAATTAAACTGTTTAGTCAAACGCAGTATAATACATGTACACATACTACCCTGAACAGGCTGAGCTGGGAAACATGCACCAAAATTCACGTGCTATTCAGATAATGCCGGTACACCCATAAAGTTATCATAATGTATAGTCGATGCAGGCTGAGCCGAAACGCGAATGCCAATATGCATGCAATTGTTGTGTACACACAGGGTGCAAAATTTTAATCCCGCACATGCAATTCGAAAAAAAAAAAAAAAAAAAAAGTACTAAATGCACCACGGAACATGAAGCATAAAATTAGTTTCTTTAAGTTCAAATATGAAAAATAATTGTGAAAAATGTGAACCATTATTAGGAACAAAAAGGAAATTAGCAGAAAGAGAAAGTAGAGAACGAAATAAGAGAAATAAAAAAAAAAAAAAATCACTTACCCAGCCAGAACAGAATTATTTTTACGCAAATCCAGCAAAGCTCTAGAAACATTATGCCTTGAAACGCTTCTAAATTCGGGGCTACTCTTAAAAGAAAGAATTTGCTCCCAAAGGGAGCTAATTCTTTCCTTTAAGTGTAGCCCCTATAGTAAAGAACCAAATATTTTATGTTAATGATATTTCATTGTAAAATGTTTCGGATGTTACGCACAAGCATATATGCGTAACGAGTGCTACGCCTACGGTCTAGAAAGTCAAAATAATGAAAGGGCCTTGACTTACTTTATTGATTTTTCGGAGTGAAGTACTGGACCCAATGTATAACTCCGTTTATATTTGCAAAAGGCTGTAAGATCAACAGTGATTGACCTCTGGACAATTTGGAAAATTAGATCGCACCTGATTACAAACAGGAAATTGCATGCCACGTTAATTGAAAATTGTCAATAGCAGTCACAGATGATCTACATTAAGATTTTATCAAGAGGCAACTAGGCTGGCCAAAAATGGCTAACTGGAGCCGAGGAAGACAGATGAAAGGATGTGGTTCAAATGTAGTGATGTAATGGATAGTATCAGAAGAAACTGTAGTTTAAGTAGATTATAATGCCTGTTATATTGTTTATCTTAAGCAAAGTATGGATTAAAATTGTTTTCTTCTGTTTCCAGTATTTGTCTTTTATGATTTTTGGAAATAGAAATTTTAACGTTTTAACTCTACTTTCTTTGTATTTTATAAGTTCTTGTACACTATATAGACCTCTGAAACGTATGGCTATAAATAAGCAGTTGCCTGAAAACATGAAATAAACATGAAATGGAAACATAACATGTTTCTACACACGAGTGAAGTAAAACATAAAATGCAAACACATTTGAAAAACAAGAATTAGTCTCTATTTTATTTATTTATTTTTTTATTTTTCAGCGTAACACCTGCCTGTCCAAAAACGTTGTGAAGGTATTGTACTTTGGATCTCAGTAATTTTGAACCCACTATTAACTAATCCTGCCTCCGTTCCTGAGATAGACATCTTTTTTTTTTTTTCAGTTACTAGCTGATGAATTACCCGTATAAACGAAATTTGATGCAATACCATTTTGTTTTCTGCATGTGTGACATTATGTAACAATATCAGTCATTTTATTATATGGCATTCTAACATCTCAACTTACCATATTTTTCCTTAAACTTGAACAATTCCACTTGATTGCCTTTTCATGTCTCTAAACAACTGCTCGATGAGTGCAGACCTAGATAAGACGTCGCGTTCTGCGGCGTCTGATCTGAGTTTACAATGTTTTCTCATTCCTCTCTGTCTGGCTATTTAGGGGAAAATACAGTAGTCAACGACACAGTCTAATCATAATCTCTGTGAAAGACAGACCTTTACAAAATATACATAACGAAAACACGCCTATGCAAATATGTAGAAAATTTCATCTCCAAAAACTGAAAATTTTCAGATAAAAACCTCTGATATTTTTCATATTTCTGCTCAAAACATAGATTGTAGGTACTCGTTAGAACCGCCTCGGCGAGGCGGTTCTAACGAGTACCCACAATCTATTTTTTGAGCAGAAATAAGAAAAATAATGTATACCCCTGTAAACCCCAGTTTTACTATATAAAAGTGGGGTTTAAGGGGGTCAAACTTATATAGGCATATTTTCGAGATGATGTGTGGTCTTCAAAATGGCTTATTACTTAATCCAGTGACCTTTAATAATGCGGGGTTAATAAGATTAAAAAGTTCGGGCTTCCTGGTGGTGGTGGTGTGTGTTTGTTGACGGGTGTGTGTGTGTGTGTGTGGGGGGGGGGGGTCTATTGAACCACTCTTCGACTAATATTTCATTTTCATTGGAAATTTCGGATGATAAACTAGTTTTGGATATTGCATTTATGGGTGAGTGGCAAACAGTGTAGACCTTGATCTGGATAAACATGGTTTGCTTAGACCTGCCTGTCCAAACACTTAGTGTAAGTACAGTGTTTTGATCAAGTCCAGCCCTTCAGAATTTTTAACTCCCTGTTAAATAACCCTACAGGTGTATCCGCCGCTATTGACAGCATAGTGAGCGTTTTTATCAGGGAAATGAACATACCCTATCGCCTTCTTATCTGCATGAATCAGCAATAAATAAATTAAGAAAAAAAAAACAAACCAAAAACTCATTACATTCATGAACAAGTCTATTTGATGTAGACCCCCGTGTTTCTCTATAATATATGTAAATGCAGGGTTAAATAAAATATAAAGCGGAAGGACGTTAAAACAAAATAACGAAAAATTCCTCTTTCAATAATAATAAAAAAATACCGGCACCTTGCTATTGTAAATAAGCGTAGCCAAATGTGACCCTTTTGCTATCTGACTGATTGACTAAATACTGTAAATAAACCGCTCCAAAGAGCTGTGGTAGAAGCAAGTGGGTTGAAGAGACCACTCGACGTAAATGGGTTAACGGCGTTTATATGCAGTTGCAGTTGTAAATTTCATGATGTGACAGAGTTATCCTGTCATCACTGCACAGCTTCAACGAACAATGAGGACAAAGTAAGCGTTGGAAAGCAGTTATTATTAAAGGTCGACTTTAGATCGTTGGTCTTATTTAAGGTAACCGATTACTCTGTTTCATGCTGCCATCAGAACAGGACAAATCTTTATACGGCACGCCAAGTCCAATCATTAAAACTGCCCGCTCTCCGAAGCGCGCGCACTACCAATCCGCCAATTGTCTCCCTTGAATACTCGTTTTTAAACACTCGGGAGTTTTTATTTTACATGTATTCTTTTGATCTAGTCATCTTTGAAGAGTTTTTCCGAGTGTTTTATGGTGTATTTTTTTTGTGTTGTTTTTAGTCTCTACAAATGATAGGGGTCCTGTCCTTAATGAAAAATCATGGACTAATTTAATCTGAAATATTGCAGGATCTAAGGGATAAACTGACCCCCATCCTGAAGGTCCCATTTGAATGCACCCCCCCACTACCAATTCGACACAGTGCCACATATATGGAACTCAGCAAATGCCTCACACATATTCAAAACAGAGTGAAAAACAAGCTGCTTCAAATTGTCAATCTGTTTCCCTGAAACATGTATCTTGTGTAAGGTGATGTCACACATCAATTCTTCAAATGTTGTGAAGCACCTTAACTTGAAAATAAACTTTTGTGTTATTTGCAGCATGATTTCAGGCAGAGGGCCTTCTTTGATACTCTCTTAGTTTCACTCATGGACGACCTTATGTTTAAAGTCAAGGAAAGCAAACAGACTTATCTGGATTTTTCTAAAGCCTTTGGCAAGGTCAATCATTCAACGGTATGGCTAAACAGCGAAAGGAATCTTCATTTCGCGAAAGGAATGCGAAAGAAAGGTTTGTCTACGAAAGGAAGGTATTTGTGGGGCCCAATTAGTGAGTTTTCATATAAAAGGGTACCATATTCAATGATATAAATAAAATTGGGTAATTTGTCAAATTCGGGGTATATATTATGGTATATGGGGATCGAATGAAACTTTTATTTCGCAGAAGGAAAGTTCATTTCGTGAAAGGAAGGTTTGGTCTACGAAAGGAAGATTTGGTCTATGAAAAGAAGGTAATGTCTCAGAAAGGAAGATTTTGTCTACGAAAGGAAGGTTTTATTTTCGTATATAGCTTTGCACTTGCATATATTTGTTACGAAATTAACAAATTACGAAATGAAGATTTTTGTCAACGAAAGGAAGGTTTTATCTACGGCAGGCCTCCATGGAGGGGGCGATTCGGGCGAAGAAGTCGCCGAAATTCTTATGACTTCGCCCTATCGGTCCGGGAAGGAGAAGACGACTTCGCCCTGTTTTTCCGCGATTTTCGAAACCTACTTTCGGTTTTGCTTGCGCCGGTGAGTCGGTTTTTTGCTTGTTTACAGCAGACACTGACAGTTGCTTTAATGATCGCTAACGGCGATACACCTACAACAACTCGTTGTTTACAAAAACATGATATAATTACCTTGATTGGTAATTATCCATAACCGTCCATATTCCTTTGATTAATCCAGTAATCACTAGTGTTTATGTCATCAGTGACCCACAATGGATACCATGCAATCACCCGTGATGATAACTGACCAAAACGATTGGCCGAAAGCACCACGTGGACAATGTAAGAGTGACAATTTTACCGTTTAGTGGGCGGGGCCAATGTGTCAATAACGGTCAAAAGGATTGCCTGGATGACACGCTTCTGTGCTCAAACAACAGTACAAACAACTAAAAACTCTTTGATCTCTTTCGGCAGCGACTCTTCAGATGCAAATTGTAATGTCAGATTGTGGTGATTAGCGGATTAACGTACTGATTAATAGATGCTAATTGAATAGTTTGTCTTTTCTTTGACTTTAATTGAAAACTGTTTGTTTGTTTTTCAAATGAGTGTTTAATCAATTTAATCATTTTTTTTTACTCCTCTTCATATGTCAGTTCGTAAACGGCAGTCATGTCGCTCACATCTTGGCTGAAAATTGGGTCTCCCAAACCTGGTAGCTATGAATGTTGCTATAAATTTACATACTTAATGGCAAATAGTGCAGATCCAGATCAGTTGGCTTCCTGATCTGGATCTACACTGTTTGCAATGGCAGGGTATATCCGGGTTCAGCAGGACAAGGGTTAAACAAGGGGAAATGGTGACAATTTAGGGATGGTTTTTATTACTTCTTTAAAAAAATATGTTGTGAGTACCTGTTAGAATCAGTTCAAGTCAGTTCTAATTATGAGTAACCACAATGTATATTTTTAAAGAGAATCACAGAAAATTATTACTGAATTATCTCCATTTTTCTGGAGCTGTGTGAGAAAAAAAAATAACCATTCGCCAAAGAGCTGAATCAAATAATGAAAAGTTACATGTACATGTTCTTTACCTAATATCTAGATAGATAGTTTTAAAATGTTTAAGGTTTTAATAAAGCAATAAATCAGTTTTTGATTTTTTTTTTCGTTCATAATATTGCATCATCCACCATTTTGCATGAACTGTCATAGTCACTTCTCCCTCTGGTCCTCCACTTCTCCCTATTTGGGCTGGAGGGAGAAGTCACTTCTCCCTACTTGTTGGGCCTAGGTTGGGGCCTGCTACGAAAGAAAGATATTTGTGGGGCCCAGGTAGTGAGTTTTCATATAAAAGGGTACCATATTCAATGATATAAATAAAATCGGGTGTAATATAATGGCTGAAGCTTGTTGAGAAGGGCACTCAAGAGCGACCCACCCCGCTGGAGATTTAGTTGGTAAACATGATTACTGATTTAGTCCTTTCCATTTATGCTTTGGTATTAACTTAGAAAATATTGGCTCCACGAAACCTGTGCTTGGAAACCCCTATTTGTCTTTCTAAGACCTTTAGATAGAAAACCAATCATCTTGAATAATATTGATACTTTCGTTGCTGCTAAATAATTATTTCTCTTATGAAACCTTACCTAGATTCCTGCGCTTGGTTTTCCTGCAATGATTGGGCAACTGATAACTTATAATAGAATATGTAAGAAGGGGGTGTCAGAAAATCTTCTGTTCTTAGAGAATTATATTAGCTAAAAGGGAGAGCAGAAAGATAATCAGGGGAGTCGCCGTTTAGATCTTGGGTCGAAAGGATGTATATTTTATGTTGGAAAATATAAACTAGATGTTGTGATAATAAAAATGGTACGGTCAGAACCAGATTCTTGTGTCTTATATTAGTAACATACCACATACATGCGTAGGGCGACTCGGCTACCTTTATACGATCACGGTACGAACGAGCCAGAGACTGGCTCCTGGACTATAAGGCATAGCGGCTGGCTATGTCAGATCGGGCATTTTGTCAAATTCGGGGTATATGCTATGGGGATGGTATAAAACGCAGCCGTAATAAAAATATAGGAAAAGCGCAGCCACTATACAGGTAATAGGAAATGCAGCCAATATAGGTAAAGACTGAAAAAAAAGTGTTACTACCGACTTATTGTAACTTTTGGACAATGTTAAGTAAGCGTGAAGTGTTTGATGTTATTTGTTCTATTGCTTTGGAGATTTATTTTTTATGAACCTTTATCACTCTCTGGATTTATTCTTCCTTTCGTAGAAAAAATCTTCCTTTCGCCAAAGGAACCTTCCTTTCGCTGTTTAGCTATTCCCATCATTCAAACCCCATCCTGAAATTGCACTTTTATGGAATTAGGAAAAACATGCTTCACTGGATTCCGGTTTTTCTGAGTAATCCTTGGCAGAAGATTGTTGTTGAGAGCAATGAATCCAACTCTGTACCAGTAACCTCAGGGCTCAGCCGGCCTCGGTGGCTCAGTTGGATGCGCCGCCCGACTGGAGACCAGGAGGTCACGGGTTCAGTCCCCGCCGAGGTCCGCAACATTCTTTCGTAGAGATTGATCATGAAATATTTTCTACGGTCTTTCTCTCCCTTCAGCTGATTCAAGAAGGGCAGTTGTCAGTTTCTGGCGAAAGAATGTGCACAATACTGGTTATATTACGAAAACACGCCTATTTAAATATATAGAAAATTTTACCTCCAAAAACTGAAAATTTTCAGATAAAAAACACTGATATTTTTCATATTTCTGCTCAAACCATAGATTGTGGGTACTCATTAGAACCACCTCGGTGAGGCAGTTCTAACGAGTACCCACAATCTATGTTTTTGAGCAGAAATAAGAAAAAAAATGTATACCCCTGTAAACCCCAGTTTTACTATATAAAAGTGGGGTTTAAGGGGGTCAGAATTATATAGGTATGTTTATGTGATAAACCGCTTAGAAGACTAAGCCTGCCCAGTAAACGTGTGGTTAGGTAAACTGAACCCACTCAACATGACCCCATTGGGTTGACTGGCCGTAAAACCTCAACACAAACAAAACCTCAGGGCTCAGTGCAGGGCCAGATCCTGTTTCTCGTCTGCATCAATGGCCTTCCCAAGGACATTATCTCACAGATGTTAAGGCTGGCTAATCAGAGCTGAAAAGATAATCGAATGTCGGTCCTGCCATTGCAATCGATAATCGATTAGTAATCACTGAAGATTTGGTCATAATTTTACCTGGCATCTCATCTGGGTCTATACTGTTTGCCACTCATCCAGCTATTTTAAACACAACATTGGGTAGTAAGTTGTATTTGTTCAAATTTTCTCAAAATTGAGGTGTCTGAATACTAAGGGTAAATGCGGTAAAGTAAGAGACCCAGAAATTAAATGATGGATTATTAGCAAATCTGTAACGATAATCATTTTTGTGGAATTTATCGATCAATTAATCAATTATCCGATTGATTGTGCTATCCTTAACAGGTGTGCCTCTCTGCTGATGACACTGCCTTATACTTAACATTTGACAATAAGGGTGACATTCAAATTTTACAGAGGGACCTTGACAGACTGCAGGTTTGGGAAAATAAATTTATAGGATATAAAGTATAACCCCTCTAAATGCTAGGTTATCAAGGTTGCTACATCCAGGTCCCGGTTGTTCAAAGCTAACGACGTCGTTAGTTAACGATTTGTTAAAATTTACATCAAGTGATACGCAAATATGCTGAAATTTTTTGCTGAAAAAATGTGAGTAGCATTTGCAGTGCAAAAGCTACTCACATTTTTTCAGCAAAAAATATCACAATATTGTAGATTGAATCCGCTAAAACAGTTAACGAAATGACCCTTAACAAGCTTGTTAAGCTAACAACGCTTTGAACAACTGGGCCCAGGGCTCCACTTAATCCACAATATGTACTCCATGGTCAGGCACTTGGGATGGATAACTCCAGCAACCTTAACTGGAACATGCAAGTGAACAGGGTAGCAGTTAGTGCAAATAAGTCACTCAGATTTATTAGGTGTAATGTTAAGACCAAGACCCCACAAAATCCGAGGAATGGCATACAATATTCTTGTTCGTGCCCAGCTGGAGTATATTCAGCAATGTGGGACCCCCGTACTAAGGAACAGACCGATAAACTAGACATGGTCCAAAGAAGAGCTGCCCAGTTAGAACAGGACAACTAGTGTCACATCATTACTACACCAGTTGGACTGGCAAACCCTTGGACAGATGATCAGTGGTCAGTCTCTGTCTCTTTTACAAAATTGTTAATGGCACTGTGGCCATACTCCTACCCGATTTTATACAGCCCACCAGTAAGCCTTCTAGGTATAACTCTTGATAGATCCATACTGGAAAAGATTCCTTCAAATACTCTCCCTTTCCCCTTACCATTGTCTAGTGGGATGCCCTTTCTCCTTTCTCCTTAATATGTTGTGGTCACTCCAGGCCTTGACTCTGTTGGCCTTCTTGGAAATCTTCAAACAACATCTCCCAAACCGATCTGGGATTGAGCTGAAACTTGATGGGAGGCTCCGGAGCAACATAGACATTCAGAATTGTTAAAATCATTCCCCGTCTGATTTCCAAGATGGCCTCCCACGTCTTCTCTCGAATAGGAAGTCAGATTGAGGCCAAACCTGGTAGGAGGCATTGGGGTGACATGGAGATTTAGAATTGCTAAATTTGTTCCCTTTCAATAACCAAGATGACCACCATGCTGAACTGTAAGTCAGATTAAGCTGAAACTTGGTTGGAGGCATTTGGGAGAAATAGAGATTCAGAACTGCTACATTTGTTTTATTCCAACATCCAAGATGGTCATCACGGTGGCCATCTTGAAATTCTTCAAATTTTTTATGACATCTCTCAAACCCTAATGCAGATTGAGCCTAAACTTGATGGGAGGCATGGGTACGGCAGAGAGATTCAGAATTGCTAAAATCATTCTGTTCCGATATCTAAGATGGCCCCCAAGGTGGCCAGCTTGAAAATCTTCAAACCTAATCTGCTAATGGTAAGTCAGACTGAGTCTAAACTTGGTGGAGGGCAACAGGGCACCATGGAGATTCAGAATTGCTATTTTGTTACAATATCCACAATGGCCGTGACAGCAGCCATCTTGAAAATCTGTCATTGATAGCTCACCTGGAGCTAGCTTAGTTCCAGGTCAGTTTATGCCGTAGTCTGGTGACCATGGTCCATCCCTCATAGGTATGTCTGTCAGTAATTTTTCACTTTTTCAACATCACCATCAGAATCGTATCCATTATGGCTGCCATGGTGGCCTTCTTGAAAGTCTTCAGTTGTTATCTACTCCCAAACAATAAGTCAGATGGAGCTGAAACTTGGTGGAAGACATCGCCATGATTGGGGCAGCATGGAGATTTTGATTTGCTAAAATGGTTCCTTTCTGATACATGTATCCAAGATGGCCACCATAGCAGCCATCTTGAAAATCTTCAAATCACGTCTGCTTCCAAACGGTAAGTCTGATTAAGCTTAAACTTGATGGGAGGCATTGGGATGTTATGGAAATTCAGGATTGCTAAAATCGTTCTGTTCCAATATCCAAGATAGCCACCGTGGTGGTGGTGGCCATCTTGAAATTCTTCAAACTTGGTCTCCTCCCAAACTGTAAGTCAGATTGAGCAGAAGCTTGATGGAAAGAGTAATGGTGACATGCAGATTCAGAATTTTGCTTAATCGTTCAGTTTCAGTATCCAAGATGGCAGCCATGGTGGCAATCTTGAAACTTCAAACAACATCAGATTCTGGACTGCATGTTTAGGCAATCTGATCTGATAGCCAAGATGACCACCAGGGCACAGTATAACATAACATGATCAGCCTAATTCAGGTGAGCGAATTCTGGCTCTCTTGGGCCTCTAGTTTTATATGATTATATGGTGCTAGAAGGGTTGTGGTGGGAGGGTAGGGGCAGTTCTGTGGGGCTTTGCACTTACACCCCACCCCATCCCCGCCTAGAAGCCAAATTGTGCACTTTTACAGTTCTCTCCAGTTCTTAAAGCTTTAAAGCTTGCCCCAAGCTGGTAGTGACTGCTGTATGTTTTTGTGAACTGAGGATAAAATAAGGGGGACTGCAGTGTTAGAAATTAACTTTTTTCGCAAGTAGCAAGTAGTTGCTACCTGGTCTGAAATTAGGTAGAAAAATGCACCTACATGGCAGCAAAACGCGTTGCTCCTGTGTCATGGGTTAAATCTTCAAGCGCTAAGCATATTTAGGAGATAGCATTTTCAAAGTATTTTTCTTATTTCAGCAAAATGAGGCTTGACATTACATTGTGATTTGTCTGCTTGGCAGACAAGTCACATGAAATGTCGTCTAATTTGCACTGAAGACATTCACAACACTTAAAGTTGATAGTGATCGGGATACTTTACCAGGTAGCAACTTTTTGCTATCAACAGTTTGATCTGGTAGCAAACTGAATTTTCAGGCAGCAAATTTGCTACTTGCTACTGTTAATTTCGAGCCCTGGGACTGGTTTCAATTGAGGATTCATGTATGCTCTTGTCAAGGAAATTTTCCCCTGGAAAAGTTTGAATTTTTAGAATGCAGAAGCCATCTAACACCATTTTATATCTTTTTTAGACTTATTTATATTCTCATTTCTTTTTATTCAGTTTCCTCTATTTTTTCTGCAATATTTTAAAATTTTTAGATTTTATATATATATATATATATATATATATATATATATATATATATATATATATATATATATATATATATATATATATATATATATATATTTTTAGCTTCATTTTTCTCTCATCAGTAATTCTTTCACTTATTTTCTCTAATCAGTATACAAAATGACATTATTTTCTAATCAGTAAACCCCATCCCTTGAACCCAATGCACACCCACATAATATGCAGACAGAAAAAGGTCAGTAAATGTGTCAGGATAGAAATACAAAGGTACATGTAACTTGTCCTGTATATATAGATACTCTTTCATAGTGGGAGCACCTTTATGGCTTTCAAGTCTAAAAGTTTTGCTTTTTTCTAACTACTCTGATTATTTCCCCAAAAATTCAATATTCTTGAAATTAATCATAGTTTCCCATATCTCTGGACCCTGAAATTAAAGCAACTAATATCCAACATACCTGGAAATAAAAAGGCAAATATCCAGTAGCCCTAAACCCCTATGCGAGCCTCAAATAAACTGTTCAAGGAATGGATCTATTCTACTTGAATACAAAACAAAGTTTTAACCCTTGTACTGCTGAACCAGGATATACCCTGTCTTTGCAAACAGTGTAGATCCAGATCAGTGCATATGAATTTGTATCAACAACCTGGATCAAATAATCTGATAGGCAGAAAATTAGAAGTGGGTGTGGCATCTTAATTTATTCAGCAGGACAAGAGTTAATTAATGTTTGCCAGAGTAACCTTTACATATATATAATCATACGTACAGTACATGTATACACAAATGAAAACTTGAATCTCAAGAAATGGCAGCCTAACACAATCCAGCTTTCCTCAGTGTGTCTTTTAATATGTGAAACAATACTTTTGAGTAAAAAACAATAACTGCCACCTTTCTGAGTTCATTGTCCCATGTCCAATGTATATACAGTCAAACCTCGATAGCTCAACACCAATGGCTCGTTTACCATGGCTAATTCGAACTTGTTTTTGAGTCCCTACGTTATTCTTCCGATAGCTTAATAAAACAAATATTTAAGGAAATTTTCTTATTTTATCACAAAATTGTATGTTGTGTGCACTCACTAGAATTGCCTCTTTGAGGCAATTCTATTGAGTACACACAACATACAATTATTGTGTAGAAGATTGATAGATTTCCCAGAATTAGCGATATTTGATTCCCGACCTGGCGCCATGATTAACCTTCATTGGCTCAAACTACCCATGGTTCGAACATTTTTCCATGGTCCCAAAGGTGTACGAGCCATTGAAGTTTGACTGTAAACTCACACAACAATATTTTATCCATATGTGGTATTGACAAAACTACAAGGTTGTGTGAATGCAGTACTCAAGCTAGCCCTTTACAGAGGGGCGGGCCCCACCTTGCCCTTTCCTGTTGCCCGTTTGTCTTTTTGAAGCTGCCGTCTGCTTTATTTTTGAACACCAGACATAAATCCTACAGTTTGGTAGAAATGTCATGAAACTCAGACCAAAATTAAAAAACAAAGTTATGAATTTTTCACCTTTACCACTGTCTGGGCTAATTCAGCAGATGCCAAATTGGTGATATTTTATTTTTCTTATTTTTCCCAGAAAACAGGATTTGACATTTCATTCAAATTGTCTCCAAATGTCAAAGGGAAAAAGGAAAAATATTTTAGTATGTCTTCTGCTGAAAATTTACCCAGACTGGGAGGCATTGAAAGCCTGTCTTATGTATATTCTAGTTTGAGGCATTTTTTTGTTAACTTAAAGCTCTATGTACACATTTCTGGACAATGTGTACAATGTTTTTTTTTGCTTAATCATTAACCCTTGTCTTGCTGAACCCGGATATACCCTACCTTTGCAAACAGTGTAGATCCGGATCATTTGGCTTCTGAAGAAGCCAACTGATCTGAATATGCTCTGTTTGCCATTAAGTGTGTGAACTTACAGCATTAATCCGGATCAAGTAATCTGATTGGCTGAAAATTAAAAATGGGCATGGCATCTTAATTTATTCAGCAGGACAAGGGTTAATTTACAACAGATCTTTCATACATATTTAACCACTTGCCCATGAAAATTACTGTAAGTCTACAATCAGGAGGAGAAAAAATGGCACAAATTAAAAAATAAATGAAACAAGTTAAATCCACAAACTGTAGCAAAATTATTAACTCTTCTCAGTTAATTATAAAATTAATGTGTAGGAGTTATGATCGTGACTGTTCAGTCCCTTGAAAATTCTTCTGATAGCTCAGTATATACAATGTAGGGCTATTTTAGGGAAAATTTCTTGTTTTATCATGAAAATATATGTCGTTTGTCATTACTGCCTCACTGAGGCAATTTTAATGAGTACACTCAACATACCATTATTTAATAGAAGATTGAAAATACATCCTTAAATTATCCTCATTTGCCTCCTGACCAGATTCTGTGATTAACCCTTAGTTGCTAGAACTACCCAAATGTCTCAAACAGATTTCCATGGTCCCAAAGATGTTCGAGTCATTCATCACGAAAATATGCCTATATCATTTTGACCCTCTTAAACCCCCCTTTTATATAGTAAAACTGGGGTTTAGAGGGGTATACTTTATTTTCTTATTTTCACTCAAAACATAGATTGTGGGTACTTGTTAGAACTGCCTCACTGAGGCAGTTCTAACGAGTACTCACAATCTATGTTTTGAGCAGAAATATGAAAAATATCAGATTTTTTTATCTGAAAATTTGCATTTTTTGATGGTAAAATTTTCAGTATATTTGAATAGGCATGTTTTTTCGTAATGGAAGTTTAAGTATATGTAGATACTCCTCCTTAACCCTTATCCTGCTGAATAATTTAATTAGCCACACCCATTAGTGACTATTAGTCAATCAGACTACATCATATAATGTTTTCCTTCAAATTCACAAACTGAATGACAAACAGCGTAGATCCTGATCAGATGGCTTCTTCAGAAGCCATCTGATCTGGATCTACACTGTTTGCAAAGGTAGGGGTTGTTGTAAACAGCAGGATAAAGGTTAACAAGCCCTCAGATGATGCTGTTTAAATCCAACTGGTTTAAAGTTATGACTTGTTTATTATATTTCAGACCACAGTATTGCACTCAGGGAACATATTTAGAATTGCAGGAAAAATGCTGACCAACTTATGACTACATGTAGTTCTATTGATGAAACAACTGAACTGAAGAAATCTTGATTTCTTTCCTATGATTATATTTAAAGTGAGATGACCCAGTCATTCCTTAAAGAAACATAATGGTTGAATAAGAATTGCTTATTCATACTGAAGATAATTACTTTGTATAAAGAGGCAAAACTACAAGAGTTGATGCTGGTGATGTCCGTAATTTTCAAGGTAAAAACATAATTCAGGTTTTCTTTCTGAAGTAAGACCTTCTTTTTCATACTGTTGAATCTACACGCTCCCATATTGTCTGTCATCTGAAACAGGTTGTTCATACCAGAAGAAAACACAGTTTCAATAAGGGGTCTGCTTACTCATACTTGGGGAAAAAACAAATTCTTGAAACATGTCAAAAGTAACAGGTCGTTCTAGAATATGCTGGAGAAAGACACATAGTTGTGAGATTTGTGGAAAAGTATTTTTTCAGTTTCACAATATGAAGAAACATCTGCTCATTCATACTGGAGATAAACCTCATCAATGTGATATTTGTGGTAAAAGATTTACACAGTTATATGACATGAAACGACACAAGGCAATTCATAATGCAACGCCAAGTCATAAATGTAACCAGTGCGGAAGCCATTTTAAATTAGAGGAATATCTTAAAAAACACATGCTGACTCACAAATTGAAGCACACATGTGACATGTGTGGAAAAGAGTATAATTCTATTGTCTCTTTGAGGAAACATTATAAGTTAATGCACAAAAATCCTAAATGTAACATTTGTGGCAAGCAGTTTAAACTAGCTTCACGTCTAAAAGAGCATGTATTGTCTCACCCTCCTACGGGAACTCATAACTGTGACATTTGTGATAAGCAGTTCAGATTGGCTAGGTACCTGAAGCAACATATAAAGAGAGTTCACTCTGGATACAGTTCCATGGCAGCGCTGTCACCTCCATGTGCTGGCAACATGGGAGATGAGAGGATGGTGTCTAGTGGTGATAAAACTCACAGTTGCAGTGTTTGTGGCAAACTGTACTCTCAAGCTGGGTACCTGAAGGCACACATGCTAATTCACTCAGGGAAGAAAGCTATTTTTAGATGTAAAGTCTGTAAAAAACAGTTTTCAGGACCAGTGCACCTTCAGGCCCATATGTGTAGTCATACTAGAAAGTCAGAAATTTGTAAAGATCTTGAAAGTCAGTTGCCAGTGCCTATTGATAATGGAGAGAAAGAACATACTTGTTACATTTGTGGAAGACAGTACACACGGGCTGGGTATCTGAAAGTGCACCTTCTAAGTCATATTAGTCAGAACAGTTACAAATGTAATGTCTGTGGTAAACAATTTGCACAGCCAAGGCGCATGGAAACCCATTTACTTATTCATGCAAAAGAAACCAGTCAGGAATCTAATGTCACTAGTAAACAGACTGGACACCAAGATTCACAGATGTTAGTTTCTGATGAACAGAGAGCTGATGCTTGTGATACAAAATATACTTGTAATGTTTGTGGGAAGCAGTTTTCTCGTGTCGGGTACTTGAAGGCTCATAGGCATATCCATGAAGGAGAAAACCCTCATAATGGGGAGATGCCACATGAATGTAACATTTGTGGTAAACAAGTTTCAAAGAACCTGAAGGCACACATGCTTATACATACTAGAGAGAAAGCACAAATGGTTGCTCAAATGAAACAGAAAGTACAAAAGTCAATTCAAATGGAACAGAGTTCACAAAAGATTACTCAGATGAAACAGGAATCTGAAAAGGAGATTCAGCTGAAACAGAAATCACTAAATTGCATCATTTGTAGCAAAGAATTTTCACTGAAAGCAAAGCTAAAAGCTCATATGGTAATACATAACAGGGAGAAAACTCCCAAATGTAGAATATGTGGCAATCAGTTCTTGCACATCCGCTATCTGAAGTCCCATATGCGTGTTACTCACATGGGCCAGAAATCTCATAAATGCGACATCTGTGGGAAAGTATTCACACGCCCTATTATACTGGCTTCACATAAGTTCGCTGTGCATAAGGGACATGGCTCTAAAAAGTCTAAGATTCCTGGCAAACGGCCTGCTGCGGGTGGGAAACTGAAGTCTTCTAAGCTTACCAATAATAATACGAGATCTTGGAATTGCCACATCTGCGGAAAACATATTGAAGTGCCTTGGAGTCTAAACACTCAGATGCCTAATTTGGAGGGAGAAAAAGTATGCAAGAAACAAGCGGATAGTGGTGGAGAAATACATCATAACTGTGGTGTCTGTGGAAAAGATTTTGTTAATTTTGATAAGCTGCAGAAACATGTTATTTCGCATACTAGACACATTCTGCTTCATATCTGAGGCGCTATATATGGTATGGGTAACTTAACAAATTGAGAGATAAGGGACGTCATAGCTCCAGATAGGAGGAGGGTGTCCACATGATATTTTTCTTATTTCTTTCCGAAAACATGATATGTTGTGGGTACTAATTAGAAGCGTCTTGGTGAGCGCCTCCATCAAAACATATGTTGTGGATACTCAATAGAAGTGCCTCGGAGAGGCACTTCTAATGAGTACCCACAATATATGCTTTTTGCAAGAAAAAATGAAAAATGTCAGTTCTTTTCGGGTGAAAAAAGTGCCTTATCTGGAGCTAATAATCTGGAAAAATAGTATTGCTGCCCTACCAATATGTGAATAAAGTGGGCTTGTTGTCCTTGGTGGATTTAATGCCAGTTTAACAGGAGACAACTTTTGTGACTTCCTGCTTGCTGTTCCATAAACTAAGTCCTCCTTGTAAAAAAGGGGTCTACTCTAAAAGGAAATAATTTACTCCTTGCCCCCTCCTTATGAAGGGTAGATGCCTTTCGGAAGTGTGACAAAACAACTTCGAGGAAAGTTGCTGACCTTGAAAGTGTATAAAAATTCCCTGTAATCAGACCAGGCCCCAAAATATTTTTATGTCCCTGCCTGACATGCATACGTGCATATGTCATGTTTGTAACCAGAGTCTAACAATTGTTAAAGTTCACATTCAAGTTTACATGCCGGCCTCAGTGGTGCAGTTGGATGCGCGTCCGACTGGAGACCAGGAGGTCGCGGGTTCGACCCCCGCCGAGGTCGGCAAAATTTCTTTCTTGGAGATTGATCATGAAATATTTTCTATGGTCATTCTCTCCCTTCCGCTGATTCAAGAAGGGCAGTTGTCAGTTTCTGGCGAAAGAATGTGCACAATACTGGTTAACCGCTTGGAGGACTAAGCCTGCCCAGTAAACGTGTGGTTAAGTAAACTGACGGCGCTCGACATGACCCCATTGGGTTGACTGGGCCATAAAACCTCAACACAAACAAACAAACATGTACCTGCATATTTACATCCAAGTTGCTCATAACTTTGATACCTTTTATGCTACAAAGTTGAAATTTGATATGACATTTACCCAGACCAAGACCTTAGATTTCATGGTAGAGTTGCCCCTGGGCAGGGCCAGGGGTCAGAATGTATAACAGGTCATATTAAACACATGCAAAATGGCAATAGAATCATAAGTCTGGTACCATTACTTGCCCTAGAAAGTTAGAAATCAGGTAAAATGATCACAGATGAAATAGTTTATAAACAGATCAGGGTTTGGAAACTGGATCATGCTAAGCGTGGGACTGTTGGGTGGGGCCAAAGGAAACAGCCATATGGCCAAAGGCCATAGGGCCGGGGCATCTGTATATTTTGGACACATGTCTAGTTTTTTCACTTAGCTGAGCATGAAATTTTTCATGCTAATCTCAAATTACTCTTAATTGCAAATTCTTTAAGGAGAGAAAATTTCATGCTCAGCTGAGTTAAGCATGAAAAAAGTTTTATAACCTAGGGGCCAAGTCTCTAAGTTATTAAGCTGTTTTCATGCTCAACTCTGCTGAGCATGAAATTTTCTCTGCTAATAAATCTAAGATTACTAACAATTGCAAATTCCTTCTTGCTTAACATAACTGAACCTGAAAATTCCCCAGCTAATAAATTTGAAAATGCCAACTATTGTTGGCATTTTCATATTTATTAGCAGAGAAAATTTCATGCTCAGCTGAGTTGAGCATGATAAAGGTATTATAACCTTGGGGCCTTGCTGTATAAGGGATCTACATATTTTGTTCTTTGTTATAGGCCAGACTTAAAAATTATTTAAATATATAAGCCTTATTGTCAGAAAACATACCTTTGGATATTTGCGTCCAGTTAAGATTTAGATCAGCCTGTCCGTTCGTGCAGTCTGGCCTCGAGGTTATACAACTTTGCTAATAATAGTTTGCATTTTCATATTTATTTGCAGAGAAATTTTCATGCTCAGTGATGTTCAGCAAGAAAGAATATGTCATTGTTAGTAATTTGAGATTTATTAGCAAGACAAATTTCATGCTCAGCTGAGTTGAGCATGAAAAAAGTTTCTTAACCTCTGGGCCTGATCAGAATCTTCCCTGAATGCACTTTTGATAGCGAAGGAGGCAAAGATCCTTCATGCTGACAACAAATACTGATCAGACTAAAACTGCTAATATGCAGGCTGATTTAAGTCTTTTTTTGGCACACATATCAGATGGTATATTTTCTCAATTTGCGGCCCATATTATTTCCCCTTTTAACCCTTGTCCTGCTGAATAAATTAAGTTGCCACTCCCATTTCTAATTTTCAGCCAATTAGATAAATTGATCCAGAGTGTTGATATAAATTCACATATGGCAAACAGTGCAGATTCAGATCAGTTGGCTTCTTCAGAAGCCAACTGATCTGGATCTACACTGTTTGCAAATGCAGGACATATCCGAGTTCAGCAGGACAATGGTCAATACCCTACTTTAAATATCAGGGCTTTTTTTTACCTCAGTGTTGACAATAATAGTGAAGCTAATGTTTTGCATACTGTATACACCCTAAGTATTGGGACACCTTATCTACTTATCAATACTTGTCCTAAAATTTGAAATAGTCCATCCTACTACCTCTTGATGTGTCTAAAATATTCCTGCATATACATTTATGGCAAACTGTAGGCCGTGATCATATGCAGCATTCTGCGGCAGCTGATCTAGGTCCTCACTGCTTGCAAAGGCCTACCTGTCCCAATTCTAAGGGTTGCTACAGTACTTTGATTTTTTTTTATTTTCCACAGAAAATAAATAGGTTTGATAACCCTATTTTCTGGGATGTAAATGCACATATGTAAAATTGACTGCCATCTGGAGTATTTCTGTCAGTTATTGAGTTTTTTTGATTTTTCAAGAAAAATCATTTTGAAAAAAAATCATAATAAAATGTTTGGAATGGCCTTTTTTACATTTGAAGGAGAACCCTTTTTATGTGGGAAGTCAATATTGTATATTAGGCCCAGAAAAATATGTTGATGATTAGTTACAATTCAAAGACATTAAATTTATTTTTGATAATAACTATAAAATATACACTCAACAGAATAAAAAAACAACAACAACAAAAAAAAAGTGCACACACAGAAGGCAAACCAAATCAAATAAAACAAAAACAACAACAACAAAACTACAAAAAAAAAAAAAAAAAAAAAGAAAAAAAAAAAAAAAGAAAAAATGTTTAAGCTCTAATGAAGTTACATTGTCATTACAACAACTTCTATGGGATGTTTGCAGAGCCTTCTACATTGTATTACCAAGTATTCAGATTTTTATTAGTTCAGATTTTCAAACTTTCTCAGAGGGTTGAAGTACCTTATGAAAGTTTGAAAGTCTGAATTAATAAATACCATACAAGATAAATCTCAAATTTTAAGAAGGAATTTTTTTATTGAACAATTTTTTTGGCCTCTACATTGTAAGATAATGAGTTTTTTGCCCTTTAGATTATCTGATTTATACGAGCCAGCTCAAGACAAAACCTAGTCTTTGCTGTCGGCATGAAGAAAGCTTGTGTGCTTAGCTACCCATAGAGTGCACAGTGAAGACTCAGATCAGACTGGGTGGATGCCCAGGCTGATCAGTCTTGGCATGAAGAAAGCTTGTGTGCTTAGCTACCCATAGAGTGCACAGTGAAGACTCAGATCAGACTGGGTGGATGCCCAGGCTGATCAGTCTTCGCTGGGAGCACATGCCCTTTTGTAGGTTTTGTCATGCGCTGGCTCATATGAAAATATTTTCACTTTTCTGGAGCTATGAGTGTATTAAGGCTCCAGATAAGATGTAATCATTTTGGAACCATAACTTCAGACAAGGCATTTTTTTTTCAACCAAACAGTTCCCTCTTCCGCTGATTCAAGCAGGGCAGTTTTCAGTTTCTGGCGAAAGAATGTGCACAAGTACTGGTTAACAGCTTAGAGGACTAAGCCTCAGGCTACCCAGGAAAAGTGTCATAAGGAAAACTGACAACACTCGACTTGATCTTAATTGGTTGATTGGGCTGTAAAACCTCAACACAAACAAATCAGTCAAACAGTATTGATTTCTCCACTAAAGCATATATTGTGGGTACTCATTAGAAGTGCCTCAGTGAGGCACCTCTGTTCAGCACAACACCCAACTGATGTTTTGGCAGAGAAATAAGACAAAAAAAAAAAAAAAAAAAAATCTGAATATTACCTGTATCAGGAGCTTTGGTTGAAACATACTGTTATTTTACTAACTACATGTATTTTAATAAAATGTACCCTTGTAGATAAACATATGGTTATTTTCCTTATTTTTAAATGAAATTTATACTGAGGGGTCTCAGTAGAATTTTCCATTTTAAAGAATTCTAATGAGATCCCAGCAATTTATATATTTAATATTATGTAGACTGAAACGTGTGACATAGTCTTTTCGTGAAATGTGCAGAGGTCAGCCTGTGCATCTATGAAGTCTGATCAGAACCTTGTCAACTTTATGGATAATATAGAATACCGTAATAACCCTAGATATTGGGGCAGATAGGCTTTGCAAACAGTGTAGACCCAGATCAGATGCCACAGAATGTGGCGTCTGATCAGGGTCTACACTGTTTGCCATATATACAGCAATATTTTAGACACATCAAGAGGTGGTAGAATGGACTGTTTCAAATTTTAGGACAAGTATGGTAAGTAGATATGGTGTCCCAATAGTTAGGGTAAATATGGTACATTTATGTAGAGGAAAATGCCCTTATTTGATGGCTGTTATTGGCTTTGAATATGGGTACATGTCCTGAAAAGCACATGGTCTTGTATATAGTATTCTGATAGCTCCAGGTAAGACCCATTTTCAGGCAAAAAAATACATGTATTTGTATTTTTCTTATTTCTTCATAAAAATATATTCTGTGTTTACTCTTTTGAAGTGCAGTGTCTAGGTGCTTCTAATGAGTACCCACAACACATTATTTTAATGGAGAAATATGAAAAATCCTTGCCTTATAAGCCTTATCTGGAGCTGTGAATTTCTTGTTGAATATTTTGAATAATTTGCTTTTCTACAATCCTGTTGTAAAAGTTTCCCCTACCAGTATGAGCATATCTCCAGGTGAGATGCCTTTTTGTGCCAGGTTTATTGATATTGTTCTTATTCTTCACAAACGCATATTTTGTGGATACTTGTTAGAAGTACCTTTTAAAAGGTGCTTCTAATGCATATCTTATGGAAACATGCCTATTCAGATAAAAAATTCTTATATTTTTCATATTTCTGGTCAAAACACAGATTATGGGTACTTGTTAGAACTGCCTCAATGAGCCAGTTCTAACGAGTACCCATAATCTATGTTTTTGGGCAGAAATAAGAAAAATAATATATACCCCTGTAAAACCCCAGTTTTACTTTATAAAAGTGGGGTTTTAGGGGGGGTCAAAATTATATCGGCATGTTTTCAACATTTGTTTTTATGGAGAAAAAAAGCATTTATCTAGGTACTCCTTTTACCAAGAGCTATGACCTGGAGCATTAACCCTTGTCCTGCTGAATAAATTAAGATGCCATGCCCACTTCTGATTGTCAGCCAATCAGATTACTTGATCTGGATTGTTGCTATAAATTCACATACTTAATGACAAACAGTGCAGAAGCCAACTGATCTGGATCTACACTGTTTGCAAAGGCAGGATGTATCCGGGTTCAGCAGGACAAGGGTTAACACTGGCATTCAACTGGTACTGGTAAGCCACTTAGAGGGCTAAGCCTGTCGGTGAAAGGTTTGAGTAAGTTAAATGACCGGCTCGACATGAATTAATTATGTTGCATGGGCCTTAAAACTCCAGCTCATACAAACAACTAATAATTATGCAGAGCGTCATTGCATAGAGCCTTTTCATGATCTCTCTTACATATTTGGATATGACTGAATAATGTTGAAAAGGATTGTAAAGTACCAAATTATCATCATTGTCCATTCAGTGAAACCTGTGTAAGAGAGCCACCTCTGAGAAAGACTTTAAACAGTGAGAGTTAATGTGGAAAGGTGGCTGTCTTTTAAAGGTACATGTCATGTAATTTTGCTAGCAAAATTACATGACATGTACCTTTATAAGACCACTACCTTTCCTCATCAGTTACTAAAGTCAGTCTCAAAGGTGGCTGTCTTACACAGGTTTCACTGTATGTATATACATGTACATTCCATATGTTTCTGTCATATATGTATATATAGCTCATTCTTGCCTGAACAGCTTGATCTAGGTAGCTCCAGATAAAGTGGTACCTTTGGTGCTAATGTAAGATATTAATTGTTATGCCCCCGCCATTTTCAGTGGATGTATATATAGTGTCACCGCCTTCAGTATGTATATACTTTTTAGAATTGGATCAGCAAGGCACTTCTAATGAGTGCCCACAACATACATTTTTATGCAGAAATAAGAAAAATATTTACCTGATTTCCTTTCTTATCTTGATTTATCATCACAAAAACACACCTATAAATTTTGTTCCCCTTAAACCCCACTTTTATATAGTAAAACTGGAGTTTACAGTGGTATACATAATTTTTCTTATTTCTGCTCAAAAACATAGATTGTGGGTATTCATTAGACACGCCTCATCAAGGCAGTTCTAATGAATACACACAGTCTGTGTTTTGAGCAGAATAATGAAAAAATATCAGACTTTTTTATCTGAAAATTTTTATTTTTTGGTGGTAATGTTTTCAGTATACATTTAAATAAACATGTTTTGGTAATGGATCATTGCATTAAAACATGATTGTAGGTACCGGCTACATAACACCAGATAAGCGGGACTATCAGGAAAATAAATTTATTTATTTTTCCATAAAAACATATGTTGTGGGTTCTCATTAGAAGCATCTCAACCTCTAATGAGTACCACAACATACATTTTGTGGAGAAAGAAGGAAAATACCAACAATATTTTAGCTAGAAGTTCTTTGGTTGAGGTCACTCTTATGAGCAGGTAGCCAAGGCAAGGCAAACTGATGAGTACATGTACACAACATGTAAGCCTCTCCTAACAGGAAACAATTTGATGACAGACCCACATCAGTCTGCGCATCTGTGTAGTCTGATCTGGGTCTACAGTTTTTTGTAAGGGAGATTATGTTAAATGTCAGTTTCTGGTGAAAAAAAAAAGTGTACAAGTACTGGTTAACTGCTTAGAGGATTAAGCCTTTCCAGGAATAGGTTAAACTGAAGGGCTTAACATACAATGTAACTTTAATAGCATTGACTGGGCATTTTACCTCCAAACCAACCAACCACATAGAGATTACATTAATAATTAGTTAGACTTTGATTAGATTGCTTAGATGGGCAGGCTGATGAGTGCACTAGTCATTTATGTTGTAAGTTCATTTTGTATTTGGACAGTGCATCTTTGGTGTAAAAATAACAAAAGTATCTTTTTGAATAACAGCTTTATCTGGTACTTTGACCTGGAACTTGCCATTGATACCAGTTAGCGGCTGACAAGTGGAGCTTAGTTTTTATGCTCATTTGCGATGAAAACTTAACAGCTAGGGCTAGGCCACCGAGTTTAGATTGTATATTGTAGCCTACAATGTATATACCTCATGATTCGCATTATTTGTTTAACGCTAGTCCTGCTGAACCCAGATATGTCCTGTCTTTGCAAACAGTGTAGATCCAGATCAGTTGGCTTCTGAAGAAGCCAATTGATCTGGATCTGCACTGCCATTAAGTATGTGAATTTATAGCAACAATCTGGTTCAAGTAATCTGATTGGCTGAAAATTAGATATGGGTGTGGCATCTTAATTTATTCAGCAGGACAAGGGTTAAGGAGATGTGATACATACTACTCTTTTAAAAGGGAGACATCTATTGTGACTTCCTGTTTGATTTCCTTCACAGCAAACTCCTTTCAAAAAGGGGTCTACTTTAAAAGGAAAGAAGGCTCTACTGTAAAAGGAAACAATTTGCACCCTACAGGAAGCAAATTCTTCCCTTTTAGAATAGAACTCTTTTGAGAAGGGAGGCAAAATAGTATTGACAGAGGCCTTCCTTGAAAGTGTGTCCATTCTTTTTAGCTTGTGGAAAAGAATATTAGCTCTGTAAGGGGTGGGGATGGGGTAGCTCCAGCTTACTGAAAACTGATACCAGGTCCCAAGGTTATAAACATTTTTTTCATGCTCAACTCAGCTGAGCATGAAATATTCTTTGTTAATAAATATGAAAATGCCAACAATATAAGCAGACAAATTTTCATGCTCAGCTATGTTTAGCAAGGAAAAAACAAAACAAAAAAACCCCCCAAAAAACAAAAAACAACAACAACAAAAAAAAACAACAACACATTTGTTAGTAATTTAAATCTATTAGCAGGACAAATTTCCTGCTCTGCTGAGTTGAGCATGAAAAAAAAGTTTTATAATCTTGGGCACTGACTTTGAATATCAGCTCGGGCAGCTGCGACCTTGCCTGTTTGTCATGGTTGACTGTCTTGTAACAGTTTATCTTACTAATCTCAGGTAAAATTTTTAACAGGTAATTTTTCAGATTCTAAGAAAGATAGTATGTCTGTAGAAAAGGCCAAACAAAAATGAGTGTGTTTAGTGTTACTTGACCCTATCTAGTTTTTCTGTGAAACGTGGCAATTTTTTTATGTTTTCTGAAAACAACAACAAAACAACAACAAAAAATTGAAGCCTTTTTGGGATTAAATATTTATGCTGCTTTATTTGTGCTCAATATTCTGACAGAGCAGTCTGAGCAAATATTGTAGACCTAGATCAGACTTCTTTCTAAAGGAGCAGTTTGATCAGGGTCTACACTGTTTGTCATTTCATCAGTGCTTTTTAGGCACACTACTTAGTTGTCAGACAGATTTGGTATTTACCATATGTAATCAGACAGGCCTTAGCAATCAGTGTAGACCCAGATGAGAGGCTGCACTGCTTCTCATCAGGGTGTACAGAGGCTTCACTGCTTCTCATCAGGGTGTACACTGTTTGCCACTCATCTAGCAGTTTTTAGACATAACACCTGGTAGTAAATTGTACTTGTTCCAGTTTTAGAACAAGTATGGCAAGGAGTTGAGATGTTTAAAAGCTTAGGATAAATAGGACGGTAAATAAGTTATAATTATTATTATTTTTTTTTTTTTCAAATTTTAGGACAAGTATGCTACGGTGTCGAGTAGTCTGAATATTTAGGGTAAACATCACGAAAACATACCTATATAATACTGACCCCCTAAAACCCCACTTTTATATAGTAAAACTAGGGTTTACAGGGGTATACATTATTTTTCTTATTTCTGCTCAATAACATAGATTGTGGGTAGTCCTTAGAACTGCCTCAGTGAGGCGGTTCTAACGAGTACACACAATCAATGTTTTGAGCAGAAGTATGAAAAATATCAAAATTTTTATCTGTAAACTTTCATTTTTTTTTTGGTTGTAAAATTTTCAATATATTTAAATAGGCGTGTTTTCGTAATGTATGGTTCATTGAGTAGGGTAACTATGGTATATTTTATGTAAGAAATGAAAAGAAAAAACAACAAAAAAACAAACAAACAAAAAAAACCTTCCTATCCTACCTTTTTTCTGACATGTAACACTAAATACATATGCCTTATTTGATCTAATTACCGCACTGTGGGCTTATTGTTTTCCAAAATTACTGGGAAAAGTTGTGGTAAAATACATGTATGTACCGACCTACATGTATACTAAAGGTACACTTTAAACAAAAAAAAGATCAGCAAAAAACTCATCAAATGATGCTTATGCGATGTTTTTGTGTTTGTTTCTGATTTTCTCTATAAAAGCATATGTTGTGGGTACTCATTTGAATTGCATTAACAAGTCAATGCAATTCAAATTGGTACCCATAACATATGTCTTTATAAAGAAGTAGACAAAAAGTACACTGGCTGTAATCTGGAGAATACAGAATTGCTTAATTGCAGAATTATTTGTAAGGAATATGTGTGATTATTAGGTTGACTATGGTAATTATCGCATACACATCTAGAGATGAGATTTATTACAAAATAAAATTGTGTTCTGTTCTGTTCTGTTCTGTATTAGTGCTCAGTCAAGCAATTTTTAGTTTTTTAAGATTACAGCCCATGTTCTTTTATCTACTACTTTAAAGTCATATGTTGTTAGAACACATTTGAATTGTCTTGATTTCTTCCTCTTTATAAAAGCATATGTTGTGGGTTTTCATTTGAATTGCCCACTTCTTTCTAAAAGCATATATCAATGAGTACCAACAGCTTATGCTTTCAAGTTATAAAAGAAATCACAAAAAATGACACAATTAAATAGTCAGCTGCTAATGTTTCTTTAAAGTTTGTCCTTGTTAGTTTGACATTTTACTACAAGATTTTCCAGTAATTTTGAAAAAAAAAAATCTAAGCGCACAGTGCGGTAATTAGGTAGAATACGGTGTTTTTTTTTATTTGGCCTAAATAAGAGCCTGTTGATAAATAAAAAAAAAAAAAAAAAAAAAAAAAAAAAAACATGCATGTATTTGTCTCTCCCTTCGGTAAATAGGTAATCAGGCCCCGAGGTTATAAAACTTTTTTCATGCTCAACTCCACATGAAATTTCACTTGGTCATAAAAATAAAAATACAAATAAATACAAATAATTAAAACTTTTTTCATGCTTAATTCAGCTGAGCATGCTCAGCTGAGTTGAGCATGAAAGAAGTTTTCAAAAATTGTTAGCATTTTAAAATTTATAAGCAAAATAAATTTCATGCTTATCTGAGTTGAGCATGAAAAAAAGTTTTATAACCTCGGGGCCTGGCGGACTTTATAGCAGCATTACGGTAAGGACTTAATGTGTCCAACTACTTAACCCTGGTCCTGCTGAACCCGGATATACACTGCCTTTGCAAACAGTGTAGATCCAGATCAGTTTGCTTCTGAAGAAGCCAACTGATCTGGATCTGCACTGTTTTCCATTCAGTATTTGACTTTGTATCAGTAATCTGGATCAATTAAACTGATTGGCTGAAAATTAGAAGTGGGCGTGGCATGTTAATTTATTCAGCAGGACAAGGGTTAAGGTGAATACAGTGCCATGTAAAATGAAATAATGCTTGATATGATGTACAGTATTGGGACCCTACGTATTGGGACACATCAACTCCTTACCACTCTGCTCCTAAAAATTAAAAAAGGCTACCCATTGACGCTTTTACAATATTGCTTGACAAGTAGCAAACAGTGTAGACTGTGATCAGATGCTGCATTCTTTGATGTCTGATCTGGGTCTACACTATTTACTCAGGCCTGTCTGTCCCAGTTCTTAGGATCATTATGGTAGGGCATAATTTGATGTACAATTTATTAAACCTTTTTCGTTTGTATGCATCAAATTTTTAAGATAATACGGAATATTTCATTATTTTTGTATTTTCATATTCAGTATTTTTATTTTTGGATTATAATACTATATTCAGGGATTTGGGATTTTTATCATCCCTGTACACAAACCTCATCTAATTACAGTCTTGTTGAATATATGGTGGGTGTTGTTTCTGTACTAAACCCGATAAATAGGAAGGAGTAGATAAGATACAATATGATATCTCTGTTTGTATGGATGAAATAACTGTAAGACAAACAGATAGATAGATAGAAATTTCCAGATAAGAGAGGGTGTCTGATACTTTTCTTATTTTTTCATGAAAACGTATACATCCTCATTAGAAAGGCTTCAAAGAGTACTCACAATATGCATTTTTGTGGAATCAAGGCATTTCTGGTGAGTATTCACAACATATTTTCTTGGAGAAATAAGAAAATATTACCTTAATAACCCTTACTAGTGGGACAAATAGGTATTGCAAACAGTATAGACCTAGACGAGATGCCGCATTCTTGGGCATCTGATCTGGATCTACACTGGTTTGCAAGGACTATCTGTTCAAATACTTAGTGTTATTATGGTAATTAATAATTTTAGATGTATGTATTAGATTGTTAATATTATTATTAGTTAATATACCATAGTTAAAATGTACATGTGTTCAAATGTTAATGAAGCTAAAGTTTAGACCCTGATTTTTCTGTGTCTTCTACAGATTTTTAACACCATTTCAAGTTCTGTGTTATTTCTAAAATTGTTTTTGCACTGAAATAACCCAAGCAGGCACTCAACGTTGAAATAACGTCGATTCAACGTAGAATCAACATTTGATCAGCATTTCAACGTTGCATGCCATCGTTGAAACAACGATGATTCAACGTCAAAACGGTGAATCGATGTTGTTTCAAAGTTGTGTGCCCGCTAGGCCTTTTTATATGTCTAATGACAAGATATTTCTTATTTTCCCTATATTATATGGTGAAACTATACCATAGTTTACATAGCTCTAGGTAAGAGATAGTATTTCTCCATAGAATGAAAAAAAAAAAAAAAAAAAAAAAAAAAAAAAAAAAAGACTCATTAGAAGCACCTTAGCGAGTTTTAATGAGCATCCACAGCTTGTTTTTATGTAAACAATAAAAACAATTTTAATATTTGCGGTTGAAATGGCTTCTAATGAGTTCCCACAACATATATTTTTGGGAAGAAATAAGAAATATATTTTGATAATCCCTCTTGTAAGCAACGCCATTTTCACCCTGTAATATGGGATATGAGTGCGATCTTTGGTTATTAGTCAGATTTATGCAGTAAAAAGGTCGCAAGAAGAATAAACAAATAGAAAAGCTGTTTTGGAACAGCAATTTTCTGAATATCCACCTAATAATGTAAGCCTACATACACCTGTTTTAGCTATATATCATGGGAAAATATTGAGGTACACATTACATGGTTCCGTTGGCGCAGTGTTTAACTCTTAAGACGCCAAACACAACAATTGTCGTCTGCTTTGTCTTCTGCCGAGTACTTTAAAGTCATTGTTGCAAACAGTGTTGACCCAGAACAGACTAGGAACAGTCTGATCTGGGTCAACACTGTATGTTAATATGCAAAACGTATGTTTGAAAAGTTTACAAGAAAAGATGCAGCAGACGACATAAACAGACGACGTTTTTACAGATGCAGGTTTTCTTGGCGCTTTAAGGGTTAATTGTTAGAATAACAATGGTAACGAATAAAGGTATCCAAGTATTTAGGGAAAATATGGTATAATCAGTATATTTATTCTTGTGTTTCATCACGAAATATACCTATATTTTGATCACCTTAAACCTCACTTTTATGTAGTAAAACTGGGGTTTACAGGGGAATTCATTATTTTTTTTCTTATTTCTGCCCTAAAACATAGATTGTGTGTACTCGTTAGAACCGCCTTGACGAGGCGGTTCTAACGAGAACCCACAGTCTATGTTTTGAGCAGACATATGAAAAATATCAGAATTTTTATACGAAATTTTTATCTGAAAATTTCAGTTTTTTTGTGGTGAAATTTTCAATATATTGAATAGGCGTGTTTTCATAATGGTCTTCTATAGCAGCCATTGAGTCTGTAAGTAGACAGCTTAGGAAATGGTTAGACTGCATGGATAGACAGGCTGATCTCGGCATATACTGTCCATGCATAGGGCATTAATGTCATAGTCAAAACATAGAGGCTAGTAACAATATATTTTGCTTCATATACAATTTTTACATCCAATTATTGATTATTTTCCCAGTTATGATTCTGCTTAAATCTATGTCGGACCGTTATCGGCCCGACATGATTCCTGTCGGGCCGATAACGGTCCGACATAGATTTTAGTTGAGTGCTAGCTTGGTTGATTTATAGTCTTATTTGCGATTTACTTTTGATACTTCTATATGCATGTGAAATAACGGGTATGTATACATAATTTGTATGTAGTTTCTGTTTGTAGTTTCTAGATGTTTTTGTCGCAACTGCTATAGCAAGCAGGGGCTCGTGGGTGGGAGGGCGGCGGGAGGGGGTGGGGTGGGGGGGAGTAACTTCCTATATATAGCATAGTATGGATGTGCGTGCTGAATGGCCCCTTTTTAAGCTCTGTCAAGTATATGATTGGCCCCTTTTTTAAGCAAAAAGTATATGATTGGCCCCATTTTGCTGGATTAGTATATGAAAGGCCCCACTTTTTTTATGTATCCCAGTACATGCACATATTTTTCGTTTAGAGATATTTCGAGGCTACTTGATTTCCTGGTATTCAATGAATTGACTGCTATATTTGTCTAACTGCCAGCAATGAATGGGTACCAAAATCATAGGGCAATATATGAATGGGTCAACATTTCAGACGATCTAGTATATGAATGGGTCCGTTTTTTCAAAGGCAAGGTATATGATTGGGGTAGGTTTCGAAATATTGGCTTGAACACCCGTACCACGTTTACCCCCAACTTACCCTCCCCCTCCCTCCCGAGAGCAGGGGCGACGTATGTATCACTTTCAGTGGCGGCGTTGGCGTTATCGTTTTTGGCGTCAACAATGTTACGTCTTTGCGTTCAGCTCCGTTTCTCAAAACACCAAGCCTTCTATGAAACCTCCTACACACATCCACCATGATGCACCCTGTTCACTGCCATCGACCGTTACTGACCTTGACTTACTTTGCACGCTTGGCTGAACAATGTTTAGTCTGTGCGTTTTGCTCCTTTTCTTGAACACCACCAGCAGTCGCGACATAGCTTTTCGGCGAATTTCTTGTTTATATTCAGGTTTGGACGTACAAAATGTGCAATATGGGCATAGTGTTTTTGTCACTCCATTCGTCCATACGAACTTGAACCAAACTTTAGCTGCTGGCTTTGTTGCTGCAAACTAACGGTGCAAGTCACAGTCTTAGAAACCTACATAATCGTCATAGTTTTGTGTTAAGCGTGTTAGTTGACATCAGCTTGCTTCTGTATGGATGGAGACATGACAGCTGACATCAATTTGCTGCTGCTGCACACGAAATGTCAAGGACGCAGACTAAACTCATTAACACTTCTCTTTAAGCTTTGTAGGCTTAGCTTATAATTGTGAAAGTAAAGTCTGTATTTGAAGTTCTTGTTGAGTGCTTAGTATTGCTACGGATATATTCTCGTCAGCTAACATTTCTTGCTGGTACTGTAGATCAAAGTTCAGGGTCACAGACTTGAGAAACTTCGTCAGTTGTGTGTTAATTGTACATCCTGCATACGCAGTATGGCAAGGGGGTATGTATTCATTCTGACACGCAGTTTCATCACGCTGTACACTGTTTGCCTCGACCTCCCGATCACCACCGAGGCCGGCGATTGCATCATGGATGTATAATGATAACAACCAAGTGTATTTGATTACTAGGACCGTTCTCAGCTAGCATTCTTTATAAATCTATAGCGGGCCTTTATCGGCCCGTCAGGGTAGCTGACGGGCCGATAAAGGCCCGCTATAGATTTATAAAGAATGCTTACTGGGTTGTATCATTGTAGGTAATACATTTATGCGAAGCGGACTCTTCTGCCTCACCTCTTTGGAGGTCCATTTTCTATATAAAGCATGTCTGGTTAGTTTCATTATTATCATCTTTTGAAGAAATTCTGTATTTAATGCAAATACTTTAGGCGTCTGATCTGGGTCTTTATCGTTTGCCAATGTCGCTTTTATGGGACGGTAGCCATAAATGGTCTATTGCGGGCAGATAACTTACTGTGGTTCTCCATTGGCATCATCTTACTTCTTGTTGCAGAGAAGCAGTCAGGGCCATTGACGTAACATTTGCGTCAGATTCTCCTTTAGTTCTTTCGCGTTGCTTTCATTTCTATAAGTTTTCACTTAGATATTCTTCGTATTGGGTGGGTGCTACTTCAGGATGGCTACAGATCAGTTGTCATCTTAATGCTGCTGCTCCTGACCAAATGTCAAGGTCACAAGACTTAGAAATTGCGCATTCACTTTGGCGATGGCGCCAGTCGTGGGTATACGTAACCCTGGTCACTTTTTACTAATTGAATTTATATATTTTTCGCTTTGGCATGAGCCATTCTAGTTGACCTATAATCAGTCATATAATCTTTATTCTAAGTAATTGAATAATGCTGATAAGGTTAAAGTGATACAGTTTCAGGAAGGCAACCCTGTCGGCATTGATTCTGCCTTCCTTCTGAAAAGACGACTAGTCTATAGGAAAAAAGTTTACTCCCCATTGGTACAAATGTTTTCAGAATAAAGGAACGCTGCCTGCCTCCAAAATGGGATAAAAATGCATCGTCCCATTAAATTTTATGTTTGATGTAAATCGCCAGAAAAATGCGGTTATTTATAGTCTGAACAGGGCATTCGATGCCAGCTTAATCATTGAAAACTGTACAGCAGACAGCGACGGTCTTGATCAGCATCACGAAAACACACCTATATAATTTTGACCCCCTCAAACCCCACTTTTATATAGTAAAACTGGGGTTTACAGGGGTATACATTATTTTTTATATTTCTGCTGAAAACATAGATTGTGGGTACTCGTTAGAACCGCCTCGACGAGGCGGTTCTAACGAGTACCCACAATCTATGTTTTCAGCAGAAATATAAAAAAAATTCTGAGTTTTTTTTGTTTTTTTTTTTATCAGTTTTCCCGGTGTTAGTCTTACTCTTTGTTGCTTTGTGGTTTATTCTACGAGGCGATTTGTTGTATGTCTTACTATGTGTCATTTTGTTCTTGTGTTTTTCAGTCCTTTTAGTATTGCGATTACCTCGCTTGGGGAAGAGAGAGCTAATCTTAGTGCTTTTCATACGTTTGTTCGATTTGTGCTTGTTTGGATTTGTCGGTTTCCTCTTCCTCTTGGTGTCTGGGAAGAGCTGTGGTTTGTGATTGTGGCACTCCCTCGACTTTTCTCTTAGCTTTTTTTGGAGGTGAAATTTTCTATATATTTGAACAGGCATGTTTTCATAATGCAGATGCCCAGACTGATTTGTACTTTAGCTGACCGTCGATATATTCTAAAATATCCAAGCTGTTGCCTTTGGGTACAGAGAACACATAAAAAACTGTCTCGGTTTCATTTAAACTCTTAACAATTTACTTCGCAGGGCTGCATATTTCCCCTAGCATTCTATAAGCGGACACGGGTCTGACTTAGGAAGTATGCATTTTGTTCTTGGCTTAACGGGGTTCAAAGAGCATTAGAGCTCTTGCATTGTTATTATTTAATTTTTGCTAAATTTATATAAAGTCATGAATCTTTAGTCTTATTCCAGAATTCAGAAGAAACTTCGGAAATAAAATCAGAATAAAAACAGAAAAAGAATTGTTCGTCTAAAAATTAGAATTTGTGCGTCAGTGGACAAGGTATCTATGGAGCTTTGGTACAGATAAGCCTTGCCCTGAGTTTTTTTCATGTTCAACTCAACCAAGCATGTAATGTTCTCCGTAGTTGGCATTTTCATATTTAATAGCAGAGAAATTTTCATGCTTCTCTCTGTTTAGCAAGGAAGAACTTGCAATCGTTAGTAATTTGAGTAATTTGAGATTTATCAGCAGGACAAATTTTATGCTCAGCTGAGTTGATCATGAAAAAAAGTTTTATAACCTTTTGTTGTATATCTGTATATTGTGTAGTGTCTAATACGAAGGACTTACATTATAATTAGAAAAGGAATTGTTGATGATAGTTCTAAGATAATTTTCACCAGTTCTCGATAATAAAACGTTGGTACGCAATAAACGCACCCCGTATAGGAGAAATAAAAAAAAAACTTATGACAGAATAATTACCAGTAAATACTTTAGCCGGACTCCGTAGCGCAGTCGGCAGTGGGTCTGATTGCAGATCCATGCATGGCAAATATGTGGTACAGTTCAAATACCAGCTCGGCAAGGTAACTTTTTTGATTGTAAAAAAGTTGCTACGGCCATTCTTACTGGCGTAAGTATATGCACAAGGTACTGTTTAACCGCTTAGAGGACTAAGCCTGCCCAAGAAAAGTCAGTAGTTTAACGGACGGATCGACATGACCTTAGCAGCGTTGACTGGTCCGTACAACTCCCAACTCAAACCAAATCAATTCAACAAATCCCCCACCTTTACAAGCCCTCTGTAAATGATCATGTAAGTGAACTGCGAATCGCCTGATATGGCTGCATGAATAGGCAGACGATATGACATTCACTGTCCACGTATGCTCCAAAGACACCTTTCCATTTGCTCAACAACGTCGGCATTCCGGCGACTAGTTATCAGATCTGTCTATGATGGTATTTCTAGCAGTAACTGACAGGACTTACAAGTATTAAAGTAAACGTAAGAAGGATGGTCTTTGGAAACAAAGAACACACTGCGGAATAGGAGTCTCGGTTTTATTGAGACTTCATAAGCAGTAATGAAGTTTGCAACACTGCTTAAGGCCTCGGTGGCTCAGTTGGATGCGCCGTCCGACTGGAGACCAGGAGGTCGGCAACATTCTTTCATGGAGATTGATCATCAAATATTTTCTACGGTCATTCTCTGCCTTCCGCTGATTCAAGAAGGGCAGTTCTGGCGAAAGAATGTGCACAATACTGGTAAACCGCTTAGAGGACTAAGCCTGCCCAGTAAACGTGTGGTTAGGTAAACTGACCGCGCTCGACATGACCCCATTGGGTTGACTGGGCCGTAAAACCTCAACACAAACAAACAAACAATACATGAGCAGAACTCCATTTTCAAATGTACCACAATGGACCCCCATGATCCGAAAGAAAACCCATTCTGCGGCGTCTGATCAGGGCCTCCACTATTTGTAAATGGTTTGGCCATTTCTCTCTAGGAGTATCTTAATCACATAGACTGACGTACCTAAATTAAAATTCGACTCTGCCAATATAGAGTGTGTGGGGAGTGTATTCTGTCTTAATGGGACAATGACTATTTAAATGTATGTAACTGTAGTTTCCCTAAATATTCGAACAGACAGGCTTTAGCTTACTATAGAACAAGATTGATTCTGAAGGCGACTGGATACATTTTGTAGGTTTCCGCCACATTATACAAGGGAAATAACTTTTGTGACTTCCTGTTGGAGTTCCTGCAATCCAAGCCTCTTCTGATATGGGTGTAGTGTAAACGTACACATGCGCAAATTCTTTTATTTTAGAGTCGACACCTGAAATGGGTCTACCCTAAAAGAAAAAAAATTGCTCCTCTCGGGTCTGCTCTATAAAAAGGTGAACGTGATCCCAAAAAGGGTCTCCTCTAAAAGTAAATAAGCCTCGCCTATGGACTACTCTAAATTGAAAGAATTTGCTCTCCTGGGCTGCTTCCAAGGGGAGCAAATTCTTTTCCTTTGAAGTAGACTCTTTCAGAAGGATGGAAAAACAATTTCGATAGCGTTACCTCCCCTGACAATGTATTGCTTCCCCTTAAGGAACAGATTGATCAGTGCCTTTGATGTTTGCTATGCCATCAGCACACTTTAGACTCAACAGTAGGCAG
The DNA here is from genome assembly GCA_964016985.1 of Anodontia alba. Taxonomy (NCBI): domain Eukaryota; kingdom Metazoa; phylum Mollusca; class Bivalvia; order Lucinida; family Lucinidae; genus Anodontia; species Anodontia alba. Next base: position 74,552,597 of record OZ024833.1, on the reverse strand, counting down.
TCATAAGGGGTGCAAAGTTTAGGTTAAATACAGTAACGAATGTTTTAGTCCGAATATTTATGATAATTAGGGCAAGTTAACTCCAGTAGAACTCCGCAACGTCGCATGGGCATTATCAGGTTGCGTTTGAACTTAACCCATTTACACCTAGTGGACTCTTCTACCTCAACTCTTCGAACAGATCCATTTCCAATTGAAGGGATGTCTGATTATTAGTTTTACTATTATCATCCTTTATAGAAGTTCCTTTGGTTAATACAAACTGTGTAGACCCTGATCAGACGCCGCGTTCTGCGGCATCTGATCAAGGTCTACACTGTTTGCCAATGTCCCATTTATGGGAAGCTGGGCATAAATGTGCTAGGAGACAACATACACTTGGTAGAATTTCAGCCATTTTGGACAAGGGAGATAACATTTTATGACCTTGTTTGTTTACCTACACATTATGCCCCTTCTGAAAAGGTTTGGAAATCTTTTCCAAGTGTAAACCTAGTCTAAAGGAAAGAATTTGCTCCCACGGGGAACAGATTCTTAAATGTTAGAGTAGATCAGTTTTAGAAGGGAGGCAGAAAATGTTTGTTAGAGTTACCTCCGCTGAAAATGTATCAGTTCACTCCAAACTACATCACGGAAACATACCTATATAATTTTGACCCCCATAAACCCCACTTTTAAATAGTAAAACTAGGGTTTACAGGGGTACACATTATTTTTCGTATTTCTGCTAAGATTGTGGGTACTCATTAGAACAGCCTTGGCGAGGCGGTTCTAAGGAGTACCTACAATCTGTGTTTTGAGCAGAAATGTGAAAATGTCAGAACTTTTATCTAAAAACTTTCCGTTTTTGATGGTGAAATTTTCAGTATATTTAAATAGGCGTGTTTTTGTAATGATTTATGAAGATGCAAACCAACGGTGTTCACCTTAAGTTTTTTTGTTTCGTTATGTTTATAATGAAATAATATACACGTTCTGATTTCTCCTTTATGTACTTACTGGCACTAGAAACACACCAGCGTAATGGGGAACCGATTTCCCTGCATACCAGTAACGAAGATTGTAAACAGCATGCACATTTTCGGATACATATTTTGACATGTTCGCAGTTCACAGTGGGATTCATCCTATCAAGTAACGCCAAAATGCAACGCAACAGTCCAAAATAGCAAAAAAAAAAAAAAAAAAAAAAAAAAAACAAAAAAAAAAAAAAAAAAAAAACAAGTAGAATATGATTGTAACTCTTATTTGACCATACACTTTGTTTCTAGATATTAACTGTTATTATACCCCGCCACACGATAGTGGCGGGGTATTATGGTTTCACGTTGGACGTGCGTGTGTCTGCCCGTCCGTCCGTCAGTTTTTCGTTTCCGGATGATAACTTTAGTAAACATCAATGGATTTTCATCAAACTTGGTATGTGCATTGATATTTTGGAGATCTGGTTTGGAATGGCTAATGGGCAAATTTCGTCAAATTTTGACGGAGTTATCTGCTCGAGACACGCCCATATTTTCGTTTCCGGATGATAACTTTAGTCAACATCAATGGATTTTCACCAAACTTGCTATGTGCATTGATATTGTGGAGATCTAGTTTGGGATTGCTAACAGGCGAATGTCGTCAAATTTTGACGGAGTTATCTGCCCCAGACACGCCCATATTTTTCGTTTTCCGGACGATAACATGAGTAAATGTCAAGGGATTTTAACCAAACTTGGTATATGCATTGATATGAAGGAGACCTGGTTTGGGATTGCTTATGGGCAAATTTCATCAATGTTTGACACAGTTATCTGCCCGCGACACGATAATGGCGGGGTATTATAGTTTAACGTTTTTATTAACTCGCTGAATAGAATACATGTAACCCATTAATCCACAATGTCTTCACTCGAGCAAGTCGGAAGGTTAAATTTTGTACTCTAGAGGAAGTTATGTTGAAACTTAATGGCTTTTGTTTCTGCGATATGTAGCACTCAGTGCAGAAGTAGACGTCGTCTTTTACGGTGTCTGATACGGGTTTGCATAGCCTCCTGGTCTGGCACATGAGGGGCATTTTGAAAGTTCTGACTAATGGTTTCAAATTTTCAAGCAGTGCGATGATTTAATTATTCCACAGACAAAGCTGTTCACTTCACAAAATTCTGTTACATGCTGCGATACAGCGTCACTACTTTAAATGCTCTTGTATTAATGTGAATTCCAAACCTTTCCGGTTAACAATATTTAAGTTTGCGAACACATGGAGTGTCTGGTGAGTTTCAGGTGCCGATCAGTGTTACTCTGAATATCAGGAAAATGATGTACAACACAAATTCAAAACATTGACATTTATTAATAAAATATTAGTCACTACATAATACTGGCTTATTTATTTCCCTTTAATATCTTTGACCAAAACTTCCGGGAACAGTGCTATTCAGAACATGTTTATTTTTAGGTCGCCTCAGCCGATGATTCAGGATGAACTGTTCTGATCCTTTCTAGTCTGTCGCACGTCTACATGTTCAAACTACTTATCTGAAACCGCCTGACGGATTTTTATCAAATGGTCTCCTTTCCATATATGGTAAAGATCTTCCAAATCTTCTCAAAAACCAAGACTGCTTCTTGTGTTAAATCCTTACGTATAGCATCGGGGATGTGAGGTCTACTAAATTTGACTAATTTCTATCAAATTTATGTGAGGTCTACTTGGGTTGCGGAAAGATTGCTGAAGCGTTCGCGGTCAGTCGAAATAAATGGTCTTTTTTCCATATATAGTAAAGATCTTTCAAATCTTCTCTAAAACAAAGAATGCTTCTTGTGTTAAATCCTTACGTATAGCATCGGGGATTTGCTAAAAGCATGACCTTAGGTTGACCTTTTGACATTTCACGCAAGGTCAGATTTGCCTCCCTGTATTTGTTTATGAGAAAAATGTTGAAATTTTCCAACGGGGTTTATCTGCCCCTTCTTGTGGGCTGTATACATGCATAAAATTGAATTGTGTTATTGTTGAACAGTTCTCCTCTGAAAAAGCTGGGCGCATTTTCACCAAAATTCACGCGAGGCACACTATTTGAAGAAGTACGGAGGGTTTGTTCAAATTGTCATGCTGCGTTGACTGAGACCGCTACCATGCCCACACCGCACATGGAAAACACATAAAATTCTTTTCCACCGAGCCAAGAAAGCTGTGAGGCTGAATATTGGTATACAGCATAGGGGAGGGGAGTTCCATAAAGTTTTTTTTTTTCAAATGATGACCCTATATTGACCTTTGATCTTTTTACGGCAAGGTCAAAGTTGTGTTCCCATATATATTTGGATGGGGAAAGTATTGATGAAACATTTGCTAACGAGTTTTTAAAGACTTATAGCTGAAACTTACAATATATATTCCTCATCTCTAACAACGCGGCGTTTGTTATATCCAAGGCGGATATATAATCGAAGTTGCAAAACCCTTCATCACAATCATAATTTTTTTTATCCCCCTCCCCCCACGCCTAAAAATAAAGGTCTCCCCGTAGTCTTACTTCATCATTTTGCAGTTTTTATTTTCCCTTGCCATTCGTCTATAAACAAGAGAGGCACTTAAATGACAATAGCTCATATTTTGCCTTCGGCTGAGGTGAGCTATTCTCATCTAATTTTGACCGGCATCCGGCACCCAAATCTTGAAACGACTTTTGAAAGCCACTCAAATCCCATATTGAGTATCCTTGGGTCGGGAAACGAAAGTCTGTTCAAATGGTCACACCCTATCGATAAAGAAGACCCGAAGGCTATAGTATGGCAAAATCACATACTTAAAGTCTACTTCTCCAGAACCGAGAAAGATTTGAAACTGAATTTTGGTATATAGCATCGGGTACTGGAACCTACCGACAATCCTAACTTGACTTTAATTTAACACTTACCGCGCTGTTGGCAGATTCAGCAGACGCCAAACTTGTGATATTTTATTTTTCCTGGAAAATAGGATCTGACACTTCATGCAAATCAATTTGCATAAAGTGTCCAATCCTGTTTTCTAAGGAAAATAAGAAAAAAATATACCTGAAAATGCCGTCTGCTGCAAATTTTTACACAGAATGCAAAGTGTTTAGTTGTTTCTGCTGCCTGTTCCAAGATTGTTCGCCTGTTGCATTTGTTCTTTGCTTATACTTCAGTTATTGCCTCTTGCCTCGTGAACGCTGTTTCTGGATAATTTCATTTACAACCCTTTTACAGCGAGGTCAAGTTTGCTTCCCTTTACATATTGAATATATAGATAAATCATTCTCTCATAATGCATTTTGGGCTTATGATTGAAACTAACATTATATTATCAAAGTAGCAATTTTTAAGTTATAATTATTTTTTATCCCCCCCCCCACCCCCACCGAGGTTGTCTTATCTGCCCTTGCGCATGTGCTATACATGTATAAGATCCTGTAATATTCATCACGAAAACATGCCTATATAATTTTGACCCCCTTAAACCCCACTTTCATATAGTAAACCTGGGGTTTACAGGGGTAAACATTATTTTCTTATTTCTGCTCTAAAACATAGATCGTGGATACACGTTAGAACTGCCTCATCGAGACGGTTTTAACGAGTATCCACAATCTATGTTTTGAGCAGAAATATGAAAAAATATCAGAATTTTTGTATCTAAAAATTTTCTGTTTTTGGAGGTGAAAGTTTCTATATATTTGAATAGGCGTGTTTTCGTAATGTAAATGACTACTCCTCTGGAACCGCTTGATCGGTTTCTACCAAATTTCAAATGGAACCTTCTCGGCGGGATATTAAACGTCAAAAAGATAGCCTTTGGCAACAAAGAACACACCACGGATCAGAAAATGGGAATCTCGGTTTTATTGAGGCTCTTCATAAGCAGTAATGTTCGTTCAGAGGTTCCGCTCCGTCGAACACGAGGTCTGTCATACCCATTTATGATCAAACCACTTAAACGTCTTTTTCCGAACACAGAAAGCTCAGAGACTGAATTTTGGTAAATATCATCGGGGATTCTAGGTCCGCCTAGATTTTCAAATGATAATGCTAGGTTCACCCTTGACCTTTTCACGGGAATGTCAAATTTGTTTCCCCATAAAATTGAATGAAAAAAAACTTATTTTCTAAACATGTATTCATAACTAAGCGTAGAAACATACACTACATCACGAAAACATGCCTATATAATGTTGACCCCCTTAAACCCCACTTTTATATAGTAAAACTGGGGTTTACAGGCGTATATATTATTTCTCTTATATTGCTCAAAAACATAGATTGTGGGTACTCGTTAGAACCGTCTCGCCGAGGCGATTCTAACGAGTACCCACAATCTATGTTTTGAGCAGAAATATGAAAAATATCAGAGTTTTTTATCTGAATATTTTTCAGTTTTTGGAGGTGAAATTTTCTATATATTTGAATAGGCGTGTTTTCATAATGATATGATTTAAGTAAGAATATTACAAGTGGAGGTACTCAGGAAATGCAACAGTCACTAAACAAAGATTGTTTGAGGCACCGAAAGAAGAGGAAAAGTGACAAAACAAATGCCACAAACAAACAACTGCAACAGAGGTATCGAAACGGTCAGGAGAAAAAATACTGGGGGAGTATATGTGTGTGAGGTAGGTGAGGTGCACTATTTTAACTCATTTACATCTAAAATCACTAGGCCAATTGAATTTTATTAAAATCTGATGCTTTATTGACCGAGATGATCGCCATACCCACTGATGTTGAAAACATTTTTAAACTCTTCAGAACCAAGAAGGGTGTGAGGCTTTGCTTCAGCATAGAACATCGTGGAGACAGAGCAATAGGAGAATTGTTCTGATGATGATCCCCTAGATTGACTTTTGACCATTTAGGCATGGTTAAATTTCCTTGCATCAAGGTACACACTCGCGTCTAGGTATACACTTGCATCTAGGCACACCCTTACAACCTGTAGCATACCTGAATCTAGGTACACACTTGCATCTAGGTTCATATTTGCATCATGGAAAATATCTGCATTATGTTACACACATGCATGTAGATACACACTTGCATTTAGATACATACTTGGACCTGATACGCACTTGCATCTAGGTACATTATTTGCATCTTGGTACACACTTGCACTACGGTACATACTTGCATCTTCGTACACATTTGTATCATAGGTACACACTTGTTTCTAGGTTTGCACTTGCATCTGGTACATACTTGCATCTAGGTACATACTTGCATCTAGGTACATCTTGGTACAGACTTGTGTCTGGTACTTGCATCTAGATACGTACTTGCATCTTTGTACATCCTTGCATCTGGCACATACTTGAATCTAGGCACATACTTACACCTTGGTATATACTGCATCTAGTACAAACTTGCGTCTAGGTACAGACTTGCATCTTGATACATACCTGTATCTGGAACATAGTTGCATCTTAATACACATTTACATCTAGGTGCATGCTTACATCTATGTACAATCGTACTTACATCCAGGTACTCATTTGGATTGGTACATACCTGCATCTAGGTACACTCTTGCATCTAGGTACATACTTGGATCTGGTACGCACATCTTGGTACATACTTGAATCTAGATACAAGTACTTGTATCTAGGTACATATTTGCATCTTGGTACATACTTGTATCTGGTACATGCTTGCATCTAGATACATACTTACATCTAGGTACATACTTGCATCAACGTACACACTTGCATCTAGGTATATGCTTGCATCTTAATACACACTTGCATTTAGGTAAAACCTGACATTTTAGTATACACGTACCTCTAAAGTAACGTCATTACATTTTAGTGTCTTGAAAAAGCTGAATAAATTCTGCAAAGGGAATCTTTTAGAAGAAAAAAGAACATAAGAAAAGAAAAAAAAAACAGAACGTAAATAGTAGATTCGGTTTTATCGAATATGTTCATGAACGGTAAGGTAACGTAGAACACTGCAGCACAAGACTACTAGCCCATGGTTAAAATGTCTCAAGCAACTCGGTATGCTTTCATATAAAACAGACAATACTGAACTACATTTCTTGCGAATTACTTTATGATAGTCAGTTTTATATTTGTTTCTTTTAATCGATTTGAGTTTTTGTTATACAGTTGAAAATGTATATACTTTTCTTGTCTGTCTTTCATACTCTGATGAACATTTTTGCTTCTTGGGCCTCACCAGGAATCTGGTCTCATTCCTCTAGTTTATCGCTCTTACCATTAATGTCCTTAAACAGGTCAAATAGAACAAATCAAATCAAAGTTTTATTTGGTTTAAAAATCCAAACAAATATTGGATTGCCTCCAAGACACAAACAGCGAATTGACCAACAAAACTAACATCAATTCAGTCATTCCACGAGAAAACCCGCTTTATCCAAGTACGAACAACAAAGGCGCAGATCAGCATTCACGCAATCTGATGAGCGCCTCTGTTGCTCGCCACCCAGGCAGCATATTTCCTATATTTGCTTAACCTAGGCTCCAACAGCTAAGCTCATTTCTACAGCTGCACAGGCCGATTCAAGTATTATCTTGTCAGAAACGCTGGATATAGTTCCTCGTGATATATTGGTGTCTTTAATGAGAAGAAAGCCAGATTTCCAATCTCACTTGAGAGCAAAGTTCCATTTTTCGGGCATACAAAGGATGGAAGAAGAGCATTTTTCTTAAAGCCACGATTCAACCCAAAACATCTATATGAGCCGTCTCGTGACAACCAACAAGGTCCTCGGACTTTCCATCGTATCTTTTTGTTCAGTGTGCATGCCCGGGCCCTTAACGAGAACAAATGTCTAGTTCTTTAGCTGAAGTTTCTTCTTGGCTCACTGTTTACGTGAGCAAATAGCTTAGGTCCTGGCGAACATTTGCTGTTTGCATATGCTTTTCGGATGACGTGGCTCAGGTATTGATAGATTAAAATATAAATCTAAAGGTTGCCTTTATAAGATCTATCTCTTCATACGGTATACACCCTCAACTGAGTATTACGTGCCGGTGTCAAGATTCTAGGTTGTGTTCTCTATGTTACGCTGATGGAGATCACTAATTTCAAGGCTACTAAGTATATACTAAGATGCAAAATGTACCTAGATGGAAGTATGTATCTAGATGCCAGTATGTATCTAAATGCAAGCGTGTACCTAAGAAAGGGCGCAATCACGACCAGTATTCCCGAGACATCGAAAGAAGAGACGAGGAATAAATAATGACGAAACATTGCACAACCGGACATACAAACAAAGACGAACTGCAACAGTAGAGCGTCTTGGATCTGTCAGGGGATGGGGCAGGACTTAAATTTGTCTTACGTGATTGGGGCTTTAGAAAAATTGTAGGAAAATCTAACTTTTCGTAGCAATTCAGAAAACCTATTAACTGTTATAAAAGAATTGGCTATATCCTGGATATTATGCGGCAGACTGCATGCGTAGTTGTCAACCCAATCATTGTTGATGGCTGTGCTTCACTCTTTAATTGCACGACTCGGTTCGGGCCTCATACCAATGACGGCCTCTTCGTAAAACTTTAATCAGTATGTTGGGGCTTGACGATATGTTGTGGCTTGGCCCGCCGTGGTTCAACTATGGGTTTTCATTTACTCAGGCATACAGCAGAATTAGCCATGAGTACTCGTCTTTGTTTATCATAGTGATTAATTTGATTTTTGTGTTTTCGCTTTGATGCATTGACAGAGTTGGGAGCCTTTAAGCGAACCGAATTTTTATGTGTTTCTGTATTAAGAGTAGCATCGGGACCCAGGGTGAAGTTGGCTAGCTGTAAAAGTGCTTTTAACCCCCAGGTGGTTTACTCTGATGACCGTCTAAGGTGATGGTCCCGGTGTTAGTCTTATTCTTTGTTGCTTTGTGGTTTACTCTACGAGGCGATTTGTTTTATATCTTACCTTATGTTATTTTATTCTTGTGTTTTTGAGTCCTTTTAGCATTGCGATTACTTCGCTTTGGGAAAAGAGAGCTAATCTTAGTGCTTTTCGTACGTGTGTTCGATTTGTGCTTGTTTGGTTTTGTCGGTTTCCTCTTCCTCTTGGTGTCTGGAACGGGCTGCGGTTTGTGATTATGGCACTCCCTGGACTTTTTTCTTACCTTTTTTTCACCCTTATTTCCTGAAGCCGCTCTAGACATTTATATAAGAATACAAAACAAATTATAGTACAAACAAAACCAAAACCTGTACAGAAGATGTTCGGAAAGACACAATCACAGAACATAGCCTACCAATGACACCAAGAGGAAAAGCATGTAAACCATTACAGACAGTACACATGCTACAAAACAAAGAAAAGTAAAGTAAGCAGCTTCCTCTTGTCCAACGGGGTGATCCCAATGCTAGACAAAATCAAACCAACACACCAAGACATAGAACAGAACACAAAGTAAAACGAAAACCCGCAGCGAGCATGTACAAAGCAACACAAAGAACACACAACACTAGAACGATCGCCTTAGAACGGTCAGTAGTTTAACTACAGGGGGTTTAAATGGACCTCTCTGGTAACAAATCTTTACTCTAGGTGAAAATGAATGCACAAAGTGGACCAGGATGACAACAAGAAAATATAGCGCTTGAAAGCAAAACAGTAAGCAAAGGGTACAACTGTACCGCGGGTGACCACAATGCTAGATTTACAGTTACTTTGATCCACATCAGAATATCCGCATCGTAACAGACACTAGTATAAACCATTGAGGGCCGTAAACGAGTTTTCTCAATCGAAACTTCGCATAAAAGACTCCATTATCCTAAAAAAAAAAACAGATTTATTTTATCCAAGAAAGGTTTAATTAATTCATGTATAGTATTAATACGATCATAAAATGTGGCATCAGACTACCTGTAAAATTTTAGTTTGTCTCTCGTTTTTGAACTGGATCAAAAATGAAATGACTTTTTCTTATCGTGTCTCTGAATTAATGTTGCCAACATTAATTCAGAGATACGATAAAAATCATTTCATGTCAAGAACGAGAAACTAACGAAAATTTTACAGGCTGTCAGGTGCCACATTTAATGACTCTATGAATACCATATATCAATTTATTAAACCTTTCTTGGATAAAAAATATTATTTTGAGGAATATGGAGCCTTTAATTCTTATGCAGCTCAAAATTTCACTTATGGAAGTCCAAGTCTGAACTACTTCGAGATAGGCGTACCTCGACATATCAGGTTTGCAGAATGTAGGAAAAATAATCAAAACAGCCACATTTCATAAATTTATAATGTAATTTGACTTCTGAAGTTAGCGATACCTTGAAAATATTGTAGAAAAGAGGAGAAATTGTCCTTAGGAGCCGTTTCTACCCGTTTCCACAATATTTTGTTACCTATTGTTACATTTCCATGTTAAATCAGAGAATCAAAATCTTCACTTCTAGATAAGTGGTTATTCGAGATGAGCGAAGTCGAGACAACGAGAGTCGATTGTACATGTATATGTTCGGGCCGCATATGGTATTTTACCTCATTGATGAAACGCAACAGACTGCTACTTACTGCGACAAAAAGTCCCATGTTCTTGTCTCTTGTTGTATTCCCACCTATATAAACTCTCAGTAATGTTGTACATGTAGTGGCAACTTCAGCGCAACTGAGATTTCAGCTAATAACTTTATAGGAACAACAGCGCAACTTAGACTTCTGCTAGTAACTTTATAAGAAAGACAGTATACACTATTTTACAAGTACATACTTATGAACTCTACACGGAAGGAACTGGATACACTCCGTAGATTTTTTTGTCAATTTTGACAAGCATTACAAAGACATGCCTATTTAAATATACAGAAAATTTAGCCACCAGAAAATGAAAATTTTCTGATAAAAAATCTGATATTTTTCATATTTCTGCTCAAAACATAGATTGTGGGTATACGTTAGAACCACCGAATCTATGTTTTTGAGCAGAAATAAGAAAAATAATATATACCCCTGTAAAGGCCAGTTATATTATATAAAAGTGGGGTTTAAGGGGGTCAAAATTATATAGGCACGGTTTCGTGATAGTAGATAACTTTTATGACACCTGTTTCCTTTTCTACACACCAGCCCCTTCTGAAAAGTCGTCAACACTTAACAAAATTTGCTCCAAATGGAAGCAATTTGTTCCCGTTTAGAGAAGACTGTTTTAAGAAGGGGCCAAGTCAAACTTGGATAGAGTTGTCGCCCCTGAAAGTGTATCAAATCCCAACCTGCTGCAAGAGTAATGCATCTGACACAATGATAAAACACAAACATGTATTACAACCCACAACGCAATCGAAGTACAAAACACAAATGTTACTTACAGGGTGTTGGGGGAGCTACCGTTGGCGCACCTGTGACTTCTTTTGAGAAGTATGTCGTCGGAAGAACTGCAATGCATAATAGAGTAAGTTTATAGGCACATTTGTTATATTACATTTGTAATTTGAACCTGCTTTAGAATTAAGAGCGAAATATAAACAACGGATTCCTGATATAAACGGTTTCTGTTACTGGTAAAAAGGACTAGGGACTATGAAAAATATATAGCTTTATCTAAAGAAAAAACAGAACTTCATTTTCGAAAATGGCAAATGCTTAGAATTCTATGACTTAATGCTGTACTTACTGTGACAGGCCACTGACATTTTCAATCGGTTAATGATTTTGTTTTCGAATCTCTAAATAAAAAAAAAAAAACTTGTACAAGTTGATGTCGTGGATTCTTGCCTTTACCTCTTTTTTACCTTTCTTTTTTTCTTTTTGTTCATGTATTTTTTTAAGTATTAAGCCTCCTACTCATATGTTACCGATGATGCACATTCAAGTTTTTCCAATTATCTTTCTTGGTGCCATCTTTAAACTCGGAAATAATTGTCATAGGCTATATATTGTATTACATGCATAATGTTGTAGATATTTTGATGTCCATTGTGTATTTGTGTATTCTATGAATTAGGAAATAGATTAAAAAAAAATGAGAACGAGAGTCCGATCGGGTGAAGCTAGTTTAAGTCTCTCAAACCCAGGTAGTTTTTTCTACTGACCGTTTAAACAAGGTTACTCCGTTGCAGATCTTCTTTGTTTGTTTGCTTCAGAATTAAGAGCGAAGGTCCGATCGGATGAAGCTAGTTTAAGTCTCTCAACACCGGGTAGTTTTTCTACTGACCGTTCAAAGGAGGTTACTTCGTTTCGTGTCAGTAGTCTTAATGGAAAATAACGTTTTCATGTACAGAAGAAGAAATGTCCTCCGAAGGACAACACTTTGTAAATGTTTGTTTAGAAACCATTAGTGTAGCTCTCAAGTTGTGTCCTACGAAAAATCACCAGCGCAAAAGCTTTAAAGAGTATAACAAGGGAATAGTGCTTTGTAGATTACTTCAACACAACACTTGAATGAGGCCTAGGCTCTAATGTTTGCATTGACAAATGTACAACAAGATTAAATAAACAATCGAATTATTCAGACGATACTACAGCCATAACTGGTATGCATGCCTTCATACGTAGTAGAAATGAGCAATACCTCATCGCGACTAAACCACTCATAGTCATATTCAATCGACTATAATCAGGCCCGGATCCAGGGGAGGGCAAAAGGGGCACATGCCCCCTCCCCCCCCCCCGAAGTGACCGCTAGTCATACCTTGCCCCCGGTATTTTTCGAATTACACTCTTATGCATAAGCTATCGAGCTACCTGTGATTTCCAGAAACAGGGAGTTCATAAATGATAATGAAAGCCATTACTAAATGGCATGCTGTGATTTGTCAATAACTTGTTAATATTGCCCTGCTGATAGGTAGCATATGGTCAGTTACACAGGCTTCTGTCTTATAAATACTTGATTTCACACCTTACATCTTTTTATTTAGATAATGTACATAAAAAGATGTAAGGTGTGAAATCATGTATTTATAAGAATTAACAAAGACGTATAAAATTATTATTTACGTCCTTGGAATTAATAGAACACTTCGAACAGCAAAATAAAACCGTTTCTACTCATACATCTAGATAATGTACATGTATGAGTAGAAACGGTTTTATTTTACTGTTCGAAGTGTTAATTTGTTTAATTTGTTTTCGAGGAGATTTTAATCCTAACCAGTCTCTCTGCTAATTCAGCAGTCGACAAATTGGTGACATTTGTCTTATTTTGCCCTCTAAACAGGATTTGAGTGAATGTTCTTCTTTTTTTTTTTTCTTTTTTGACGTTCGGTGGGTTGGTTGTGTGTGGGGGAGGGGGGGGGGGGGCATGGGAATTTGCACCCCACACTTTTTACCCAATCCAATCCATATATATTTGTATGGGTGTGGTGGTGGAAGGGACAGGCAGGTTATCCAGGACTCTGCATATCTAGCACGGATGAATATCAAACTAGCCAGAATTATTTTTGCAGCTTTGAAATTACCTGTATAAAGCTGAAGGTTTTATGTGTTTGTTTTGGAGTTTTACGGCCCAGTCAACACTATTTAGGTTATTTTTGAGCCGGTCAATTTACATTACCGCATTTCCTGGGTAGGCTTATGTATACATAAGTGATTAACCAGTACAGTGCACATTCTTTCGCCAGAAACCGACAAGGCCCCTCTTGAATCAGTGGGAGGGAGAGAATGACCCAACAAATGTATGTTGCCCCAGCAGTTTTCGTAAAAATGCCAGAAAAGTAGAAAAAAAATCAGCCTGCAAGATTAATGAAAATGACTTGAAAATAGCATGGAAATGCACTCTCAAGCAATCCAATTTTAAAAATTTTCCGGGGGAGGCCCCCCGGATCCCCCTTATGAGGGGAACCCCCTCTTATACTCTTCCCCTCTCGCGGCTTACGTCGCTTGATACATGCCTTCGGCAGTCAATGCCCCCCCGTCTTCAGACCTTCTGGGTCCAGCCCAGATAATGACCACAATAATTAATGTGAATCGTGTATTTGTCATTCCCGAAACTCCAGAAGGTATTTTTCCCGTTCCCGGAGACGAAACTGTGGGACTGACTGCTGGAACTCCAGTTACTGTTACTCCTGGTGCGAGAGTCGTTGCTGCAACTGCATAGTATTATACGTATGCGTATAAATTAAACTTGAAATGTTATACATTTAGTGGGTTAATGGAAAGTATAATTATTATGCGCAGAAGCGGACACGGCCTCAGAAGTTTAAGGATATAGTGGTCTTATTGGAAAGTTTAATTGTTATGTGCAGAAGCGGACACAGGCTCTGCAATTTAAGGATTTCTTCGAAAGTTTTAATCAAACTATATTCGTAAAGCACTTACAAACGCATCGCCTGATAATTAGAATCCCATCACATTAAAAGGTGAAAATCATATCATAAATTATACACATGTAGTGTATTGTAAAAATCCCTTTCCAGGAACGTTTAATAAAGGAGATTAGAATAAATGAGAAATGTATGTTTGATACCTGAAAATCCAGTAGGTGGTGTTCCTGGAGGAGCAACTGTGGTACTGGCTGCTGGAACTCCGCTTACACTTACTCCAGGTGCTAGGGTCGTTGCTGGAACTGTATTGTAAAGTATATTTGTTGTAGTTGTTCAACAAACATGCACTACATTTGAACAGTTGCGCATACAATAGCCACTACGAAAATTAACGGTTGTGGACTATTTTATAAGATAATACGACTTGTCTCGGCTGCATTTGACATCTTTAACAAGTATCTAAATAGAGTGAAGCTATAAACGTTGTTACAAAATAAACGTTCAGAAATTAAAAGAAGAAAGACATTGCTAAACTGAGAAATGCAGTCGGCAATTTGCGATGATTATCGACGTTATTTCAACGCAAAATGCCTCTAGTCAATGTAAAATACTGTACAATTGTCCGAGGTCTGCATGATCGGGCATTGTTTAGCGCATATAATGGGAAGTCGAATTGATTTTTTGTTTAACTTCTAGACAGAACAAAATAATTATAAGTAGAGTTCTGAAACGCTCAAGCTAAGTGGCAAATCAGTAGCAAAGAACGAGAAATATTGTTTGAATACCTGAAACTGCAGTAGGTGGTGTTCCGGGAGGTGCAACTGTAGGACTGGCTGCTCGAACTCCGGTTACTATTACTCCAGGTGCTAGAGTCGTAGCTGCAGCTGTAACGTAAAATACGTTTCGTAAGTGAGCATAGAAATCAATGTATATTCGTCATAGTATACATTCACTAGTCTGTATGGCAAGTAACGTTTTCATGTACAGAAGAAGGAATGTCCTCCGAAGGACAAACACCTTTGAAATGTTTATTACGAAACTCGATTTGTGTAACTCTCAAGTTCTGTCCTTAGAATATTACCAGCGCAGCAACGTGAAATAAGTATGTTATAAAAGGAAAGAGAACAGTGTTTTGTAGATCATTTAAACGCAACATTTGAAAGAGGCCTAGCTTTTGATGTTTGCTTTGACAAATGTACAACATGCTGAAATAGTCACTCGAAATATTCAGACGATATTACAGCCATAACAGGCATAGATGCATGCCTTCGTACATAGTACAATTGGACAATGCCTCATCGCGACTAAACCACTCATAGTCAATCGACTATAATGACCACAAGAATTAAAGTGAATTGCATATTTGTTATACCTGAAACTTCAGAAGGTACCGTTCCCGTTCCCGGAGACGCAACTGTGGGACTGGCTGCTGGAACTCCAGTTACTGTTACTCCTGGTGCGAGAGTCGTTGCTGCAACTGCATAGTAGAATACATGTATTGTAAGTATTCGTAGAAATTAAATTTTAAAATGTTATACATGTACTGGTCTAATTGGAAAATATAATGATTATGTACAGAAGCAGACACGGCCTCAGTAGTTTAAGGATTCTTTGGAAATGTTTATTACTGTATTATATTCGTGCAGCACTCACAGCTGCATCCTCTGATGGTTAAAATTCCATCACATTTAAAGAAGAATATTTTATCAGATATAATATAAATGTAGTGTACTGTGGAAAACCCTTTCGAGGGAACGTTTAATAAAGGAGATTAGAATAAATGAGAAATGTATGTTTGATACCTGAAAATCCAGTAGGTGGTGTTCCTGGAGGAGCAACTGTGGTACTGGCTGCTGGAACTCCGCTTACACTTACTCCAGGTGCTAGGGTCGTTGCTGGAACTGTATTGTAAAGTATATTTGTTGTAGTTGTTCAACAAACATGCACTACATTTGAACAGTTGCGCATACAATAGCCACTACGAAAATTAACGGTTGTGGACTATTTTATAAGATAATACGACTTGTCTCGGCTGCATTTGACATCTTTAACAAGTATCTAAATAGAGTGAAGCTATAAACGTTGTTACAAAATAAACGTTCAGAAATTAAAAGAAGAAAGACATTGCTAAACTGAGTAATGCAGCGGCAATTTGCGATGATTATCGACGTTATTTCAATGCAGAATGCCTTGAGTCAATGTAAAATACTGTACAATTGCCCGAGTTCTGCATGATCGGGCATTGTTTAGCGCATATAATGGGAAGTCGAATTGATTTTTTGTTTATCTGCTAGACAGAACAAAATAATTATAAGTAGAGTTCTGAAACGCTCAAGCTAAGAGGCAAATCAGTAGCAAAGAACGAGAAATATTGTTTGAATACCTGAAACTGCAGTAGGTGGTGTTCCGGGAGGTGCAACTGTAGGACTGGCTGCTGGAACTCCGGTTACTGTTACTCCAGGTGCTAGGGTCGTAGATGCAGCTGTAACGTAAAATCCGTTTTGTACGTGTGCATAGAAATCAATGTATATTCGTCATAGTATACATTCACTAGTCTGTATGGCAAGTAACGTTTTCATGTACAGACGAAGGAATGTCCTCCGAAGGACAAACACCTTTGAAATGTTTATTACGAAACTCGATTCGTGTAACTCTCAAGTTGTGTCCTTCGAAAATCACCAGCGCAGCAACGTGAAATAAGTATGTTATAACAGGAAAGAGAATAGTGTTTTGCAGATCATTTAAACCCAACATTTGAAAGAGGCCTAGCCTTTGATGTTTGCTTTGACAAATGTACAACATGCTGAAATAGTCACTCGAAATATTCAGACGATATTACAGCCATTACAGGCATAGATGCATGCCTTCATACATAGTACAAATGGACAATGCCTCATCGCGACTAAACCACTCATAGTCAATCGACTATAATGACCACAAGAATTAATGTGAATTATATATTTGTCATACCTGAAACTCCAGAAGGTACTGTTCCCGTTCCCGGAGACGCAACTGTGGGACTGGCTGCTGGAACTCCAGTTACTGTTACTCCTGGTGCGAGAGTCGTTGCTGCAACTGCATAGTAGAATACATGTATTGTAAGTATTCGTAGAAATTACTCTTGAAATGTTATACATGTACTGGTCTAATTGGAAAATATAATGATTATGTACAGAAGCAGACACGGCCTCAGTAGTTTAAGGATTCTTTGGAAATGTTTATTACTGAATTATATTCGTGTAGCACTCACAGCTGCATCCTCTGATGGTTAGAATTCCATCACATTGAAAGGTGAATATTTTATCAGATATAATATAAATGTAGTGTACTGTGGAAAACCCTTTCGAGGGAACGTTTAATAAAGGAGATTAGAATAAATGAGAAATGTATGTTTGATACCTGAAAATCCAGTAGGTGGTGCTCCTGGAGGAGCAACTGTGGTACTGGCTGCTGGAACTCCGCTTACACTTACTCCAGGTGCTAGGGTCGTTGCTGGAACTGTATTGTAAAGTATATTTGTTGTAGTTGTTCAACAAACATGCACTACATTTGAACAGTTGCGCATACAATAGCCACTACGAAAATTAACGGTTGTGGACTATTTTATAAGATAATACGACTTGTCTCGGCTGCATTTGACATCTTTAACAAGTATCTAAATAATAGAGTGAAGCTATAAACGTTGTTACAAAATAAACGTTCAGACATTAAAAGAAGAAAGACATTGCTAAACTGAGTAATGCAGCGGCAATTTGCGATGATTATCGACGTTATTTCAATGCAGAATGCCTTGAGTCAATGTAAAATACTGTACAATTGCCCGAGTTCTGCATGTTCGGGCATTGTTTAGCGCATATAATGGGAAGTCGAATTGATTTTTTGTTTAACTTCTAGACAGAACAAAATAATTATAAGTAGAGTTCTGAAACGCTCAAGCTAAGAGGCAAATCAGTAGCAAAGAACGAGAAATATTGTTTGAATACCTGAAACTGGAGTTGGTGGTGTTCCGGGAGGTGCAACTGTAGGACTGGCTGCTGGAACTCCGGTTACTGTTACTCCAGGTGCTAGGGTCGTAGATGCAGCTGTAACGTAAAATACGTTTTGTACGTGTGCATAGAAATCAATGTATATTCGTCATAGTATACATTCGCTAGTCTGTATGGCAAGTAACGTTTTCATGTACAGAAGAAGGAATGTCCTCCGAAGGACAAACACCTTTGAAATGTTTATTACGAAACTCGATTCGTGTAACTCTCAAGTTGTGTCCCTCGAAAATCACCAGCGCAGCAACGTGAAATAAGTATGTTATAACAGGAAAGAGAATAGTGTTTTGCAGATCATTTAAACCCAACATTTGAAAGAGGCCTAGCCTTTGATGTTTGCTTTGACAAATGTACAACATGCTGAAATAGTCACTCGAAATATTCAGACGATATTACAGCCATTACAGGCATAGGTGCATGCCTTCATACATAGTACAAATGGACAATGCCTCATCGCGACTAAACCACTCATAGTCAATCGACTATAATGACCACAAGAATTAATGTGAATTATATATTTGTCATACCTGAAACTCCAGAAGGTACTGTTCCCGTTCCCGGAGACGCAACTGTGGGACTGGCTGCTGGAACTCCAGTTACTGTTACTCCTGGTGCGAGAGTCGTTGCTGCAACTGCATAGTAGAATACATGTATTGTAAGTATTCGTAGAAATTACTCTTGAAATGTTATACATATACTGGTCTAATTGGAAAATATAATGATTATGTACAGAAGCAGACACGGCCTCAGTAGTTTAAGGATTCTTTGGAAATGTTTATTACTGAATTATATTCGTGTAGCACTCACAGCTGCATCCTCTGATGGTTAGAATTCCATCACATTGAAAGGTAAATATTTTATCAGATATAATATAAATGTAGTGTACTGTGGAAAACCCTTTCGAGGGAACGTTTAATAAAGGAGGTAAGAATAAATGAGAAATGTATGTTTGATACCTGAAAATCCAGTAGGTGGTGTTCCTGGAGGAGCAACTGTGGTACTGGCTGCTGGAACTCCGCTTACACTTACTCCAGGTACTAGGGTCGTTGCTGGAACTGTATTGTAAAGTATATTTGTTGTAGTTGTTCAACAAACATGCAGTACATTTGAACAGTTGCGCATACAATAGCCACTACGAAAATTAACGGTTGTGGACTATTTTATAAGATAATACGACTTGTCTCGGCTGCATTTGACATCTTTAACAAGTATCTAAATAGAGTGAAGCTATAAACGTTGTTACAAAATAAACGTTCAGAAATTAAAAGAAGAAAGACATCGTTAAACTGAGAAATGCAGTCGGCAATTTGCGATGATTATCGACGTTATTTCAATGCAAAATGCCTCCAGTCAATGTAAAATACTGTACAATTGCCCGAGTTCTGCATGATCGGGCACTATTTAGCGCATATAATGGGAAGTCGAATTGATTTTTTGTTTAACTTCTAGACAGAACAAAATAATTATAAGTAGAGTTCTGAAACGCTCAAGCTAAGAGGCAAATCAGTAGCAAAGAACGAGAAATATTGTTTGAATACCTGAAACTGCAGTAGGTGGTGTTCCGGGAGGTGCAACTGTAGGACTGGCTGCTGGAAATCCGGTTACTGTTACTCCAGGTGCTAGGGTCGTAGATGCAGCTGTAACGTAAAATACGTTTTGTACGTGTGCATAGAAATCAATGTATATTCGTCATAGTATACATTCACTAGTCTGTATGGCAAGTAACGTTTTCATGTACAGAAGAAGGAATGTCCCTCCGAAGGACAAACACCTTTGAAATGATTATTACGAAACTCGATTCGTGTAACTCTCAAGTTGTGTCCTTCGAAAATCACCAGCGCAGCAACGTGAAATAAGTATGTTATAACAGGAAAGAGAATAGTGTTTTGCAGATCATTTAAACCCAACATTTGAAAGAGGCCTAGCCTTTGATGTTTGCTTTGACAAATGTACAACATGCTGAAATAGTCACTCGAAAAATTCAGACGATATTACAGCCATTACAGGCTTACATGCATGCCTTCATACATAGTACAAATGGACAATGCCTCATCGCGACTAAACCACTCGTAGTGAATCGACTGTAATGACCACAAGAATTAATGTGAATTATATATTTGTCATAACTGAAACTCCAGAAGGTACTGTTCCCGTTCCCGGAGACGCAACTGTGGGACTGGCTGCTGGAACTCCAGTTACTGTTACTCCTGGTGCGAGAGTCGTTGCTGCAACTGCATAGTAGAATACATGTATTGTAAGTATTCGTAGAAATTACTCTTGAAATGTTATACATATACTGGTCTAATTGGAAAATATAATGATTATGTACAGAAGCAGACACGGCCTCAGTAGTTTAAGGATTCTTTGGAAATGTTTATTACTGAATTATATTCGTGTAGCACTTACAGCTGCATCCTCTGATGGTTAGAATTCCATCACATTGAAAGGTGAATATTTTATCAGATATAATATAAATGTAGTGTACTGTGGAAAACCCTTTCGAGGGAACGTTTAATAAAGGAGATTAGAATAAATGAGAAATGTATGTTTGATACCTGAAAATCCAGTAGGTGGTGTTCCTGGAGGAGCAACTGTGGTACTGGCTGCTGGTACTCCGCTTACACTTACTCCAGGTGCTAGGGTCGTTGCTGGAACTGTATTGTAAAGTATATTTGTTGTAGTTGTTCAACAAACATGCACTACATTTGAACAGTTGCGCATACAATAGCCACTACGAAAATTAACGGTTGTGGACTATTTTATAAGATAATACGACTTGTCTCGGCTGCATTTGACATCTTTAACAAGTATCTAAATAGAGTGAAGCTATAAACGTTGTTACAAAATAAACGTTCAGAAATTAAAAGAAGAGACATTGCTAAACTGAGAAATGCAGTCGGCAATTTGCAATGATTATCGACGTTATTTCAATGCAAAATGCCTCGAGTCAATGTAAAATACTGGACAATTGCCCGAGTTCTGCATGATCGGGCATTGTTTAGCGCATATAATGGGAAGTCGAATTGATTTTTTGTTTAACTACTAGACAGAACAAAATAATTATAAGTAGAGTTCTGAAACGCCCAAGCTAAGAGGCAAATCAGTAGCAAAGAAGGAGAAATATTGTTTGAAAACCTGAAACTGCAGTAGGTGGTGTTCCGGGAGGTGCAACTGTAGGACTGGCTGCTGGAACTCCGGTTACTGTTACTCCAGGTGCTAGGGTCGTAGCTGCAGCTGTAACGTAAAATACGTTTTGTACGTGTGCATAGAAATCAATGTATATTCGTCATAGTATACATTCACTAGTCTGTATGGCAAGTAACGTTTTTATGTACAGAAGAAGGAATGTCCTCCGAAGGACAAACACCTTTGAAATGTTTATTACGAAACTCGATTCGTGTAACACTCAAGTTGTGTCCCTCGAAAATCACCAGCGCAGCAACGTGAAATAAGTATGTTATCACAGGAAAGAGAATAGTGTTTTGTAGATCATTTAAACGCAACATTTGAAAGAGGCCTAGCCTTTGATGTTTGCTTTGACAAATGTACAACATGCTGAAATAGTCACTCGAAAATGTTCAGACGATATTACAGCCATTACAGGCATAGATGCATGCCTTCATACATAGTACAAATGGACAATGCCTCATCGCGACTAAACCACTCATAGTCAATCGACTATAATGACCACAAGAATTAATGTGAATTATATATTTGTCATACCTGAAACTCCAGAAGGTACTGTTCCCGTTCCCGGAGACGCAACTGTGGGACTGGCTGCTGGAACTCCAGTTACTGTTACTCCTGGTGCGAGAGTCGTTGCTGCAACTGCATAGTAGAATACATGTATTGTAAGTATTTGTAGAAATTACTCTTTAAATGTTATACATATACTGGTATAATTGGAAAATATAATGATTATGTACAGAAGCAGACACGGCCTCAGTAGTTTAAGGATTCTTTGGAAATGTTTATTACTGAATTATATTCGTGTAGCACTCACAGCTGCATCCTCTGATAGTTAGAATTCCATCACATTGAAAGGTGAATATTTTATCAGATATAATATAAATGTAGTGTAATGTGGAAAACCCTTTCGAGGGAACGTTTAATAAAGGAGATTAGAATAAATGAGAAATGTATGTTTGATACCTGAAAATCCAGTAGGTGGTGTTCCTGGAGGAGCAACTGTGGTACTGGCTGCTGGAACTCCGCTTACACTTACTCCAGGTGCTAGGGTCGTCGCTGGAACTGTATTGTAAAGTATATTTGTTGTAGTTGTTCAACAAACATGCACTACATTTGAACAGTTGCGCATACAATAGCCACTACGAAAATTAAAGGTTGTGGACTATTTTATAAGATAGTACGACTTGTCTCGGCTGCATTTGACATCTTTAACAAGTATCTAAATAGAGTGAAGCTATAAACGTTGTTACAAAATAAACGTTCAGAAATTGAAAGAAGAAAGGCATTGCTAAACTGAGAAATGCAGTCGGCAATTTGCGATGATTATCGACGTTATTTCAATGCAAAATGCCTCGAGTCAATGTAAAATACTGTACAATTGCCCGAGTTCTGCATGATCGGGCATTGTTTAGCGCATATAATGGGAAGTCGAATTGATTTTTTGTTTAACTTCTAGACAGAACAAAATAATTATAAGTAGCGTTCTGAAACGCTCAAGCTAAGAGGCAAATCAGTAGCAAAGAACGAGAAATATTGTTTGAATACCTGAAACTGCAGTAGGTGGTGTTCCGGGAGGTGCAACTGTAGGACTGGCTGCTGGAACTCCGGTTACTGTTACTCCAGGTGCTAGGGTCGTAGATGCAGCTGTAACGTAAAATACGTTTTGTACGTGTGCATAGAAATCAATGTATATTCGTCATAGTATACATTCACTAGTCTGTATGGCGAGTAACGTTTTCATGTACAGAAGAAGGAATGTCCTCCGAAAGACGCACACCTTTGAAATGTTTATTACGAAACTCGATTCGTGTAACTCTCAAGTTGTGTCCTTCGAAAATTACCAGCGCAGCAACGTGAAATAAGTATGTTATAACAGGAAAGAGAATAGTGTTTTGTAGATCATTTAAACGCAACATTTGAAAGAGGCCTAGCCTTTGATGTTTGCTTTGACAAATGTACAACATGCTGAAATAGTCATTCGAAATATTCAGACGATATTACAGCCATTACAGGCATAGATGCATGCCTTCATACATAGTACAAATGGACAATGCCTCATCGCGACTAAACCACTCATAGTCAATCGACTATAATGACCACAAGAATTAATGTGAATTATATATTTGTCATACCTGAAACTCCAGAAGGTACTGTTCCCGTTCCCGGAGACGCAACTGTGGGACTGGCTGCTGGAACTCCAGTTACTGTTACTCCTGGTGCGAGAGTCGTTGCTGCAACTGCATAGTAGAATACATGTATTGTAAGTATTTGTAGAAATTACTCTTTAAATGTTATACATATACTGGTCTAATTGGAAAATATAATGATTATGTACAGAAGCAGACACGGCCTCAGTAGTTTAAGGATTCTTTGGAAATGTTTATTACTGAATTATATTCGTGTAGCACTCACAGCTGCATCCTCTGATAGTTAGAATTCCATCACATTGAAAGGTGAATATTTTATCAGATATAATATAAATGTAGTGTAATGTGGAAAACCCTTTCGAGGGAACGTTTAATAAAGGAGATTAGAATAAATGAGAAATGTATGTTTGATACCTGAAAATCCAGTAGGTGGAATTCCTGGAGGAGCAACTGTGGTACTGGCTGCTGGAACTCCGCTTACACTTACTCCAGGTGCTAGGGTCGTCGCTGGAACTGTATTGTAAAGTATATTTGTTGTAGTTGTTCAACAAACATGCACTACATTTGAACAGTTGCGCATACAATAGCCACTACGAAAATTAACGGTTGTGTACTATTTTATAAGATAATACAACTTGTCTCGGCTGCATTTGACATCTTTAACAAGTATCTAAATAGAGTGAAGCTATAAACGTTGTTACAAAATAAACGTTCAGAAATTAAAAGAAGAAAGACATCGTTAAACTGAGAAATGCAGTCGGCAATTTGCGATGATTATCGACGTTATTTCAATGCAAAATGCCTTGAGTCAATGTAAAATACTGTAAAATTGCCCGAGTTCTGCATGATCGGGCATTGTTTAGCGCATATAATGGGAAGTCGAATTGATTTTTTGTTTAACTTCTAGAAAGAACAAAATAATTATAAGTAGAGTTCTGAAACGCTCAAGCTAAGAGGCAAATCAGTAGCAAAGAACGAGAAATATTGTTTGAATACCTGAAACTGCAGTAGGTGGTGTTCCGGGAGGTGCAACTGTAGGACTGGCTGCTGGAACTCCGGTTACTGTTACTCCAGGTGCTAGGGTCGTAGATGCAGCTGTAACGTAAAATACGTTTTGTAAGTGTGCATAGAAATCAATGTATATTCGTCATAGTATACATTCATTAGTCTGTATGGCAAGTAACGTTTTCATGTACAGAAGAAGGAATGTCCTCCGAAGGACGCACACCTTTGAAATGTTTATTACGAAACTCGATTCGTGTAACTCTCAAGTTGTGTCCTTCGAAAATCACCAGCGCAGCAATGTGAAATAAGTATGTTATAACAGGAAAGAGAATAGTGTTTTGTAGATCATTTAAACGCAACATTTGAAAGAGGCCTAGCCTTTGATGTTTGCTTTGACAAATGTACAACATGCTGAAATAGTCACTCGAAATATTCAGACGATATTACAGCCATTACAGGCATAGATGCATGCCTTCATACATAGTACAAATGGACAATGCCTCATCGCGACTAAACCACTCATAGTCAATCGACTATAATGACCACAAGAATTAATGTGAATTATATATTTGTCATACCTGAAACTCCAGAAGGTACTGTTCCCGTTCCCGGAGACGCAACTGTGGGACTGGCTGCTGGAACTCCTGTTACTGTTACTCCTGGTGCGAGAGTCGTTGCTGCAACTGCATAGTAGAATACATGTATTGTAAGTATTCGTAGAAATTACTCTTTAAATGTTATACATATACTAGTCTAATTGGAAAATATAATGATTATGTACAGAAGCAGACACGGACTCAGTAGTTTAAGGATTCTTTGGAAATGTTTATTACTGAATCATATTCGTGTAGCACTCACAGCTGCATCCTCTGATGGTTAGAATTCCATCACATTGAAAGGTGAATATTTTATCAGATATAATATAAATGTAGTGTACTGTGGAAAACCCTTTCGAGGGAACGTTTAATAAAGGAGATTAGAATAAATGAGAAATGTATGTTTGATACCTGAAAATCCAGTAGGTGGTGTTCCTGGAGGAGCAACTGTGGTACTGGCTGCTGGAACTCCGCTTACACTTACTCCAGGTGCTAGGGTCGTTGCTGGAACTGTATTGTAAAGTATATTTGTTGTAGTTGTTCAACAAACATGCACTACATTTGAACAGTTGCGCATACAATAGCCACTACGAAAATTAACGGTTGTGGACTATTTTATAAGATAATACGACTTGTCTCGGCTGCATTTGAAATCTTTAACAAGTATCTAAATAGAGTGAAGCTATAAACGTTGTTACAAAATAAACGTTCAGAAATTAAAAGAAGAAAGACATTGCTAAACTGAGAAATGCAGTCGGCAATTTGCGATGATTATCGACGTTATTTCAATGCAAAATGCCTCGAGTCAATGTAAAATACTGTACAATTGCCCGAGTTCTGCATGATCGGGCATTGTTTAGCGCATATAATGGGAAGTCGAATTGATTTTTTCTTTAACTTCTAGACAGAACAAAATAATTATAAGTAGCGTTCTGGAACGCTCAAGCTAAGAGGCAAATCAGTAGCAAAGAACGAGAAATATTGTTTGAATACCTGAAACTGCAGTAGGTGGTGTTCCGGGAGGTGCAACTGTAGGACTGGCTGCTGGAACTCCGGTTACTGTTACTCCAGGTGCTAGGGTCGTAGCTGCAGCTGTAACGTAAAATACGTTTTGTACGTGTGCATAGAAATCAATGTATATTCGTCATAGTATACATTCACTAGTCTGTATGGCGAGTAACGTTTTCATGTACAGAAGAAGGAATGTCCTCCGAAGGACGCACACCTTTGAAATGTTTATTACGAAACTCGATTCGTGTAACTCTCAAGTTGTGTCCTTCGAAAATCACCAGCGCAGCAATGTGAAATAAGTATGTTATAACACGAAAGAGAATAGTGTTTTGTAGATCATTTAAACGCAACATTTGAAAGAGGCCTAGCCTTTGATGTTTGCTTTGACAAATGTACAACATGCTGAAATAGTCACTCGAAATATTCAGACGATATTACAGCCATTACAGGCATAGATGCATGCCTTCATACATAGTACAAATGGACAATGCCTCATCGCGACTAAACCACTCATAGTCAATCGACTATAATGACCACAAGAATTAATGTGAATTATATATTTGTCATACCTGAAACTCCAGAAGGTACTGTTCCCGTTCCCGGAGACGCAACTGTGGGACTGGCTGCTGGAACTCCTGTTACTGTTACTCCTGGTGCGAGAGTCGTTGCTGCAACTGCATAGTAGAATACATGTATTGTAAGTATTCGTAGAAATTACTCTTTAAATGTTATACATATACTAGTCTAATTGGAAAATATAATGATTATGTACAGAAGCAGACACGGACTCAGTAGTTTAAGGATTCTTTGGAAATGTTTATTACTGAATCATATTCGTGTAGCACTCACAGCTGCATCCTCTGATGGTTAGAATTCCATCACATTGAAAGGTGAATATTTTATCAGATATAATATAAATGTAGTGTACTGTGGAAAACCCTTTCGAGGGAACGTTTAATAAAGGAGATTAGAATAAATGAGAAATGTATGTTTGATACCTGAAAATCCAGTAGGTGGTGTTCCTGGAGGAGCAACTGTGGTACTGGCTGCTGGAACTCCGCTTACACTTACTCCAGGTGCTAGGGTCGTTGCTGGAACTGTATTGTAAAGTATATTTGTTGTAGTTGTTCAACAAACATGCACTACATTTGAACAGTTGCGCATACAATAGCCACTACGAAAATTAACGGTTGTGGACTATTTTATAAGATAATACGACTTGTCTCGGCTGCATTTGAAATCTTTAACAAGTATCTAAATAGAGTGAAGCTATAAACGTTGTTACAAAATAAACGTTCAGAAATTAAAAGAAGAAAGACATTGCTAAACTGAGAAATGCAGTCGGCAATTTGCGATGATTATCGACGTTATTTCAATGCAAAATGCCTCGAGTCAATGTAAAATACTGTACAATTGCCCGAGTTCTGCATGATCGGGCATTGTTTAGCGCATATAATGGGAAGTCGAATTGATTTTTTGTTTAACTTCTAGACAGAACAAAATAATTATAAGTAGCGTTCTGGAACGCTCAAGCTAAGAGGCAAATCAGTAGCAAAGAACGAGAAATATTGTTTGAATACCTGAAACTGCAGTAGGTGGTGTTCCGGGAGGTGCAACTGTAGGACTGGCTGCTGGAACTCCGGTTACTGTTACTCCAGGTGCTAGGGTCGTAGCTGCAGCTGTAACGTAAAATACGTTTTGTACGTGTGCATAGAAATCAATGTATATTCGTCATAGTATACATTCACTAGTCTGTATGGCGAGTAACGTTTTCATGTACAGAAGAAGGAATGTCCTCCGAAGGACGCACACCTTTGAAATGTTTATTACGAAACTCGATTCGTGTAACTCTCAAGTTGTGTCCTTCGAAAATCACCAGCGCAGCAACGTGAAATAAGTATGTTATAACAGGAAAGAGAATAGTGTTTTGTAGATCATTTAAACGCAACATTTGAAAGAGGCCTAGCCTTTGATGTTTGCTTTGACAAATGTACAACATGCTGAAATAGTCACTCGAAATATTCAGACGATATTACAGCCATTACAGGCATAGATGCATGCCTTCATACATAGTACAAATGGACAATGCCTCATCGCGACTAAACCACTCATAGTCAATCGACTATAATGACCACAAGAATTAATGTGAATTATATATTTGTCATACCTGAAACTCCAGAAGGTACTGTTCCCGTTCCCGGAGACGCAACTGTGGGACTGGCTGCTGGAACTCCAGTTACTGTTACTCCTGGTGCGAGAGTCGTTGCTGCAACTGCATAGTAGAATACATGTATTGTAAGTATTCGTAGAAATTACTCTTGAAATGTTATACATATACTGATCTAATTGCAAAATATAATGATTATGTACAGAAGCAGACACGGCCTCAGTAGTTTAAGGATTCTTTGGAAATGTTTATTACTGAATTATATTCGTGTAGCACTCACAGCTGCATCCTCTGATGGTTAGAATTCCATCACATTGAAAGGTGAATATTTTATCAGATATAATATAAATGTAGTGTACTGTGGAAAACCCTTTCGAGGGAACGTTTAATAAAGGAGATTAGAATAAATGAGAAATGTATGTTTGATACCTGAAAATCCAGTAGGTGGTGTTCCTGGAGGAGCAACTGTGGTATTGGCTGCTGGAACTCCGCTTACACTTACTCCAGGTGCTAGGGTCGTTGCTGGAACTGTATTGTAAAGTATATTTGTTGTAGTTGTTCAACAAACATGCACTACATTTGAACAGTTGCGCATACAATAGCCACTACGAAAATTAACGGTTGTGGACTATTTTATAAGATAATACGACTTGTCTCGGCTGCATTTGACATCTTTAACAAGTATCTAAATAGAGTGAAGCTATAAACGTTGTTACAAAATAAACGTTCAGAAATTAAAAGAAGAAAGACATCGTTAAACTGAGAAATGCAGTCGGCAATTTGCGATGATTATCGACGTTATTTCAATGCAAAATGCCTTGAGTCAATGTAAAATACTGTAAAATTGCCCGAGTTCTGCATGATCGGGCATTGTTTAGCGCATATAATGGGAAGTCGAATTGATTTTTTGTTTAACTTCTAGAAAGAACAAAATAATTATAAGTAGAGTTCTGAAACGCTCAAGCTAAGAGGCAAATCAGTAGCAAAGAACGAGAAATATTGTTTGAATACCTGAAACTGCAGTAGGTGGTGTTCCGGGAGGTGCAACTGTAGGACTGGCTGCTGGAACTCCGGTTACTGTTACTCCATGTGCTAGGGTCGTAGATGCAGCTGTAACGTAAAATACGTTTTGTACGTGTGCATAGAAATCAATGTATATTCGTCATAGTATACATTCATTAGTCTGTATGGGAAGTAACGTTTTCATGTACAGAAGAAGGAATGTCCTCCGAAGGACGCACACCTTTGAAATGTTTATTACGAAACTCGATTCGTGTAACTCTCAAGTTGTGTCCTTCGAAAATCACCAGCGCAGCAATGTGAAATAAGTATGTTATAACAGGAAAGAGAATAGTGTTTTGTAGATCATTTAAACGCAACATTTGAAAGAGGCCTAGCCTTTGATGTTTGCTTTGACAAATGTACAACATGCTGAAATAGTCACTCGAAATATTCAGACGATATTACAGCCATTACAGGCATAGATGCATGCCTTCATACATAGTACAAATGGACAATGCCTCATCGCGACTAAACCACTCATAGTCAATCGACTATAATGACCACAAGAATTAATGTGAATTATATATTTGTCATACCTGAAACTCCAGAAGGTACTGTTCCCGTTCCCGGAGACGCAACTGTGGGACTGGCTGCTGGAACTCCTGTTACTGTTACTCCTGGTGCGAGAGTCGTTGCTGCAACTGCATAGTAGAATACATGTATTGTAAGTATTCGTAGAAATTACTCTTTAAATGTTATACATATACTAGTCTAATTGGAAAATATAATGATTATGTACAGAAGCAGACACGGACTCAGTAGTTTAAGGATTCTTTGGAAATGTTTATTACTGAATCATATTCGTGTAGCACTCACAGCTGCATCCTCTGATGGTTAGAATTCCATCACATTGAAAGGTGAATATTTTATCAGATATAATATAAATGTAGTGTACTGTGGAAAACCCTTTCGAGGGAACGTTTAATAAAGGAGATTAGAATAAATGAGAAATGTATGTTTGATACCTGAAAATCCAGTAGGTGGTGTTCCTGGAGGAGCAACTGTGGTACTGGCTGCTGGAACTCCGCTTACACTTACTCCAGGTGCTAGGGTCGTTGCTGGAACTGTATTGTAAAGTATATTTGTTGTAGTTGTTCAACAAACATGCACTACATTTGAACAGTTGCGCATACAATAGCCACTACGAAAATTAACGGTTGTGGACTATTTTATAAGATAATACGACTTGTCTCGGCTGCATTTGACATCTTTAACAAGTATCTAAATAGAGTGAAGCTATAAACGTTGTTACAAAATAAACGTTCAGAAATTAAAAGAAGAAAGACATTGCTAAACTGAGAAATGCAGTCGGCAATTTGCGATGATTATCGACGTTATTTCAATGCAAAATGCCTCGAGTCAATGTAAAATACTGTACAATTGCCCGAGTTCTGCATGATCGGGCATTGTTTAGCGCATATAATGGGAAGTCGAATTGATTTTTTGTTTAACTTCTAGACAGAACAAAATAATTATAAGTAGCGTTCTGGAACGCTCAAGCTAAGAGGCAAATCAGTAGCAAAGAACGAGAAATATTGTTTGAATACCTGAAACTGCAGTAGGTGGTGTTCCGGGAGGTGCAACTGTAGGACTGGCTGCTGGAACTCCGGTTACTGTTACTCCAGGTGCTAGGGTCGTAGCTGCAGCTGTAACGTAAAATACGTTTTGTAAGTGTGCATAGAAATCAATGTATATTCGTCATAGTATACATTCACTAGTCTGTATGGCGAGTAACGTTTTCATGTACAGAAGAAGGAATGTCCTCCGAAGGACGCACACCTTTGAAATGTTTATTACGAAACTCGATTCGTGTAACTCTCAAGTTGTGTCCTTCGAAAATCACCAGCGCAGCAATGTGAAATAAGTATGTTATAACACGAAAGAGAATAGTGTTTTGTAGATCATTTAAACGCAACATTTGAAAGAGGCCTAGCCTTTGATGTTTGCTTTGACAAATGTACAACATGCTGAAATAGTCACTCGAAATATTCAGACGATATTACAGCCATTACAGGCATAGATGCATGCCTTCATACATAGTACAAATGGACAATGCCTCATCGCGACTAAACCACTCATAGTCAATCGACTATAATGACCACAAGAATTAATGTGAATTATATATTTGTCATACCTGAAACTCCAGAAGGTACTGTTCCCGTTCCCGGAGACGCAACTGTGGGACTGGCTGCTGGAACTCCTGTTACTGTTACTCCTGGTGCGAGAGTCGTTGCTGCAACTGCATAGTAGAATACATGTATTGTAAGTATTCGTAGAAATTACTCTTTAAATGTTATACATATACTAGTCTAATTGGAAAATATAATGATTATGTACAGAAGCAGACACGGACTCAGTAGTTTAAGGATTCTTTGGAAATGTTTATTACTGAATCATATTCGTGTAGCACTCACAGCTGCATCCTCTGATGGTTAGAATTCCATCACATTGAAAGGTGAATATTTTATCAGATATAATATAAATGTAGTGTACTGTGGAAAACCCTTTCGAGGGAACGTTTAATAAAGGAGATTAGAATAAATGAGAAATGTATGTTTGATACCTGAAAATCCAGTAGGTGGTGTTCCTGGAGGAGCAACTGTGGTACTGGCTGCTGGAACTCCGCTTACACTTACTCCAGGTGCTAGGGTCGTTGCTGGAACTGTATTGTAAAGTATATTTGTTGTAGTTGTTCAACAAACATGCACTACATTTGAACAGTTGCGCATACATTAGCCACTACGAAAATTAACGGTTGTGGACTATTTTATAAGATAATACGACTTGTCTCGGCTGCATTTGACATCTTTAACAAGTATCTAAATAGAGTGAAGCTATAAACGTTGTTACAAAATAAACGTTCAGAAATTAAAAGAAGAAAGACATCGTTAAACTGAGAAATGCAGTCGGCAATTTGCGATGATTATCGACGTTATTTCAATGCAAAATGCCTTGAGTCAATGTAAAATACTGTAAAATTGCCCGAGTTCTGCATGATCGGGCATTGTTTAGCGCATATAATGGGAAGTCGAATTGATTTTTTGTTTAACTTCTAGAAAGAACAAAAGAATTATAAGTAGAGTTCTGAAACGCTCAAGCTAAGAGGCAAATCAGTAGCAAAGAACGAGAAATATTGTTTGAATACCTGAAACTGCAGTAGGTGGTGTTCCGGGAGGTGCAACTGTAGGACTGGCTGCTGGAACTCCGGTTACTGTTACTCCAGGTGCTAGGGTCGTAGATGCAGCTGTAACGTAAAATACGTTTTGTAAGTGTGCATAGAAATCAATGTATATTCGTCATAGTATACATTCATTAGTCTGTATGGGAAGTAACGTTTTCATGTACAGAAGAAGGAATGTCCTCCGAAGGACGCACACCTTTGAAATGTTTATTACGAAACTCGATTCGTGTAACTCTCAAGTTGTGTCCTTCGAAAATCACCAGCGCAGCAATGTGAAATAAGTATGTTATAACAGGAAAGAGAATAGTGTTTTGTAGATCATTTAAACGCAACATTTGAAAGAGGCCTAGCCTTTGATGTTTGCTTTGACAAATGTACAACATGCTGAAATAGTCACTCGAAATATTCAGACGATATTACAGCCATTACAGGCATAGATGCATGCCTTCATACATAGTACAAATGGACAATGCCTCATCGCGACTAAACCACTCATAGTCAATCGACTATAATGACCACAAGAATTAATGTGAATTATATATTTGTCATACCTGAAACTCCAGAAGGTACTGTTCCCGTTCCCGGAGACGCAACTGTGGGACTGGCTGCTGGAACTCCTGTTACTGTTACTCCTGGTGCGAGAGTCGTTGCTGCAACTGCATAGTAGAATACATGTATTGTAAGTATTCGTAGAAATTACTCTTTAAATGTTATACATATACTAGTCTAATTGGAAAATATAATGATTATGTACAGAAGCAGACACGGACTCAGTAGTTTAAGGATTCTTTGGAAATGTTTATTACTGAATCATATTCGTGTAGCACTCACAGCTGCATCCTCTGATGGTTAGAATTCCATCACATTGAAAGGTGAATATTTTATCAGATATAATATAAATGTAGTGTACTGTGGAAAACCCTTTCGAGGGAACGTTTAATAAAGGAGATTAGAATAAATGAGAAATGTATGTTTGATACCTGAAAATCCAGTAGGTGGTGTTCCTGGAGGAGCAACTGTGGTACTGGCTGCTGGAACTCCGCTTACACTTACTCCAGGTGCTAGGGTCGTTGCTGGAACTGTATTGTAAAGTATATTTGTTGTAGTTGTTCAACAAACATGCACTACATTTGAACAGTTGCGCATACAATAGCCACTACGAAAATTAACGGTTGTGGACTATTTTATAAGATAATACGACTTGTCTCGGCTGCATTTGAAATCTTTAACAAGTATCTAAATAGAGTGAAGCTATAAACGTTGTTACAAAATAAACGTTCAGAAATTAAAAGAAGAAAGACATTGCTAAACTGAGAAATGCAGTCGGCAATTTGCGATGATTATCGACGTTATTTCAATGCAAAATGCCTCGAGTCAATGTAAAATACTGTACAATTGCCCGAGTTCTGCATGATCGGGCATTGTTTAGCGCATATAATGGGAAGTCGAATTGATTTTTTCTTTAACTTCTAGACAGAACAAAATAATTATAAGTAGCGTTCTGGAACGCTCAAGCTAAGAGGCAAATCAGTAGCAAAGAACGAGAAATATTGTTTGAATACCTGAAACTGCAGTAGGTGGTGTTCCGGGAGGTGCAACTGTAGGACTGGCTGCTGGAACTCCGGTTACTGTTACTCCAGGTGCTAGGGTCGTAGCTGCAGCTGTAACGTAAAATACGTTTTGTACGTGTGCATAGAAATCAATGTATATTCGTCATAGTATACATTCACTAGTCTGTATGGCGAGTAACGTTTTCATGTACAGAAGAAGGAATGTCCTCCGAAGGACGCACACCTTTGAAATGTTTATTACGAAACTCGATTCGTGTAACTCTCAAGTTGTGTCCTTCGAAAATCACCAGCGCAGCAACGTGAAATAAGTATGTTATAACAGGAAAGAGAATAGTGTTTTGTAGATCATTTAAACGCAACATTTGAAAGAGGCCTAGCCTTTGATGTTTGCTTTGACAAATGTACAACATGCTGAAATAGTCACTCGAAATATTCAGACGATATTACAGCCATTACAGGCATAGATGCATGCCTTCATACATAGTACAAATGGACAATGCCTCATCGCGACTAAACCACTCATAGTCAATCGACTATAATGACCACAAGAATTAATGTGAATTATATATTTGTCATACCTGAAACTCCAGAAGGTACTGTTCCCGTTCCCGGAGACGCAACTGTGGGACTGGCTGCTGGAACTCCAGTTACTGTTACTCCTGGTGCGAGAGTCGTTGCTGCAACT
The DNA here is from genome assembly GCA_964016985.1 of Anodontia alba. Classification (NCBI taxonomy): domain Eukaryota; kingdom Metazoa; phylum Mollusca; class Bivalvia; order Lucinida; family Lucinidae; genus Anodontia; species Anodontia alba. The sequence goes on along the minus strand of OZ024833.1, from coordinate 74,517,733 downwards.
GCATAGTAGAATACATGTATTGTAAGTATTCGTAGAAATTACTCTTGAAATGTTATACATATACTGATCTAATTGCAAAATATAATGATTATGTACAGAAGCAGACACGGCCTCAGTAGTTTAAGGCTTCTTTGGAAATGTTTATTACTGAATTATATTCGTGTAGCACTCACAGCTGCATCCTCTGATGGTTAGAATTCCATCACATTGAAAGGTGAATATTTTATCAGATATAATATAAATGTAGCGTACTGTGGAAAACCCTTTCGAGGGAACGTTTAATAAAGGAGATTAGAATAAATGAGAAATGTATGTTTGATACCTGAAAATCCAGTAGGTGGTGTTCCTGGAGGAGCAACTGTTGTACTGGCTGCTGGAACTCCGCTTACACTTACTCCAGGTGCTAGGGTCGTTGCTGGAACTGTATTGTAAAGTATATTTGTTGTAGTTGTTCAACAAACATGCACTACATTTGAACAGTTGCGCATACAATAGCCACTACGAAAATTAACGGTTGTGGACTATTTTATAAGATAATACGACTTGTCTCGGCTGCATTTGACATCTTTAACAAGTATCTAAATAGAGTGAAGCTATAAACGTTGTTACAAAATAAACGTTCAGAAATTAAAAGAAGAAAGACATCGTTAAACTGAGAAATGCAGTCGGCAATTTGCGATGATTATTGGCGTTATTTCAATGCAAAATGCCTTGAATCAATGTAAAATACTGTAAAATTGCCCGAGTTCTGCATGATCGGGCATTGTTTAGCGCATATAATGGGAAGTCGAATTGATTTTTTGTTTAACTTCTAGAAAGAACAAAATAATTATAAGTAGAGTTCTGAAACGCTCAAGCTAAGAGGCAAATCAGTAGCAAAGAACGAGAAATATTGTTTGAATACCTGAAACTGCAGTAGGTGGTGTTCCGGGAGGTGCAACTGTAGGACTGGCTGCTGGAACTCCGGTTACTGTTACTCCAGGTGCTAGGGTCGTAGATGCAGCTGTAACGTAAAATACGTTTTGTAAGTGTGCATAGAAATCAATGTATATTCGTCATAGTATACATTCATTAGTCTGTATGGGAAGTAACGTTTTCATGTACAGAAGAAGGAATGTTCTCCGAAGGACGCACACCTTTGAAATGTTTATTACGAAACTCGATTCGTGTAACTCTCAAGTTGTGTCCTTCGAAAATCACCAGCGCAGCAACGTGAAATAAGTATGTTATAACAGGAAAGAGAATAGTGTTTTGTAGATCATTTAAACGCAACATTTGAAAGAGGCCTAGCCTTTGATGTTTGCTTTGACAAATGTACAACATGCTGAAATAGTCACTCGAAATATTCAGACGATATTACAGCCATTACAGGCATAGATGCATGCCTTCATACATAGTACAAATGGACAATGCCTCATCGCGACTAAACCACTCATAGTCAATCGACTATAATGACCACAAGAATTAATGTGAATTATATATTTGTCATACCTGAAACTCCAGAAGGTACTGTTCCCGTTCCCGGAGACGCAACTGTGGGACTGGCTGCTGGAACTCCTGTTACTGTTACTCCTGGTGCGAGAGTCGTTGCTGCAACTGCATAGTAGAATACATGTATTGTAAGTATTCGTAGAAATTACTCTTTAAATGTTATACATATACTAGTCTAATTGGAAAATATAATGATTATGTACAGAAGCAGACACGGACTCAGTAGTTTAAGGATTCTTTGGAAATGTTTATTACTGAATCATATTCGTGTAGCACTCACAGCTGCATCCTCTGATGGTTAGAATTCCATCACATTGAAAGGTGAATATTTTATCAGATATAATATAAATGTAGTGTACTGTGGAAAACCCTTTCGAGGGAACGTTTAATAAAGGAGATTAGAATAAATGAGAAATGTATGTTTGATACCTGAAAATCCAGTAGGTGGTGTTCCTGGAGGAGCAACTGTGGTACTGGCTGCTGGAACTCCGCTTACACTTACTCCAGGTGCTAGGGTCGTTGCTGGAACTGTATTGTAAAGTATATTTGTTGTAGTTGTTCAACAAACATGCACTACATTTGAACAGTTGCGCATACAATAGCCACTACGAAAATTAACGGTTGTGGACTATTTTATAAGATAATACGACTTGTCTCGGCTGCATTTGACATCTTTAACAAGTATCTAAATAGAGTGAAGCTATAAACGTTGTTACAAAATAAACGTTCAGAAATTAAAAGAAGAAAGACATTGCTAAACTGAGAAATGCAGTCGGCAATTTGCGATGATTATCGACGTTATTTCAATGCAAAATGCCTCGAGTCAATGTAAAATACTGTACAATTGCCCGAGTTCTGCATGATCGGGCATTGTTTAGCGCATATAATGGGAAGTCGAATTGATTTTTTCTTTAACTTCTAGACAGAACAAAATAATTATAAGTAGCGTTCTGGAACGCTCAAGCTAAGAGGCAAATCAGTAGCAAAGAACGAGAAATATTGTTTGAATACCTGAAACTGCAGTAGGTGGTGTTCCGCGAGGTGCAACTGTAGGACTGGCTGCTGGAACTCCGGTTACTGTTACTCCAGGTGCTAGGGTCGTAGCTGCAGCTGTAACGTAAAATACGTTTTGTACGTGTGCATAGAAATCAATGTATATTCGTCATAGTATACATTCACTAGTCTGTATGGCGAGTAACGTTTTCATGTACAGAAGAAGGAATGTCCTCCGAAGGACGCACACCTTTGAAATGTTTATTACGAAACTCGATTCGTGTAACTCTCAAGTTGTGTCCTTCGAAAATCACCAGCGCAGCAACGTGAAATAAGTATGTTATAACACGAAAGAGAATAGTGTTTTGTAGATCATTTAAACGCAACATTTGAAAGAGGCCTAGCCTTTGATGTTTGCTTTGACAAATGTACAACATGCTGAAATAGTCACTCGAAATATTCAGACGATATTACAGCCATTACAGGCATAGATGCATGCCTTCATACATAGTACAAATGGACAATGCCTCATCGCGACTAAACCACTCATAGTCAATCGACTATAATGACCACAAGAATTAATGTGAATTATATATTTGTCATACCTGAAACTCCAGAAGGTACTGTTCCCGTTCCCGGAGACGCAACTGTGGGACTGGCTGCTGGAACTCCAGTTACTGTTACTCCTGGTGCGAGAGTCGTTGCTGCAACTGCATAGTAGAATACATGTATTGTAAGTATTCGTAGAAATTACTCTTGAAATGTTATACATATACTGATCTAATTGCAAAATATAATGATTATGTACAGAAGCAGACACGGCCTCAGTAGTTTAAGGATTCTTTGGAAATGTTTATTACTGAATTATATTCGTGTAGCACTCACAGCTGCATCCTCTGATGGTTAGAATTCCATCACATTGAAAGGTGAATATTTTATCAGATATAATATAAATGTAGTGTACTGTGGAAAACCCTTTCGAGGGAACGTTTAATAAAGGAGATTAGAATAAATGAGAAATGTATGTTTGATACCTGAAAATCCAGTAGGTGGTGTTCCTGGAGGAGCAACTGTGGTACTGGCTGCTGGAACTCCGCTTACACTTACTCCAGGTGCTAGGGTCGTTGCTGGAACTGTATTGTAAAGTATATTTGTTGTAGTTGTTCAACAAACATGCACTACATTTGAACAGTTGCGCATACAATAGCCACTACGAAAATTAACGGTTGTGGACTATTTTATAAGATAATACGACTTGTCTCGGCTGCATTTGACATCTTTAACAAGTATCTAAATAGAGTGAAGCTATAAACGTTGTTACAAAATAAACGTTCAGAAATTAAAAGAAGAAAGACATCGTTAAACTGAGAAATGCAGTCGGCAATTTGCGATGATTATCGACGTTATTTCAATGCAAAATGCCTTGAGTCAATGTAAAATACTGTAAAATTGCCCGAGTTCTGCATGATCGGGCATTGTTTAGCGCATATAATGGGAAGTCGAATTGATTTTTTGTTAAACTTCTAGAAAGAACAAAATAATTATAAGTAGAGTTCTGAAACGCTCAAGCTAAGAGGCAAATCAGTAGCAAAGAACGAGAAATATTGTTTGAATACCTGAAACTGCAGTAGGTGGTGTTCCGGGAGGTGCAACTGTAGGACTGGCTGCTGGAACTCCGGTTACTGTTACTCCAGGTGCTAGGGTCGTAGATGCAGCTGTAACGTAAAATACGTTTTGTAAGTGTGCATAGAAATCAATGTATATTCGTCATAGTATACATTCATTAGTCTGTATGGCAAGTAACGTTTTCATGTACAGAAGAAGGAATGTCCTCCGAAGGACGCACACCTTTGAAATGTTTATTACGAAACTCGATTCGTGTAACTCTCAAGTTGTGTCCTTCGAAAATCACAAGCGCAGCAATGTGAAATAAGTATGTTATAACAGGAAAGAGAATAGTGTTTTGTAGATCATTTAAACGCAACATTTGAAAGAGGCCTAGCCTTTGATGTTTGCTTTGACAAATGTACAACATGCTGAAATAGTCACTCGAAATATTCAGACGATATTACAGCCATTACAGGCATAGATGCATGCCTTCATACATAGTACAAATGGACAATGCCTCATCGCGACTAAACCACTCATAGTCAATCGACTATAATGACCACAAGAATTAATGTGAATTATATATTTGTCATACCTGAAACTCCAGAAGGTACTGTTCCCGTTCCCGGAGACGCAACTGTGGGACTGGCTGCTGGAACTCCTGTTACTGTTACTCCTGGTGCGAGAGTCGTTGCTGCAACTGCATAGTAGAATACATGTATTGTAAGTATTCGTAGAAATTACTCTTTAAATGTTATACATATACTAGTCTAATTGGAAAATATAATGATTATGTACAGAAGCAGACACGGACTCAGTAGTTTAAGGATTCTTTGGAAATGTTTATTACTGAATCATATTCGTGTAGCACTCACAGCTGCATCCTCTGATGGTTAGAATTCCATCACATTGAAAGGTGAATATTTTATCAGATATAATATAAATGTAGTGTACTGTGGAAAACCCTTTCGAGGGAACGTTTAATAAAGGAGATTAGAATAAATGAGAAATGTATGTTTGATACCTGAAAATCCAGTAGGTGGTGTTCCTGGAGGAGCAACTGTGGTACTGGCTGCTGGAACTCCGCTTACACTTACTCCAGGTGCTAGGGTCGTTGCTGGAACTGTATTGTAAAGTATATTTGTTGTAGTTGTTCAACAAACATGCACTACATTTGAACAGTTGCGCATACAATAGCCACTACGAAAATTAACGGTTGTGGACTATTTTATAAGATAATACGACTTGTCTCGGCTGCATTTGACATCTTTAACAAGTATCTAAATAGAGTGAAGCTATAAACGTTGTTACAAAATAAACGTTCAGAAATTAAAAGAAGAAAGACATTGCTAAACTGAGAAATGCAGTCGGCAATTTGCGATGATTATCGACGTTATTTCAATGCAAAATGCCTCGAGTCAATGTAAAATACTGTACAATTGCCCGAGTTCTGCATGATCGGGCATTGTTTAGCGCATATAATGGGAAGTCGAATTGATTTTTTGTTTAACTTCTAGACAGAACAAAATAATTATAAGTAGCGTTCTGGAACGCTCAAGCTAAGAGGCAAATCAGTAGCAAAGAACGAGAAATATTGTTTGAATACCTGAAACTGCAGTAGGTGGTGTTCCGGGAGGTGCAACTGTAGGACTGGCTGCTGGAACTCCGGTTACTGTTACTCCAGGTGCTAGGGTCGTAGCTGCAGCTGTAACGTAAAATACGTTTTGTACGTGTGCATAGAAATCAATGTATATTCGTCATAGTATACATTCACTAGTCTGTATGGCGAGTAACGTTTTCATGTACAGAAGAAGGAATGTCCTCCGAAGGACGCACACCTTTGAAATGTTTATTACGAAATTCTATTCGGGTAACTCTCAAGTTGTGTCCTTCGAAAATCACCAGCGCAGCAACGTGAAATAAGTATGTTATAACAGGAAAGAGAATAGTGTTTTGTAGATCATTTAAACGCAACATTTGAAAGAGGCCTAGCCTTTGATGTTTGCTTTGACAAATGTACAACATGCTGAAATAGTCACTCGAAATATTCAGACGATATTACAGCCATTACAGGCATAGATGCATGCCTTCATACATAGTACAAATGGACAATGCCTCATCGCGACTAAACCACTCATAGTCAATCGACTATAATGACCACAAGAATTAATGTGAATTATATATTTGTCATACCTGAAACTCCAGAAGGTACTGTTCCCGTTCCCGGAGACGCAACTGTGGGACTGGCTGCTGGAACTCCAGTTACTGTTACTCCTGGTGCGAGAGTCGTTGCTGCAACTGCATAGTAGAATACATGTATTGTAAGTATTCGTAGAAATTACTCTTGAAATGTTATACATATACTGGTCTAATTGCAAAATATAATGATTATGTACAGAGGCAGACACGGCCTCAGTAGTTTAAGGATTCTTTGGAAATGTTTATTACTGAATTATATTCGTGTAGCACTCACAGCTGCATCCTCTGATGGTTAGAATTCCATCACATTGAAAGGTGAATATTTTATCAGATATAATATAAATGTAGTGTACTGTGGAAAACCCTTTCGAGGGAACGTTTAATAAAGGAGATTAGAATAAATGAGAAATGTATGTTTGATACCTGAAAATCCAGTAGGTGGTGTTCCTGGAGGAGCAACTGTGGTACTGGCTGCTGAAACTCCGCTTACACTTACTCCAGGTGCTAGGGTCGTTGCTGGAACTGTATTGTAAAGTATATTTGTTGTAGTTGTTCAACAAACATGCACTACATTTGAACAGTTGCGCATACAATAGCCACTACGAAAATTAACGGTTGTGGACTATTTTATAAGATAATACGACTTGACTCGGCTGCATTTGACATCTTTAACAAGTATCTAAATAGAGTGAAGCTATAAACGTTGTTACAAAATAAACGTTCAGAAATTAAAAGAAGAAAGACATCGTTAAACTGAGAAATGCAGTCGGCAATTTGCGATGATTATCGACGTTATTTCAATGCAAAATGCCTTGAGTCAATGTAAAATACTGTAAAATTGCCCGAGTTCTGCATGATCGGGCATTGTTTAGCGCATATAATGGGAAGTCGAATTGATTTTTTGTTTAACTTCTAGAAAGAACAAAATAATTATAAGTAGAGTTCTGAAACGCTCAAGCTAAGAGGCAAATCAGTAGCAAAGAACGAGAAATATTGTTTGAATACCTGAAACTGCAGTAGGTGGTGTTCCGGGAGGTGCAACTGTAGGACTGGCTGCTGGAACTCCGGTTACTGTTACTCCAGGTGCTAGGGTCGTAGATGCAGCTGTAACGTAAAATACGTTTTGTAAGTGTGCATAGAAATCAATGTATATTCGTCATAGTATACATTCATTAGTCTGTATGGCAAGTAACGTTTTCATGTACAGAAGAAGGAATGTCCTCCGAAGGACGCACACCTTTGAAATGTTTATTACGAAACTCGATTCGTGTAACTCTCAAGTTGTGTCCTTCGAAAATCACCAGCGCAGCAATGTGAAATAAGTATGTTATAACAGGAAAGAGAATAGTGTTTTGTAGATCATTTAAACGCAACATTTGAAAGAGGCCTAGCCTTTGATGTTTGCTTTGACAAATGTACAACATGCTGAAATAGTCACTCGAAATATTCAGACGATATTACAGCCATTACAGGCATAGATGCATGCCTTCATACATAGTACAAATGGACAATGCCTCATCGCGACTAAACCACTCATAGTCAATCGACTATAATGACCACAAGAATTAATGTGAATTATATATTTGTCATACCTGAAACTCCAGAAGGTACTGTTCCCGTTCCCGGAGACGCAACTGTGGGACTGGCTGCTGGAACTCCAGTTACTGTTACTCCTGGTGCGAGAGTCGTTGCTGCAACTGCATAGTAGAATACATGTATTGTAAGTATTCGTAGAAATTACTCTTGAAATGTTATACATATACTGGTCTAATTGCAAAATATAATGATTATGTACAGAAGCAGACACGGCCTCAGTAGTTTAAGGATTCTTTGGAAATGTTTATTACTGAATTATATTCGTGTAGCACTCACAGCTGCATCCTCTGATGGTTAGAATTCCATCACATTGAAAGGTGAATATTTTATCAGATATAATATAAATGTAGTGTACTGTGGAAAACCCTTTCGAGGGAACGTTTAATAAAGGAGATTAGAATAAATGAGAAATGTATGTTTGATACCTGAAAATCCAGTAGGTGGTGTTCCTGGAGGAGCAACTGTGGTACTGGCTGCTGGAACTCCGCTTACACTTACTCCAGGTGCTAGGGTCGTTGCTGGAACTGTATTGTAAAGTATATTTGTTGTAGTTGTTCAACAAACATGCACTACATTTGAACAGTTGCGCATACAATAGCCACTACGAAAATTAACGGTTGTGGACTATTTTATAAGATAATACGACTTGTCTTGGCTGCATTTGACATCTTTAACAAGTATCTAAATAGAGTGAAGCTATAAACGTTGTTACAAAATAAACGTTCAGAAATTAAAAGAAGAAAGACATCGTTAAACTGAGAAATGCAGTCGGCAATTTGCGATGATTATCGACGTTATTTCAATGCAAAATGCCTTGAGTCAATGTAAAATACTGTAAAATTGCCCGAGTTCTGCATGATCGGGCATTGTTTAGCGCATATAATGGGAAGTCGAATTGATTTTTTGTTTAACTTCTAGAAAGAACAAAATAATTATAAGTAGAGTTCTGAAACGCTCAAGCTAAGAGGCAAATCAGTAGCAAAGAACGAGAAATATTGTTTGAATACCTGAAACTGCAGTAGGTGGTGTTCCGGGAGGTGCAACTGTAGGACTGGCTGCTGGAACTCCGGTTACTGTTACTCCAGGTGCTAGGGTCGTAGATGCAGCTGTAACGTAAAATACGTTTTGTAAGTGTGCATAGAAATCAATGTATATTCGTCATAGTATACATTCATTAGTCTGTATGGGAAGTAACGTTTTCATGTACAGAAGAAGGAATGTCCTCCGAAGGACGCACACCTTTGAAATGTTTATTACGAAACTCGATTCGTGTAACTCTCAAGTTGTGTCCTTCGAAAATCACCAGCGCAGCAATGTGAAATAAGTATGTTATAACAGGAAAGAGAATAGTGTTTTGTAGATCATTTAAACGCAACATTTGAAAGAGGCCTAGCCTTTGATGTTTGCTTTGACAAATGTACAACATGCTGAAATAGTCACTCGAAATATTCAGACGATATTACAGCCATTACAGGCATAGATGCATGCCTTCATACATAGTACAAATGGACAATGCCTCATCGCGACTAAACCACTCATAGTCAATCGACTATAATGACCACAAGAATTTATGTGAATTATATATTTGTCATACCTGAAACTCCAGAAGGTACTGTTCCCGTTCCCGGAGACGCAACTGTGGGACTGGCTGCTGGAACTCCTGTTACTGTTACTCCTGGTGCGAGAGTCGTTGCTGCAACTGCATAGTAGAATACATGTATTGTAAGTATTCGTAGAAATTACTCTTTAAATGTTATACATATACTAGTCTAATTGGAAAATATAATGATTATGTACAGAAGCAGACACGGACTCAGTAGTTTAAGGATTCTTTGGAAATGTTTATTACTGAATCATATTCGTGTAGCACTCACAGCTGCATCCTCTGATGGTTAGAATTCCATCACATTGAAAGGTGAATATTTTATCAGATATAATATAAATGTAGTGTACTGTGGAAAACCCTTTCGAGGGAACGTTTAATAAAGGAGATTAGAATAAATGAGAAATGTATGTTTGATACCTGAAAATCCAGTAGGTGGTGTTCCTGGAGGAGCAACTGTGGTACTGGCTGCTGGAACTCCGCTTACACTTACTCCAGGTGCTAGGGTCGTTGCTGGAACTGTATTGTAAAGTATATTTGTTGTAGTTGTTCAACAAACATGCACTACATTTGAACAGTTGCGCATACAATAGCCACTACGAAAATTAACGGTTGTGGACTATTTTATAAGATAATACGACTTGTCTCGGCTGCATTTGACATCTTTAACAAGTATCTAAATAGAGTGAAGCTATAAACGTTGTTACAAAATAAACGTTCAGAAATTAAAAGAAGAAAGACATTGCTAAACTGAGAAATGCAGTCGGCAATTTGCGATGATTATCGACGTTATTTCAATGCAAAATGCCTCGAGTCAATGTAAAATACTGTACAATTGCCCGAGTTCTGCATGATCGGGCATTGTTTAGCGCATATAATGGGAAGTCGAATTGATTTTTTGTTTAACTTCTAGACAGAACAAAATAATTATAAGTAGCGTTCTGGAACGCTCAAGCTAAGAGGCAAATCAGTAGCAAAGAACGAGAAATATTGTTTGAATACCTGAAACTGCAGTAGGTGGTGTTCCGGGAGGTGCAACTGTAGGACTGGCTGCTGGAACTCCGGTTACTGTTACTCCAGGTGCTAGGGTCGTAGCTGCAGCTGTAACGTAAAATACGTTTTGTACGTGTGCATAGAAATCAATGTATATTCGTCATAGTATACATTCACTAGTCTGTATGGCGAGTAACGTTTTCATGTACAGAAGAAGGAATGTCCTCCGAAGGACGCACACCTTTGAAATGTTTATTACGAAATTCTATTCGGGTAACTCTCAAGTTGTGTCCTTCGAAAATCACCAGCGCAGCAACGTGAAATAAGTATGTTATAACAGGAAAGAGAATAGTGTTTTGTAGATCATTTAAACGCAACATTTGAAAGAGGCCTAGCCTTTGATGTTTGCTTTGACAAATGTACAACATGCTGAAATAGTCACTCGAAATATTCAGACGATATTACAGCCATTACAGGCATAGATGCATGCCTTCATACATAGTACAAATGGACAATGCCTCATCGCGACTAAACCACTCATAGTCAATCGACTATAATGACCACAAGAATTAATGTGAATTATATATTTGTCATACCTGAAACTCCAGAAGGTACTGTTCCCGTTCCCGGAGACGCAACTGTGGGACTGGCTGCTGGAACTCCAGTTACTGTTACTCCTGGTGCGAGAGTCGTTGCTGCAACTGCATAGTAGAATACATGTATTGTAAGTATTCGTAGAAATTACTCTTGAAATGTTATACATATACTGGTCTAATTGCAAAATATAATGATTATGTACAGAGGCAGACACGGCCTCAGTAGTTTAAGGATTCTTTGGAAATGTTTATTACTGAATTATATTCGTGTAGCACTCACAGCTGCATCCTCTGATGGTTAGAATTCCATCACATTGAAAGGTGAATATTTTATCAGATATAATATAAATGTAGTGTACTGTGGAAAACCCTTTCGAGGGAACGTTTAATAAAGGAGATTAGAATAAATGAGAAATGTATGTTTGATACCTGAAAATCCAGTAGGTGGTGTTCCTGGAGGAGCAACTGTGGTACTGGCTGCTGGAACTCCGCTTACACTAACTCCAGGTGCTAGGGTCGTTGCTGGAACTGTATTGTAAAGTATATTTGTTGTAGTTGTTCAACAAACATGCACTACATTTGAACAGTTGCGCATACAATAGCCACTACGAAAATTAACGGTTGTGGACTATTTTATAAGATAATACGACTTGACTCGGCTGCATTTGACATCTTTAACAAGTATCTAAATAGAGTGAAGCTATAAACGTTGTTACAAAATAAACGTTCAGAAATTAAAAGAAGAAAGACATCGTTAAACTGAGAAATGCAGTCGGCAATTTGCGATGATTATCGACGTTATTTCAATGCAAAATGCCTTGAGTCAATGTAAAATACTGTAAAATTGCCCGAGTTCTGCATGATCGGGCATTGTTTAGCGCATATAATGGGAAGTCGAATTGATTTTTTGTTTAACTTCTAGAAAGAACAAAATAATTATAAGTAGAGTTCTGAAACGCTCAAGCTAAGAGGCAAATCAGTAGCAAAGAACGAGAAATATTGTTTGAATACCTGAAACTGCAGTAGGTGGTGTTCCGGGAGGTGCAACTGTAGGACTGGCTGCTGGAACTCCGGTTACTGTTACTCCAGGTGCTAGGGTCGTAGATGCAGCTGTAACGTAAAATACGTTTTGTAAGTGTGCATAGAAATCAATGTATATTCGTCATAGTATACATTCATTAGTCTGTATGGCAAGTAACGTTTTCATGTACAGAAGAAGGAATGTCCTCCGAAGGACGCACACCTTTGAAATGTTTATTACGAAACTCGATTCGTGTAACTCTCAAGTTGTGTCCTTCGAAAATCACCAGCGCAGCAATGTGAAATAAGTATGTTATAACAGGAAAGAGAATAGTGTTTTGTAGATCATTTAAACGCAACATTTGAAAGAGGCCTAGCCTTTGATGTTTGCTTTGACAAATGTACAACATGCTGAAATAGTCACTCGAAATATTCAGACGATATTACAGCCATTACAGGCATAGATGCATGCCTTCATACATAGTACAAATGGACAATGCCTCATCGCGACTAAACCACTCATAGTCAATCGACTATAATGACCACAAGAATTAATGTGAATTATATATTTGTCATACCTGAAACTCCAGAAGGTACTGTTCCCGTTCCCGGAGACGCAACTGTGGGACTGGCTGCTGGAACTCCAGTTACTGTTACTCCTGGTGCGAGAGTCGTTGCTGCAACTGCATAGTAGAATACATGTATTGTAAGTATTCGTAGAAATTACTCTTGAAATGTTATACATATACTGGTCTAATTGCAAAATATAATGATTATGTACAGAAGCAGACACGGCCTCAGTAGTTTAAGGATTCTTTGGAAATGTTTATTACTGAATTATATTCGTGTAGCACTCACAGCTGCATCCTCTGATGGTTAGAATTCCATCACATTGAAAGGTGAATATTTTATCAGATATAATATAAATGTAGTGTACTGTGGAAAACCCTTTCGAGGGAACGTTTAATAAAGGAGATTAGAATAAATGAGAAATGTATGTTTGATACCTGAAAATCCAGTAGGTGGTGTTCCTGGAGGAGCAACTGTGGTACTGGCTGCTGGAACTCCGCTTACACTTACTCCAGGTGCTAGGGTCGTTGCTGGAACTGTATTGTAAAGTATATTTGTTGTAGTTGTTCAACAAACATGCACTACATTTGAACAGTTGCGCATACAATAGCCACTACGAAAATTAACGGTTGTGGACTATTTTATAAGATAATACGACTTGTCTTGGCTGCATTTGACATCTTTAACAAGTATCTAAATAGAGTGAAGCTATAAACGTTGTTACAAAATAAACGTTCAGAAATTAAAAGAAGAAAGACATCGTTAAACTGAGAAATGCAGTCGGCAATTTGCGATGATTATCGACGTTATTTCAATGCAAAATGCCTTGAGTCAATGTAAAATACTGTAAAATTGCCCGAGTTCTGCATGATCGGGCATTGTTTAGCGCATATAATGGGAAGTCGAATTGATTTTTTGTTTAACTTCTAGAAAGAACAAAATAATTATAAGTAGAGTTCTGAAACGCTCAAGCTAAGAGGCAAATCAGTAGCAAAGAACGAGAAATATTGTTTGAATACCTGAAACTGCAGTAGGTGGTGTTCCGGGAGGTGCAACTGTAGGACTGGCTGCTGGAACTCCGGTTACTGTTACTCCAGGTGCTAGGGTCGTAGATGCAGCTGTAACGTAAAATATGTTTTGTAAGTGTGCATAGAAATCAATGTATATTCGTCATAGTATACATTCATTAGTCTGTATGGGAAGTAACGTTTTCATGTACAGAAGAAGGAATGTCCTCCGAAGGACGCACACCTTTGAAATGTTTATTACGAAACTCGATTCGTGTAACTCTCAAGTTGTGTCCTTCGAAAATCACCAGCGCAGCAATGTGAAATAAGTATGTTATAACAGGAAAGAGAATAGTGTTTTGTAGATCATTTAAACGCAACATTTGAAAGAGGCCTAGCCTTTGATGTTTGCTTTGACAAATGTACAACATGCTGAAATAGTCACTCGAAATATTCAGACGATATTACAGCCATTACAGGCATAGATGCATGCCTTCATACATAGTACAAATGGACAATGCCTCATCGCGACTAAACCACTCATAGTCAATCGACTATAATGACCACAAGAATTTATGTGAATTATATATTTGTCATACCTGAAACTCCAGAAGGTACTGTTCCCGTTCCCGGAGACGCAACTGTGGGACTGGCTGCTGGAACTCCTGTTACTGTTACTCCTGGTGCGAGAGTCGTTGCTGCAACTGCATAGTAGAATACATGTATTGTAAGTATTCGTAGAAATTACTCTTTAAATGTTATACATATACTAGTCTAATTGGAAAATATAATGATTATGTACAGAAGCAGACACGGACTCAGTAGTTTAAGGATTCTTTGGAAATGTTTATTACTGAATCATATTCGTGTAGCACTCACAGCTGCATCCTCTGATGGTTAGAATTCCATCACATTGAAAGGTGAATATTTTATCAGATATAATATAAATGTAGTGTACTGTGGAAAACCCTTTCGAGGGAACGTTTAATAAAGGAGATTAGAATAAATGAGAAATGTATGTTTGATACCTGAAAATCCAGTAGGTGGTGTTCCTGGAGGAGCAACTGTGGTACTGGCTGCTGGAACTCCGCTTACACTTACTCCAGGTGCTAGGGTCGTTGCTGGAACTGTATTGTAAAGTATATTTGTTGTAGTTGTTCAACAAACATGCACTACATTTGAACAGTTGCGCATACAATAGCCACTACGAAAATTAACGGTTGTGGACTATTTTATAAGATAATACGACTTGTCTCGGCTGCATTTGAAATCTTTAACAAGTATCTAAATAGAGTGAAGCTATAAACGTTGTTACAAAATAAACGTTCAGAAATTAAAAGAAGAAAGACATTGCTAAACTGAGAAATGCAGTCGGCAATTTGCGATGATTATCGACGTTATTTCAATGCAAAATGCCTCGAGTCAATGTAAAATACTGTACAATTGCCCGAGTTCTGCATGATCGGGCATTGTTTAGCGCATATAATGGGAAGTCGAATTGATTTTTTGTTTAACTTCTAGACAGAACAAAATAATTATAAGTAGCGTTCTGGAACGCTCAAGCTAAGAGGCAAATCAGTAGCAAAGAACGAGAAATATTGTTTGAATACCTGAAACTGCAGTAGGTGGTGTTCCGGGAGGTGCAACTGTAGGACTGGCTGCTGGAACTCCGGTTACTGTTACTCCAGGTGCTAGGGTCGTAGCTGCAGCTGTAACGTAAAATACGTTTTGTACGTGTGCATAGAAATCAATGTATATTCGTCATAGTATACATTCACTAGTCTGTATGGCGAGTAACGTTTTCATGTACAGAAGAAGGAATGTCCTCCGAAGGACGCACACCTTTGAAATGTTTATTACGAAACTCGATTCGTGTAACTCTCAAGTTGTGTCCTTCGAAAATCACCAGCGCAGCAACGTGAAATAAGTATGTTATAACAGGAAAGAGAATAGTGTTTTGTAGATCATTTAAACGCAACATTTGAAAGAGGCCTAGCCTTTGATGTTTGCTTTGACAAATGTACAACATGCTGAAATAGTCACTCGAAATATTCAGACGATATTACAGCCATTACAGGCATAGATGCATGCCTTCATACATAGTACAAATGGACAATGCCTCATCGCGACTAAACCACTCATAGTCAATCGACTATAATGACCACAAGAATTAATGTGAATTATATATTTGTCATACCTGAAACTCCAGAAGGTACTGTTCCCGTTCCCGGAGACGCAACTGTGGGACTGGCTGCTGGAACTCCAGTTACTGTTACTCCTGGTGCGAGAGTCGTTGCTGCAACTGCATAGTAGAATACATGTATTGTAAGTATTCGTAGAAATTACTCTTGAAATGTTATACATATACTGATCTAATTGCAAAATATAATGATTATGTACAGAAGCAGACACGGCCTCAGTAGTTTAAGGCTTCTTTGGAAATGTTTATTACTGAATTATATTCGTGTAGCACTCACAGCTGCATCCTCTGATGGTTAGAATTCCATCACATTGAAAGGTGAATATTTTATCAGATATAATATAAATGTAGTGTACTGTGGAAAACCCTTTCGAGGGAACGTTTAATAAAGGAGATTAGAATAAATGAGAAATGTATGTTTGATACCTGAAAATCCAGTAGGTGGTGTTCCTGGAGGAGCAACTGTGGCTGCTGGAACTCCGCTTACACTTACTCCAGGTGCTAGGGTCGTTGCTGGAACTGTATTGTAAAGTATATTTGTTGTAGTTGTTCAACAAACATGCACTACATTTGAACAGTTGCGCATACAATAGCCACTACGAAAATTAACGGTTGTGGACTATTTTATAAGATAATACGACTTGTCTCGGCTGCATTTGACATCTTTAACAAGTATCTAAATAGAGTGAAGCTATAAACGTTGTTACAAAATAAACGTTCAGAAATTAAAAGAAGAAAGACATCGTTAAACTGAGAAATGCAGTCGGCAATTTGCGATGATTATTGACGTTATTTCAATGCAAAATGCCTTGAGTCAATGTAAAATACTGTAAAATTGCCCGAGTTCTGCATGATCGGGCATTGTTTAGCGCATATAATGGGAAGTCGAATTGATTTTTTGTTTAACTTCTAGAAAGAACAAAATAATTATAAGTAGAGTTCTGAAACGCTCAAGCTAAGAGGCAAATCAGTAGCAAAGAACGAGAAATATTGTTTGAATACCTGAAACTGCAGTAGGTGGTGTTCCGGGAGGTGCAACTGTAGGACTGGCTGCTGGAACTCCGGTTACTGTTACTCCAGGTGCTAGGGTCGTAGATGCAGCTGTAACGTAAAATACGTTTTGTAAGTGTGCATAGAAATCAATGTATATTCGTCATAGTATACATTCATTAGTCTGTATGGGAAGTAACGTTTTCATGTACAGAAGAAGGAATGTCCTCCGAAGGACGCACACCTTTGAAATGTTTATTACGAAACTCGATTCGTGTAACTCTCAAGTTGTGTCCTTCGAAAATCACCAGCGCAGCAACGTGAAATAAGTATGTTATAACAGGAAAGAGAATAGTGTTTTGTAGATCATTTAAACGCAACATTTGAAAGAGGCCTAGCCTTTGATGTTTGCTTTGACAAATGTACAACATGCTGAAATAGTCACTCGAAATATTCAGACGATATTACAGCCATTACAGGCATAGATGCATGCCTTCATACATAGTACAAATGGACAATGCCTCATCGCGACTAAACCACTCATAGTCAATCGACTATAATGACCACAAGAATTAATGTGAATTATATATTTGTCATACCTGAAACTCCAGAAGGTACTGTTCCCGTTCCCGGAGACGCAACTGTGGGACTGGCTGCTGGAACTCCTGTTACTGTTACTCCTGGTGCGAGAGTCGTTGCTGCAACTGCATAGTAGAATACATGTATTGTAAGTATTCGTAGAAATTACTCTTTAAATGTTATACATATACTAGTCTAATTGGAAAATATAATGATTATGTACAGAAGCAGACACGGACTCAGTAGTTTAAGGATTCTTTGGAAATGTTTATTACTGAATCATATTCGTGTAGCACTCACAGCTGCATCCTCTGATGGTTAGAATTCCATCACATTGAAAGGTGAATATTTTATCAGATATAATATAAATGTAGTGTACTGTGGAAAACCCTTTCGAGGGAACGTTTAATAAAGGAGATTAGAATAAATGAGAAATGTATGTTTGATACCTGAAAATCCAGTAGGTGGTGTTCCTGGAGGAGCAACTGTGGTACTGGCTGCTGGAACTCCGCTTACACTTACTCCAGGTGCTAGGGTCGTTGCTGGAACTGTATTGTAAAGTATATTTGTTGTAGTTGTTCAACAAACATGCACTACATTTGAACAGTTGCGCATACAATAGCCACTACGAAAATTAACGGTTGTGGACTATTTTATAAGATAATACGACTTGTCTAGGCTGCATTTGACATCTTTAACAAGTATCTAAATAGAGTGAAGCTATAAACGTTGTTACAAAATAAACGTTCAGAAATTAAAAGAAGAAAGACATTGCTAAACTGAGAAATGCAGTCGGCAATTTGCGATGATTATCGACGTTATTTCAATGCAAAATGCCTCGAGTCAATGTAAAATACTGTACAATTGCCCGAGTTCTGCATGATCGGGCATTGTTTAGCGCATATAATGGGAAGTCGAATTGATTTTTTGTTTAACTTCTAGACAGAACAAAATAATTATAAGTAGCGTTCTGGAACGCTCAAGCTCAGAGGCAAATCAGTAGCAAAGAACGAGAAATATTGTTTGAATACCTGAAACTGCAGTAGGTGGTGTTCCGGGAGGTGCAACTGTAGGACTGGCTGCTGGAACTCCGGTTACTGTTACTCCAGGTGCTAGGGTCGTAGCTGCAGCTGTAACGTAAAATACGTTTTGTACGTGTTGATAGAAATCAATGTATATTCGTCATAGTATACATTCACTAGTCTGTATGGCGAGTAACGTTTTCATGTACAGAAGAAGGAATGTCCTCCGAAGGACGCACACCTTTGAAATGTTTATTACGAAACTCGATTCGTGTAACTCTCAAGTTGTGTCCTTCGAAAATCACCAGCGCAGCAACGTGAAATAAGTATGTTATAACAGGAAAGAGAATAGTGTTTTGTAGATCATTTAAACGCAACATTTGAAAGAGGCCTAGCCTTTGATGTTTGCTTTGACAAATGTACAACATGCTGAAATAGTCACTCGAAATATTCAGACGATATTACAGCCATTACAGGCATAGATGCATGCCTTCATACATAGTACAAATGGACAATGCCTCATCGCGACTAAACCACTCATAGTCAATCGACTATAATGACCACAAGAATTAATGTGAATTATATATTTGTCATACCTGAAACTCCAGAAGGTACTGTTCCCGTTCCCGGAGACGCAACTGTGGGACTGGCTGCTGGAACTCCAGTTACTGTTACTCCTGGTGCGAGAGTCGTTGCTGCAACTGCATAGTAGAATACATGTATTGTAAGTATTCGTAGAAATTACTCTTGAAATGTTATACATATACTGATCTAATTGCAAAATATAATGATTATATACAGAAGCAGACACGGCCTCAGTAGTTTAAGGATTCTTTGGAAATGTTTATTACTGAATTATATTCGTGTAGCACTCACAGCTGCATCCTCTGATGGTTAGAATTCCATCACATTGAAAGGTGAATATTTTATCAGATATAATATAAATGTAGTGTACTGTGGAAAACCCTTTCGAGGGAACGTTTAATAAAGGAGATTAGAATAAATGAGAAATGTATGTTTGATACCTGAAAATCCAGTAGGTGGTGTTCCTGGAGGAGCAACTGTGGTACTGGCTGCTGGAACTCCGCTTACACTTACTCCAGGTGCTAGGGTCGTTGCTGGAACTGTATTGTAAAGTATATTTGTTGTAGTTGTTCAACAAACATGCACTACATTTGAACAGTTGCGCATACAATAGCCACTACGAAAATTAACGGTTGTGGACTATTTTATAAGATAATACGACTTGTCTCGGCTGCATTTGACATCTTTAACAAGTATCTAAATAGAGTGAAGCTATAAACGTTGTTACAAAATAAACGTTCAGAAATTAAAAGAAGAAAGACATCGTTAAACTGAGAAATGCAGTCGGCAATTTGCGATGATTATCGACGTTATTTCAATGCAAAATGCCTTGAGTCAATGTAAAATACTGTAAAATTGCCCGAGTTCTGCATGATCGGGCATTGTTTAGCGCATATAATGGGAAGTCGAATTGATTTTTTGTTTAACTTCTAGGAGAACAAAATAATTATAAGTAGAGTTCTGAAACGCTCAAGCTAAGAGGCAAATCAGTAGCAAAGAACGAGAAATATTGTTTGAATACCTGAAACTGCAGTAGGTGGTGTTCCGGGAGGTGCAACTGTAGGACTGGCTGCTGGAACTCCGGTTACTGTTACTCCAGGTGCTAGGGTCGTAGATGCAGCTGTAACGTAAAATACGTTTTGTAAGTGTGCATAGAAATCAATGTATATTCGTCATAGTATACATTCATTAGTCTGTATGGCAAGTAACGTTTTCATGTACAGAAGAAGGAATGTCCTCCGAAGGACGCACACCTTTGAAATGTTTATTACGAAACTCGATTCGTGTAACTCTCAAGTTGTGTCCTTCGAAAATCACCAGCGCAGCAATGTGAAATAAGTATGTTATAACAGGAAAGAGAATAGTGTTTTGTAGATCATTTAAACGCAACATTTGAAAGAGGCCTAGCCTTTGATGTTTGCTTTGACAAATGTACAACATGCTGAAATAGTCACTCGAAATATTCAGACGATATTACAGCCATTACAGGCATAGATGCATGCCTTCATACATAGTACAAATGGACAATGCCTCATCGCGACTAAACCACTCATAGTCAATCGACTATAATGACCACAAGAATTAATGTGAATTATATATTTGTCATACCTGAAACTCCAGAAGGTACTGTTCCCGTTCCCGGAGACGCAACTGTGGGACTGGCTGCTGGAACTCCTGTTACTGTTACTCCTGGTGCGAGAGTCGTTGCTGCAACTGCATGGTAGAATACATGTATTGTAAGTATTCGTAGAAATTACTCTTTAAATGTTATACATATACTAGTCTAATTGGAAAATATAATGATTATGTACAGAAGCAGACACGGACTCAGTAGTTTAAGGATTCTTTGGAAATGTTTATTACTGAATCATATTCGTGTAGCACTCACAGCTGCATCCTCTGATGGTTAGAATTCCATCACATTGAAAGGTGAATATTTTATCAGATATAATATAAATGTAGTGTACTGTGGAAAACCCTTTCGAGGGAACGTTTAATAAAGGAGATTAGAATAAATGAGAAATGTATGTTTGATACCTGAAAATCCAGTAGGTGGTGTTCCTGGAGGAGCAACTGTGGTACTGGCTGCTGGAACTCCGCTTACACTTACTCCAGGTGCTAGGGTCGTTGCTGGAACTGTATTGTAAAGTATATTTGTTGTAGTTGTTCAACAAACATGCACTACATTTGAACAGTTGCGCATACAATAGCCACTACGAAAATTAACGGTTGTGGACTATTTTATAAGATAATACGACTTGTCTCGGCTGCATTTGACATCTTTAACAAGTATCTAAATAGAGTGAAGCTATAAACGTTGTTACAAAATAAACGTTCAGAAATTAAAAGAAGAAAGACATTGCTAAACTGAGAAATGCAGTCGGCAATTTGCAATGATTATCGACGTTATTTCAATGCAAAATGCCTCGAGTCAATGTAAAATACTGTACAATTGCCCGAGTTCTGCATGATCGGGCATTGTTTAGCGCATATAATGGGAAGTCGAATTGATTTTTTGTTTAACTTCTAGACAGAACAAAATAATTATAAGTAGCGTTCTGGAACGCTCAAGCTAAGAGGCAAATCAGTAGCAAAGAACGAGAAATATTGTTTGAATACCTGAAACTGCAGTAGGTGGTGTTCCGGGAGGTGCAACTGTAGGACTGGCTGCTGGAACTCCGGTTACTGTTACTCCAGGTGCTAGGGTCGTAGCTGCAGCTGTAACGTAAAATACGTTTTGTACGTGTGCATAGAAATCAATGTATATTCGTCATAGTATACATTCACTAGTCTGTATGGCGAGTAACGTTTTCATGTACAGAAGAAGGAATGTCCTCCGAAGGACGCACACCTTTGAAATGTTTATTACGAAACTCGATTCGTGTAACTCTCAAGTTGTGTCCTTCGAAAATCACCAGCGCAGCAACGTGAAATAAGTATGTTATAACAGGAAAGAGAATAGTGTTTTGTAGATCATTTAAACGCAACATTTGAAAGAGGCCTAGCCTTTGATGTTTGCTTTGACAAATGTACAACATGCTGAAATAGTCACTCGAAATATTCAGACGATATTACAGCCATTACAGGCATAGATGCATGCCTTCATACATAGTACAAATGGACAATGCCTCATCGCGACTAAACCACTCATAGTCAATCGACTATAATGACCACAAGAATTAATGTGAATTATATATTTGTCATACCTGAAACTCCAGAAGGTACTGTTCCCGTTCCCGGAGACGCAACTGTGGGACTGGCTGCTGGAACTCCAGTTACTGTTACTCCTGGTGCGAGAGTCGTTGCTGCAACTGCATAGTAGAATACATGTATTGTAAGTATTCGTAGAAATTACTCTTGAAATGTTATACATATACTGATCTAATTGCAAAACATAATGATTATGTACAGAAGCAGACACGGCCTCAGTAGTTTAATGCTTCTTTGGAAATGTTTATTACTGAATTATATTCGTGTAGCACTCACAGCTGCATCCTCTGATGGTTAGAATTCCATCACATTGAAAGGTGAATATTTTATCAGATATAATATAAATGTAGTGTACTGTGGAAAACCCTTTCGAGGGAACGTTTAATAAAGGAGATTAGAATAAATGAGAAATGTATGTTTGATACCTGAAAATCCAGTAGGTGGTGTTCCTGGAGGAGCTACTGTGGTACTGGCTGCTTGAACTCCGCTTACACTTACTCCAGGTGCTAGGGTCGTTGCTGGAACTGTATTGTAAAGTATATTTGTTGTAGTTGTTCAACAAACATGCACTACATTTGAACAGTTGCGCATACAATAGCCACTACGAAAATTAACGGTTGTGGACTATTTTATAAGATAATACGACTTGTCTCGGCTGCATTTGACATCTTTAACAAGTATCTAAATAGAGTGAAGCTATAAACGTTGTTACAAAATAAACGTTCAGAAATTAAAAGAAGAAAGACATCGTTAAACTGAGAAATGCAGTCGGCAATTTGCGATGATTATCGACGTTATTTCAATGCAAAATGCCTTGAGTCAATGTAAAATACTGTAAAATTGCCCGAGTTCTGCATGATGGGGCATTGTTTAGCGCATATAATGGGAAGTCGAATTGATTTTTTGTTTAACTTCTAGAAAGAACAAAATAATTATAAGTAGAGTTCTGAAACGCTCAAGCTAAGAGGCAAATCAGTAGCAAAGAACGAGAAATATTGTTTGAATACCTGAAACTGCAGTAGGTGGTGTTCCGGGAGGTGCAACTGTAGGACTGGCTGCTGGAATTCCGGTTACTGTTACTCCAGGTGCTAGGGTCGTAGATGCAGCTGTAACGTAAAATACGTTTTGTAAGTGTGCATAGAAATCAATGTATATTCGTCATAGTATACATTCATTAGTCTGTATGGCAAGTAACGTTTTCATGTACAGATGAAGGAATGTCCTCCGAAGGACGCACACCTTTGAAATGTTTATTACGAAACTCGAATCGTGTAACTTTCAAGTTGTGTCCTTCGAAAATCACCAGCGCAGCAATGTGAAATAAGTATGTTATAACAGGAAAGAGAATAGTGTTTTGTAGATCATTTAAACGCAACATTTGAAAGAGGCCTAGCCTTTGATGTTTGCTTTGACAAATGTACAACATGCTGAAATAGTCACTCGAAATATTCAGACGATATTACAGCCATTACAGGCATAGATGCATGCCTTCATACATAGTACAAATGGACAATGCCTCATCGCGACTAAAACACTCATAGTCAATCGACTATAATGACCACAAGAATTAATGTGAATTATATATTTGTCATACCTGAAACTCCAGAAGGTACTGTTCCCGTTCCCGGAGACGCAACTGTGGGACTGGCTGCTGGAACTCCTGTTACTGTTACTCCTGGTGCGAGAGTCGTTGCTGCAACTGCATAGTAGAATACATGTATTGTAAGTATTCGTAGAAATTACTCTTTAAATGTTATACATATACTAGTCTAATTGGAAAATATAATGATTATGTACAGAAGCAGACACGGACTCAGTAGTTTAAGGATTTTTTGGAAATGTTTATTACTGAATCATATTCGTGTAGCACTCACAGCTGCATCCTCTGATGGTTAGAATTCCATCACATTGAAAGGTGAATATTTTATCAGATATAATATAAATGTAGTGTACTGTGGAAAACCCTTTCGAGGGAACGTTTAATAAAGGAGATTAGAATAAATGAGAAATGTATGTTTGATACCTGAAAATCCAGTAGGTGGTGTTCCTGGAGGAGCAACTGTGGTACTGGCTGCTGGAACTCCGCTTACACTTACTCCAGGTGCTAGGGTCGTTGCTGGAACTGTATTGTAAAGTATATTTGTTGTAGTTGTTCAACAAACATGCACTACATTTGAACAGTTGCGCATACAATAGCCACTACGAAAATTAACGGTTGTGGACTATTTTATAAGATAATACGACTTGTCTCGGCTGCATTTGACATCTTTAACAAGTATCTAAATAGAGTGAAGCTATAAACGTTGTTACAAAATAAACGTTCAGAAATTAAAAGAAGAAAGACATTGCTAAACTGAGAAATGCAGTCGGCAATTTGCGATGATTATCGACGTTATTTCAATGCAAAATGCCTCGAGTCAATGTAAAATACTGTACAATTGCCCGAGTTCTGCATGATCGGGCATTGTTTAGCGCATATAATGGGAAGTCGAATTGATTTTTTGTTTAACTTCTAGACAGAACAAAATAATTATAAGTAGCGTTCTGGAACGCTCAAGCTAAGAGGCAAATCAGTAGCAAAGAACGAGAAATATTGTTTGAATACCTGAAACTGCAGTAGGTGGTGTTCTGGGAGGTGCAACTGTAGGACTGGCTGCTGGAACTCCGGTTACTGTTACTCCAGGTGCTAGGGTCGTAGCTGCAGCTGTAACGTAAAATACGTTTTGTACGTGTGCATAGAAATCAATGTATATTCGTCATAGTATACATTCACTAGTCTGTATGGCGAGTAACGTTTTCATGTACAGAAGAAGGAATGTCCTCCGAAAGACGCACACCTTTGAAATGTTTATTACGAAACTCGATTCGTGTAACTCTCAAGTTGTGTCCTTCGAAAATCACCAGCGCAGCAACGTGAAATAAGTATGTTATAACAGGAAAGAGAATAGTGTTTTGTAGATCATTTAAACGCAACATTTGAAAGAGGCCTAGCCTTTGATGTTTGCTTTGACAAATGTACAACATGCTGAAATAGTCACTCGAAATATTCAGACGATATTACAGCCATTACAGGCATAGATGCATGCCTTCATACATAGTACAAATGGACAATGCCTCATCGCGACTAAACCACTCATAGTCAATCGACTATAATGACCACAAGAATTAATGTGAATTATATATTTGTCATACCTGAAACTCCAGAAGGTACTGTTCCCGTTCCCGGAGACGCAACTGTGGGACTGGCTGCTGGAACTCCAGTTACTGTTACTCCTGGTGCGAGAGTCGTTGCTGCAACTGCATAGTAGAATACATGTATTGTAAGTATTCGTAGAAATTACTCTTGAAATGTTATACATATACTGGTCTAATTGGAATATATAATGATTATGTACAGAAGCAGACACGGCCTCAGTAGTTAAAGGATTCTTTGGAAATGTTTATTACTGAATTATATTCGTGTAGCACTCACAGCTGCATCCTCTGATGGTTAGAATTCCATCACATTGAAAGGTGAATATTTTATCAGATATAATATAAATGTAGTGTACTGTGGAAAACCCTTTCGAGGGAACGTTTAATAAAGGAGATTAGAATAAATGAGAAATGTATGTTTGATACCTGAAAATCCAATAGGTGGTGTTCCTGGAGGAGCAACTGTGGTACTGGCTGCTGGAACTCCGCTTACACTTACTCCAGGTGCTAGGGTCGTTGCTGGAACTGTATTGTAAAGTATATTTGTTGTAGTTGTTCAACAAACATGCACTACATTTGAACAGTTGCGCATACAATAGCCACTACGAAAATTAACGGTTGTGGACTATTTTATAAGATAATACGACTTGTCTCGGCTGCATTTGACATCTTTAACAAGTATCTAAATAGAGTGAAGCTATAAACGTTGTTACAAAATAAACGTTCAGAAATTAAAAGAAGAAAGACATCGTTAAACTGAGAAATGCAGTCGGCAATTTGCGATGATTATCGACGTTATTTCAATGCAAAATGCCTTGAGTCAATGTAAAATACTGTAAAATTGCCCGAGTTCTGCATGATCGGGCATTGTTTAGCGCATATAATGGGAAGTCGAATTGATTTTTTGTTTAACTTCTAGAAAGAACAAAATAATTATAAGTAGAGTTCTGAAACGCTCAAGCTAAGAGGCAAATCAGTAGCAAAGAACAAGAAATATTGTTTGAATACCTGAAACTGCAGTAGGTGGTGTTCCGGGAGGTGCAACTGTAGGACTGGCTGCTGGAACTCCGGTTACTGTTACTCCAGGTGCTAGGGTCGTAGCTGCAGCTGTAACGTAAAATACGTTTTGTACGTGTGCATAGAAATCAATGTATATTCGTCATAGTATACATTCACTAGTCTGTATGGCAAGTAACGTTTTCATGTACAGAAGAAGGAATGATCTCCGAAGGACAAACACCTTTGAAATGTTTATTACGAAACTCGATTCGTGTAACTCTCAAGTTGTGTCCTTCGAAAATCACCAGCGCAGCAACGTGAAATAAGTATGCTATGACAGGAAAGAGAATAGTGTTTTGTAGATCATTTAAACGCAACATTTGAAAGAGGCCTAGCCTTTGATGTTTGCTTTGACAAATGTACAACATGCTGAAATAGTCACTCGAAATATTCAGACGATATTACAGCCATTACCGGCATAGATGCATGCCTTCATACATAGTACAAATGGACAATGCCTCATCGCGACTAAACCACTCATAGTCAATCGACTATAAAGACCACAAGGATTAATGTGAATTATATATTTGTCATACCTGAAACTCCAGAAGGTACTGTTCCAGTTCCCGGAGACGCAACTGTGGGACTGGCTGCTGGAACTCCAGTTACTGTTACTCCTGGTGCGAGAGTCGTTGCTGCAACAGCATAGTAGAATACATGTATTGTAAGTATTCGTAGAAATTACTCTTGAAATGTTATACATATACTGGTCTAATTGGAAAATATAATGATTATGTACAGAAGCAGACACGGCCTCAGTAGTTTAAGGATTCTTTGGAAATGTTTATTACTGAATTATATTCGTGTAGCACTCACAGCTGCATCCTCTGATGGTTAGAATTCCATCACATTGAAAGGTGAATATTTTATCAGATATAATATAAATGTAGTGTACTGTGGAAAACCCTTTCGAGGGAACGTTTAATAAAGGAGATTAGAATAAATGAGAAATGTATGTTTGATACCTGAAAATCCAGTCGGTGGTGTTCCTGGAGGAGCAACTGTGGTACTGGCTGCTGGAACTCCGCTTACACTTACTCCAGGTGCTAGGGTCGTTGCTGGAACTGTATTGTAAAGTATATTTGTTGTAGTTGTTCAACAAACATGCACTACATTTGAACAGTTGCGCATACAATAGCCACTACGAAAATTAACGGTTGTGGACTATTTTATAAGATAATACGACTTGTCTCGGCTGCATTTGACATCTTTAACAAGTATCTAAATAGAGTGAAGCTATAAACGTTGTTACAAAATAAACGTTCAGAAATTAAAAGAAGAAAGACATTGCTAAACTGAGAAATGCAGCGGCAATTTGCGATGATTATCGTCGTTATTTCAATGCAAAATGCCTTGAGTCAATGTAAAATACTGTACAATTGCCCGAGATCTGCATGATCGGGCATTGTTTAGCGCATATAATGGGAAGTCGAATTGATTTTTTGTTTAACTTCTAGACAGAACAAAATAATTATAAGTAGAGTTCTGAAACGTTCAAGCTAAGAGGCAAATCAGTAGCAAAGAACGAGAAATATTGTTTGAATACCTGAAACTGCAGTAGGTGGTGTTCCGGGTGGTGCAACTGTAGGACTGGCTGCTGGAACTCCGGTTACTATTACTCCAGGTGCTAGGGTCGTAGCTGCAGCTGTAACGTAAAATACGTTTTGTACGTGTGCATAGAAATAAATGTATATTCGTCATAGTATACATTCACTAGTCTGTATACCAAGTAACGTTTTCATGTACAGAAGAAGGAATGTCATCCGAAGGACAAACACCTTTGAAATGTTTATTACGAAACTCGATTCGTGTAACTCTCAAGTTGTGTCCTTCGAAAATCACCAGCGCAGCAACGTGAAATAAGTATGTTATAACAGGAAAGAGAATAGTGTTTTGTAGATCATTTAAACGCAACATTTGAAAGAGGCCTAGCCTTTGATGTTTGCTTTGACAAATGTACAACATGCTGGAATAGTCACTCGAAATATTCAGACGATATTACAGCCATTACAGGCATAGATGCATGCCTTCATACATAGTACATATGGACAATGCCTCATCGCGACTAAACCACTCATAGTCAATCGACTATAATGACCACAAGAATAAATGTGAATTATATATTTGTCATACCTGAAACTCCAGAAGGTACTGTTCCCGTTCCCGGAGACGCAACTGTGGGACTGGCTGCTGGAACTCCAGTTACTGTTACTCCTGGTGCGAGAGTCGTTGCTGCAACTGCATAATAGAATACATGTATTGTAAGTATTCGTAGAAATTACTCTTGAAATGTTATACATATACTATTCTAATTGGAAAATATAATGATTATGTACAGAAGCAGACACGGCCTCAGTAGTTTAAGGATTCTTTGGAAATGTTTATTACTGAATTATATTCGTGTAGCACTCACAGCTGCATCCTCTGATGGTTAGAATTCCATCACATTGAAAGGTGAATATTTTATCAGATATAATATAAATGTAGTGTACTGTGGAAAACCCTTTCGAGGGAACGTTTAATAAAGGAGATTAGAATAAATGAGAAATGTATGTTTGATACCTGAAAATCCAGTAGGTGGTGTTCCTGGAGGAGCAACTGTTGTACTGGCTGCTGGAACTCCGCTTACACTTACTCCAGGTGCTAGGGTCGTTGCTGGAACTGTATTGTAAAGTATATTTGTTGTAGTTGTTTAACAAACATGCACTACATTTGAACAGTTGCGCATACAATAGCCACTACGAAAATTAACGGTTGTGGACTATTTTATAAGATAATACGACTTGTCTCGGCTTCATTTTACATCTTTAACAAGTATCTAAATAGAGTGAAGCTATAAACGTTGTTAAAAAATAAACGTTCAGAAATTAAAAGAAGAAAGACATCGTTAAACTGAGAAATGCAGTCGGCAATTTGCGATGATTATCGACGTTATTTCAATGCAAAATGCCTTGAGTCAATGTAAAATACTGTAAAAATTGCCCGAGTTCTGCATGATGGGGCATTGTTTAGCGCATATAATGCGTAGTCGAATTGATTTTTTGTTTAACTTCTAGAAAGAACAAAATAATTATAAGTAGAGTTCTGAAACGCTCAAGCTAAGAGGCAAATCAGTAGCAAAGAACGAGAAATATTGTTTGAATACCTGAAACTGCAGTAGGTGGTGTTCCGGGAGGTGCAACTGTAGGACTGACTGCTGGAACTCCGGTTACTGTTACTCCAGGTGCTAGGGTCGTAGCTGCAGCTGTAACGTAAAATACGTTTTGTACGTGTGCATATAAATCAATGTATATTCGTCATAGTATACATTCACTAGTCTGTATGGCAAGTAACGTTTTCATGTACAGAAGAAGGAATGATCTCCGAAAGACAAACACCTTTGAAATGTTTATTACGAAACTCGATTCGTGTAACTCTCAAGTTGTGTCCTTCGAAAATCACCAGCGCAGCAACGTGAAATAAGTATGTTATGACAGGAAAGAGAATAGTGTTTTGTAGATCATTTAAACGCAACATTTGAAAGAGGCCTAGCCTTTGATGTTTGCTTTGACAAATGTACAACATGCTGAAATAGTCACTCGAAATATTCAGACGATATTACAGCCATTACAGGCATAGATGCATGCCTTCATACATAGTACAAATGGACAATGCCTCATCGCGACTAAACCACTCATAGTCAATCGACTATAATGACCACAAGGATTAATGTGAATTATATATTTGTCATACCTGAAACTCCAGAAGGTACTGTTCCCGTTCCCGGAGACGCAACTGTGGGACTGGCTGCTGGAACTCCAGTTACTGTTACTCCTGGTGCGAGAGTCGTTGCTGCAACTGCATAGTAGAATACATGTATTGTAAGTATTTGTAGAAATTACTCTTGAAATGTTATACATATACTGGTCTAATTGGAAAATATAATGATTATGTACAGAAGCAGACACGGCCTCAGTAGTTTAAGGATTCTTTGGAAATGTTTATTACTGAATTATATTCGTGTAGCACTCACAGCTGCATCCTCTGATGGTTAGAATTCCATCACATTGAAAGGTGAATATTTTATCAGATATAATATAAATGTAGTGTACTGTGGAAAACCCTTTCGAGGGAACGTTTAATAAAGGAGATTAGAATAAATGAGAAATGTATGTTTGATACCTGAAAATCCAGTAGGTGGTGTTCCTGGAGGAGCAACTGTGGTGCTGGCTGCTGGAACTCCGCTTACACTTACTCCAGGTGCTAGGGTCGTTGCTGGAACTGTATTGTAAAGTATATTTGTTGTAGTTGTTCAACAAACATGCACTACATTTGAACAGTTGCGCATACAATAGCCACTACGAAAATTAACGGTTGTGGACTATTTTATAAGATAATACGACTTGTCTCGGCTGCATTTGACATCTTTAACAAGTATCTAAATAGAGTGAAGCTATAAACGTTGTTACAAAATAAACGTTCAGAAATTAAAAGAAGAAAGACATTGCTAAACTGAGAAATGCAGCGGCAATTTGCGATGATTATCGTCGTTATTTCAATGCAAAATGCCTTGAGTCAATGTAAAATACTGTACAATTGCCCGAGTTCTGCATGATCGGGCATTGTTTAGCGCATATAATGGGAAGTCGAATTGATTTTTTGTTTAACTTCTAGACAGAACAAAATAATTATAAGTAGAGTTCTGAAACGTTCAAGCTAAGAGGCAAATCAGTAGCAAAGAACGAGAAATATTGTTTGAATACCTGAAACTGCAGTAGGTGGTGTTCCGGGTGGTGCAACTGTAGGACTGGCTGCTGGAACTCCGGTTACTATTACTCCAGGTGCTAGGGTCGTAGCTGCAGCTGTAACGTAAAATACGTTTTGTACGTGTGCATAGAAATCAATGTATATTCGTCATAGTATACATTCACTAGTCTGTATACCAAGTAACGTTTTCATGTACAGAAGAAGGAATGTCATCCGAAGGACAAACACCTTTGAAATGTTAATTACGAAACTCGATTCGTGTAACTCTCAAGTTGTGTCCTTCGAAAATCACCAGCGCAGCAACGTGAAATAAGTATGTTATAACAGGAAAGAGAATAGTGTTTTGTAGATCATTTAAACGCAACATTTGAAAGAGGCCTAGCCTTTGATGTTTGCTTTGACAAATGTACAACATGCTGAAATAGTCACTCGAAATATTCAGACGATATTACAGCCATTACAGGCATAGATGCATGCCTTCATACATAGTACAAATGGACAATGCCTCATCGCGACTAAACCACTCATAGTCAATCGACTATAATGACCACAAGAATAAATGTGAATTATATATTTGTCATACCTGAAACTCCAGAAGGTACTGTTCCCGTTCCCGGAGACGCAACTGTGGGACTGGCTGCTGGAACTCCAGTTACTGTTACTCCTGGTGCGAGAGTCGTTGCTGCAACTGCATAATAGAATACATGTATTGTAAGTATTCGTAGAAATTACTCTTGAAATGTTATATATATACTATTCTTATTGGAAAATATAATGATTATGTACAGAAGCAGACACGGCCTCAGTAGTTTAAGGATTCTTTGGAAATGTTTATTACTGAATTATATTCGTGTAGCACTCACAGCTGCATCCTCTGATGGTTAGAATTCCATCACATTGAAAGGTGAATATTTTATCAGATATAATATAAATGTAGTGTACTGTGGAAAACCCTTTCGAGGGAACGTTTAATAAAGGAGATTAGAATAAATGAGAAATGTATGTTTGATACCTGAAAATCCAGTAGGTGGTGTTCCTGGAGGAGCAACTGTTGTACTGGCTGCTGGAACTCCGCTTACACTTACTCCAGGTGCTAGGGTCGTTGCTGGAACTGTATTGTAAAGTATATTTGTTGTAGTTGTTTAACAAACATGCACTACATTTGAACAGTTGCGCATACAATAGCCACTACGAAAATTAACGGTTGTGGACTATTTTATAAGATAATACGACTTGTCTCGGCTTCATTTTACATCTTTAACAAGTATCTAAATAGAGTGAAGCTATAAACGTTGTTAAAAAATAAACGTTCAGAAATTAAAAGAAGAAAGACATCGTTAAACTGAGAAATGCAGTCGGCAATTTGCGATGATTATCGACGTTATTTCAATGCAAAATGCCTTGAGTCAATGTAAAATACTGTAAAAATTGCCCGAGTTCTGCATGATGGGGCATTGCTTAGCGCATATAATGGGAAGTCGAATTGATTTTTTGTTTAACTTCTAGAAAGAACAAAATAATTATAAGTAGAGTTCTGAAACGCTCAAGCTAAGAGGCAAATCAGTAGCAAAGAACGAGAAATATTGTTTGAATACCTGAAACTGCAGTAGGTGGTGTTCCGGGAGGTGCAACTGTAGGACTGGCTGCTGGAATTCCGGTTACTGTTACTCCAGGTGCTAGGGTCGTAGCTGCAGCTGTAACGTAAAATACGTTTTGTACGTGTGCATAGAAATCAATGTATATTCGTCATAGTATACATTCACTAGTCTGTATGGCAAGTAACGTTTTCATGTACAGAAGAAGGAATGATTTCCGAAGGACAAACACCTTTGAAATGTTTATTACGAAACTCGATTCGTGTAACTCTCAAGTTGTGTCCTTCGAAAATCACCAGCGCAGCAACGTGAAATAAGTATGTTATGACAGGAAAGAGAATAGTGTTTTGTAGATCATTTAAACGCAACATTTGAAAGAGGCCTAGCCTTTGATGTTTGCTTTGACAAATGTACAACATGCTGAAATAGTCACTCGAAATATTCAGACGATATTACAGCCATTACAGGCATAGATGCATGCCTTCATACATAGTACAAATGGACAATGCCTCATCGCGACTAAACCACTCATAGTCAATCGACTATAATGACCACAAGGATTAATGTGAATTATATATTTGTCATACCTGAAACTCCAGAAGGTACTGTTCCCGTTCCCGGAGACGCAACTGTGGGACTGGCTGCTGGAACTCCAGTTACTGTTACTCCTGGTGCGAGAGTCGTTGCTGCAACTGCATAGTAGAATACATGTATTGTAAGTATTCGTAGAAATTACTCTTGAAATGTTATACATATACTGGTCTAATTGGAAAATATAATGATTATGTACAGAAGCAGACACGGCCTCAGTAGTTTAAGGATTCTTTGGAAATGTTTATTACTGAATTATATTCGTGTAGCACTCACAGCTGCATCCTCTGATGGTTAGAATTCCATCACATTGAAAGGTGAATATTTTATCAGATATAATATAAATGTAGTGTACTGTGGAAAACCCTTTCGAGGGAACGTTTAATAAAGGAGATTAGAATAAATGAGAAATGTATGTTTGATACCTGAAAATCCAGTAGGTGGTGTTCCTGGAGGAGCAACTGTGGTACTGGCTGCTGGAACTCCGCTTACACTTACTCCAGGTGCTAGGGTCGTTGCTGGAACTGAATTGTAAAGTATATTTGTTGTAGTTGTTCAACAAACATGCACTACATTTGAACAGTTGCGCATACAATAGCCACTACGAAAATTAACGGTTGTGGACTATTTTATAAGATAATACGACTTGTCTCGGCTGCATTTGACATCTTTAACAAGTATCTAAATAGAGTGAAGATATAAACGTTGTTACAAAATAAACGTTCAGAAATTAAAAGAAGAAAGACATTGCTAAACTGAGAAATGCAGTCGGCAATTTGCGATGATTATCGACGTTATTTCAATGCAAAATGCCTCCAGTCAATGTAAAATACTGTACAATTGCCCGAGTTCTGCATGATCGGGCATTGTTTAGCGCATATATTGGGAAGTCGAATTGATTTTTTGTTTAACTTCTAGACAGAACAAAATAATTATAAGTAGAGTTCTGAAACGCTCAAGCTAAGAGCCAAATCAGTAGCAAAGAACGAGAAATATTGTTTGAATACCTGAAACTGGAGTAGGTGGTGTTCCGGGAGGTGCAACTGTAGGACTGGCTGCTGGAACTCCGGTTACTGTTACTCCAGGTGCTAGGGTCGTAGCTGCAGCTGTAACGTAAAATACGTTTTGTATGTGTGCATAGAAATCAATGTATATTCGTCATAGTATACATTCACTAGTCTGTATGGCAAGTAACGTTTTCATGTACAGAAGAAGGAATGTCATCCGAAGGACAAACACCTTTGAAATGTTTATTACGAAACTCGATTCGTGTAACTCTCAAGTTGTGTCCTTCGAAAATCACCAGCGCAGCAACGTGAAATAAGAATGATATAACAGGAAAGAGAATAGTGTTTTGTAGATCATTTAAACGCAACATTTGAAAGAGGCCTAGCCTTTGATGTTTGCTTTGACAAATGTACAACATGCTGAAATAGTCACTCGAAATATTCAGACGATATTACAGCCATTACAGGCATAGATGCATGCCTTCATACATAGTACAAATGGACAATGCCTCATCGCGACTAGACCACTCATAGTCAATCGACTAAAATGACCACAAGAATTAATGTGAATTATATATTTGTCATACCTGAAACTCCAGAAGGTACTGTTCCCGTTCCCGGAGACGCAACTGTGGGACTGGCTGCTGGAACTCCAGTTACTGTTACTCCTGGTGCGAGAGTCGTTGCTGCAACAGCATAGTAGAATACATGTATTGTAAGTATTCGTAGAAATTACTCTTGAAATGTTATACATATACTGGTCTAATTGGAAAATATAATGATTATGTACAGAAGCAGACACGGCCTCAGTAGTTTAAGGATTCTTTGGAAATGTTTATTACTGAATTATATTCGTGTAGCACTCACAGCTGCATCCTCTGATGGTTAGAATTCCATCACATTGAAAGGTGAATATTTTATCAGATATAATATAAATGTAGTGTACTGTGGAAAACCCTTTCGAGGGAACGTTTAATAAAGGAGATTAGAATAAATGAGAAATGTATGTTTGATACCTGAAAATCCAGTAGGTGGTGTTCCTGGAGGAGCAACTGTGGTGCTGGCTGCTGGAACTCCGCTTACACTTACTCCAGGTGCTAGGGTCGTTGCTGGAACTGTATTGTAAAGTATATTTGTTGTAGTTGTTCAACAAACATGCACTACATTTGAACAGTTGCGCATACAATAGCCACTACGAAAATTAACGGTTGTGGACTATTTTATAAGATAATACGACTTGTCTCGGCTGCATTTGACATCTTTAACAAGTATCTAAATAGAGTGAAGCTATAAACGTTGTTACAAAATAAACGTTCAGAAATTAAAAGAAGAAAGACATTGCTAAACTGAGAAATGCAGCGGCAATTTGCGATGATTATCGTCGTTATTTCAATGCAAAATGCCTTGAGTCAATGTAAAATACTGTACAATTGCCCGAGTTCTGCATGATGGGGCATTGTTTAGCGCATATAATGGGAAGTCGAATTGATTTTTTGTTTAACTTCTAGACAGAACAAAATAATTATAAGTAGAGTTCTGAAACGTTCAAGCTAAGAGGCAAATCAGTAGCAAAGAACGAGAAATATTGTTTGAATACCTGAAACTGCAGTAGGTGGTGTTCCGGGTGGTGCAACTGTAGGACTGGCTGCTGGAACTCCGGTTACTATTACTCCAGGTGCTAGGGTCGTAGCTGCAGCTGTAACGTAAAATACGTTTTGTACGTGTGCATAGAAATCAATGTATATTCGTCATAGTATACATTCACTAGTCTGTATACCAAGTAACGTTTTCATGTACAGAAGAAGGAATGTCATCCGAAGGACAAACACCTTTGAAATGTTAATTACGAAACTCGATTCGTGTAACTCTCAAGTTGTGTCCTTCGAAAATCACCAGCGCAGCAACGTGAAATAAGTATGTTATAACAGGAAAGAGAATAGTGTTTTGTAGATCATTTAAACGCAACATTTGAAAGAGGCCTAGCCTTTGATGTTTGCTTTGACAAATGTACAACATGCTGAAATAGTCACTCGAAATATTCAGACGATATTACAGCCATTACAGGCATAGATGCATGCCTTCATACATAGTACAAATGGACAATGCCTCATCGCGACTAAACCACTCATAGTCAATCGACTATAATGACCACAAGAATAAATGTGAATTATATATTTGTCATACCTGAAACTCCAGAAGGTACTGTTCCCGTTCCCGGAGACGCAACTGTGGGACTGGCTGCTGGAACTCCAGTTACTGTTACTCCTGGTGCGAGAGTCGTTGCTGCAACTGCATAATAGAATACATGTATTGTAAGTATTCGTAGAAATTACTCTTGAAATGTTATATATATACTATTCTTATTGGAAAATATAATGATTATGTACAGAAGCAGACACGGCCTCAGTAGTTTAAGGATTCTTTGGAAATGTTTATTACTGAATTATATTCGTGTAGCACTCACAGCTGCATCCTCTGATGGTTAGAATTCCATCACATTGAAAGGTGAATATTTTATCAGATATAATATAAATGTAGTGTACTGTGGAAAACCCTTTCGAGGGAACGTTTAATAAAGGAGATTAGAATAAATGAGAAATGTATGTTTGATACCTGAAAATCCAGTAGGTGGTGTTCCTGGAGGAGCAACTGTTGTACTGGCTGCTGGAACTCCGCTTACACTTACTCCAGGTGCTAGGGTCGTTGCTGGAACTGTATTGTAAAGTATATTTGTTGTAGTTGTTTAACAAACATGCACTACATTTGAACAGTTGCGCATACAATAGCCACTACGAAAATTAACGGTTGTGGACTATTTTATAAGATAATACGACTTGTCTCGGCTTCATTTTACATCTTTAACAAGTATCTAAATAGAGTGAAGCTATAAACGTTGTTAAAAAATAAACGTTCAGAAATTAAAAGAAGAAAGACATCGTTAAACTGAGAAATGCAGTCGGCAATTTGCGATGATTATCGACGTTATTTCAATGCAAAATGCCTTGAGTCAATGTAAAATACTGTAAAAATTGCCCGAGTTCTGCATGATGGGGCATTGCTTAGCGCATATAATGGGAAGTCGAATTGATTTTTTGTTTAACTTCTAGAAAGAACAAAATAATTATAAGTAGAGTTCTGAAACGCTCAAGCTAAGAGGCAAATCAGTAGCAAAGAACGAGAAATATTGTTTGAATACCTGAAACTGCAGTAGGTGGTGTTCCGGGAGGTGCAACTGTAGGACTGGCTGCTGGAATTCCGGTTACTGTTACTCCAGGTGCTAGGGTCGTAGCTGCAGCTGTAACGTAAAATACGTTTTGTACGTGTGCATAGAAATCAATGTATATTCGTCATAGTATACATTCACTAGTCTGTATGGCAAGTAACGTTTTCATGTACAGAAGAAGGAATGATCTCCGAAGGACAAACACCTTTGAAATGTTTATTACGAAACTCGATTCGTGTAACTCTCAAGTTGTGTCCTTCGAAAATCACCAGCGCAGCAACGTGAAATAAGTATGTTATGACAGGAAAGAGAATAGTGTTTTGTAGATCATTTAAACGCAACATTTGAAAGAGGCCTAGCCTTTGATGTTTGCTTTGACAAATGTACAACATGCTGAAATAGTCACTCGAAATATTCAGACGATATTACAGCCATTACAGGCATAGATGCATGCCTTCATACATAGTACAAATGGACAATGCCTCATCGCGACTAAACCACTCATAGTCAATCGACTATAATGACCACAAGGATTAATGTGAATTATATATTTGTCATACCTGAAACTCCAGAAGGTACTGTTCCCGTTCCCGGAGACGCAACTGTGGGACTGGCTGCTGGAACTCCAGTTACTGTTACTCCTGGTGCGAGAGTCGTTGCTGCAACTGCATAGTAGAATACATGTATTGTAAGTATTCGTAGAAATTACTCTTGAAATGTTATACATATACTGGTCTAATTGGAAAATATAATGATTATGTACAGAAGCAGACACGGCCTCAGTAGTTTAAGGATTCTTTGGAAATGTTTATTACTGAATTATATTCGTGTAGCACTCACAGCTGCATCCTCTGATGGTTAGAATTCCATCACATTGAAAGGTGAATATTTTATCAGATATAATATAAATGTAGTGTACTGTGGAAAACCCTTTCGAGGGAACGTTTAATAAAGGAGATTAGAATAAATGAGAAATGTATGTTTGATACCTGAAAATCCAGTAGGTGGTGTTCCTGGAGGAGCAACTGTGGTACTGGCTGCTGGAACTCCGCTTACACTTACTCCAGGTGCTAGGGTCGTTGCTGGAACTGAATTGTAAAGTATATTTGTTGTAGTTGTTCAACAAACATGCACTACATTTGAACAGTTGCGCATACAATAGCCACTACGAAAATTAACGGTTGTGGACTATTTTATAAGATAATACGACTTGTCTCGGCTGCATTTGACATCTTTAACAAGTATCTAAATAGAGTGAAGATATAAACGTTGTTACAAAATAAACGTTCAGAAATTAAAAGAAGAAAGACATTGCTAAACTGAGAAATGCAGTCGGCAATTTGCGATGATTATCGACGTTATTTCAATGCAAAATGCCTCCAGTCAATGTAAAATACTGTACAATTGCCCGAGTTCTGCATGATAGGGCATTGTTTAGCGCATATATTGGGAAGTCGAATTGATTTTTTGTTTAACTTCTAGACAGAACAAAATAATTATAAGTAGAGTTCTGAAACGCTCAAGCTAAGAGCCAAATCAGTAGCAAAGAACGAGAAATATTGTTTGAATACCTGAAACTGGAGTAGGTGGTGTTCCGGGAGGTGCAACTGTAGGACTGGCTGCTGGAACTCCGGTTACTGTTACTCCAGGTGCTAGGGTCGTAGCTGCAGCTGTAACGTAAAATACGTTTTGTATGTGTGCATAGAAATCAATGTATATTCGTCATAGTATACATTCACTAGTCTGTATGGCAAGTAACGTTTTCATGTACAGAAGAAGGAATGTCATCCGAAGGACAAACACCTTTGAAATGTTTATTACGAAACTCGATTCGTGTAACTCTCAAGTTGTGTCCTTCGAAAATCACCAGCGCAGCAACGTGAAATAAGAATGATATAACAGGAAAGAGAATAGTGTTTTGTAGATCATTTAAACGCAACATTTGAAAGAGGCCTAGCCTTTGATGTTTGCTTTGACAAATGTACAACATGCTGAAATAGTCACTCGAAATATTCAGACGATATTACAGCCATTACAGGCATAGATGCATGCCTTCATACATAGTACAAATGGACAATGCCTCATCGCGACTAGACCACTCATAGTCAATCGACTTAAATGACCACAAGAATTAATGTGAATTATATATTTGTCATACCTGAAACTCCAGAAGGTACTGTTCCCGTTCCCGGAGACGCAACTGTGGGACTGGCTGCTGGAACTCCAGTTACTGTTACTCCTGGTGCGAGAGTCGTTGCTGCAACAGCATAGTAGAATACATGTATTGTAAGTATTCGTAGAAATTACTCTTGAAATGTTATACATATACTGGTCTAATTGGAAAATATAATGATTATGTACAGAAGCAGACACGGCCTCAGTAGTTTAAGGATTCTTTGGAAATGTTTATTACTGAATTATATTCGTGTAGCACTCACAGCTGCATCCTCTGATGGTTAGAATTCCATCACATTGAAAGGTGAATATTTTATCAGATATAATATAAATGTAGTGTACTGTGGAAAACCCTTTCGAGGGAACGTTTAATAAAGGAGATTAGAATAAATGAGAAATGTATGTTTGATACCTGAAAATCCAGTAGGTGGTGTTCCTGGAGGAGCAACTGTGGTGCTGGCTGCTGGAACTCCGCTTACACTTACTCCAGGTGCTAGGGTCGTTGCTGGAACTGTATTGTAAAGTATATTTGTTGTAGTTGTTCAACAAACATGCACTACATTTGAACAGTTGCGCATACAATAGCCACTACGAAAATTAACGGTTGTGGACTATTTTATAAGATAATACGACTTGTCTCGGCTGCATTTGACATCTTTAACAAGTATCTAAATAGAGTGAAGCTATAAACGTTGTTACAAAATAAACGTTCAGAAATTAAAAGAAGAAAGACATTGCTAAACTGAGAAATGCAGCGGCAATTTGCGATGATTATCGTCGTTATTTCAATGCAAAATGCCTTGAGTCAATGTAAAATACTGTACAATTGCCCGAGTTCTGCATGATGGGGCATTGTTTAGCGCATATAATGGGAAGTCGAATTGATTTTTTGTTTAACTTCTAGACAGAACAAAATAATTATAAGTAGAGTTCTGAAACGTTCAAGCTAAGAGGCAAATCAGTAGCAAAGAAC
This sequence comes from Anodontia alba, assembly GCA_964016985.1. Classification (NCBI taxonomy): domain Eukaryota; kingdom Metazoa; phylum Mollusca; class Bivalvia; order Lucinida; family Lucinidae; genus Anodontia; species Anodontia alba. The sequence goes on along the minus strand of OZ024833.1, from coordinate 74,476,907 downwards.
GAGAAATATTGTTTGAATACCTGAAACTGCAGTAGTTGGTGTGCCGGGTGGTGCAACTGTAGGACTGGCTGCTGGAACTCCGGTTACTATTACTCCAGGTGCTAGGGTCGTAGCTGCAGCTGTAACGTAAAATACGTTTTGTACGTGTGCATAGAAATCAATGTATATTCGTCATAGTATACATTCACTAGTCTGTATACCAAGTAACGTTTTCATGTACAGACGAAGGAATGTCATCCGAAGGACAAACACCTTTGAAATGTTTATTACGAAACTCGATTCGTGTAACTCTCAAGTTGTGTCCTTCGAAAATCACCAGCGCAGCAACGTGAAATAAGTATGTTATAACAGGAAAGAGAATAGTGTTTTGTAGATCATTTAAACGCAACATTTGAAAGAGGCCTAGCCTTTGATGTTTGCTTTGACAAATGTACAACATGCTGAAATAGTCACTCGAAATATTCAGACGATATTACAGCCATTACAGGCATAGATGCATGCCTTCATACATAGTACATATGGACAATGCCTCATCGCGACTAAACCACTCATAGTCAATCGACTATAACGACCACAAGGATTAATGTGAATTATATATTTGTCATACCTGAAACTCCAGAAGGTACTGTTCCCGTTCCCGGAGACGCAACTGTGGGACTGGCTGCTGGAACTCCAGTTACTGTTACTCCTGGTGCGAGAGTCGTTGCTGCAACTGCATAGTAGAATACATGTATTGTAAGTATTCGTAGAAATTACTCTTGAAATGTTATACATATACTGGTCTAATTGGAAAATATAATGATTATGTACAGAAGCAGACACGGCCTCAGTAGTTTAAGGATTCTTTGGAAATGTTTATTACTGAATTATATTCGTGTAGCACTCACAGCTGCATCCTCTGATGGTTAGAATTCCATCACATTGAAAGGTGAATATTTTATCAGATATAATATAAATGTAGTGTACTGTGGAAAACCCTTTCGAGGGAACGTTTAATAAAGGAGATTAGAATAAATGAGAAATGTATGTTTGATACCTGAAAATCCAGTAGGTGGTGTTCCTGGAGGAGCAACTGTGGTACTGGCTGCTGGAACTCCGCTTACACTTACTCCAGGTGCTAGGGTCGTTGCTGGAACTGTATTGTAAAGTATATTTGTTGTAGTTGTTCAACAAACATGCACTACATTTGAACAGTTGCGCATACAATAGCCACTACGAAAATTAACGGTTGTGGACTATTTTATAAGATAATACGACTTGTCTCGGCTGCATTTGACATCTTTAACAAGTATCTAAATAGAGTGAAGATATAAACGTTGTTACAAAATAAACGTTCAGAAATTAAAAGAAGAAAGACATTGCTAAACTGAGAAATGCAGTCGGCAATTTGCGATGATTATCGACGTTATTTCAATGCAAAATGCCTCCAGTCAATGTAAAATACTGTACAATTGCCCGAGTTCTGCATGATCGGGCATTGTTTAGCGCATATATTGGGAAGTCGAATTGATTTTTTGTTTAACTTCTAGACAGAACAAAATAATTATAAGTAGAGTTCTGAAACGCTCAAGCTAAGAGCCAAATCAGTAGCAAAGAACGAGAAATATTGTTTGAATACCTGAAACTGCAGTAGGTGGTGTTCCGGGAGGTGCAACTGTAGGACTGGCTGCTGGAACTCCGGTTACTGTTACTCCAGGTGCTAGGGTCGTAGCTGCAGCTGTAACGTAAAATACGTTTTGTACGTGTGCATAGAAATCAATGTATATTCGTCATAGTATACATTCACTAGTCTGTATGGCAAGTAACGTTTTCATGTACAGAAGAAGGAATGTCATCCGAAGGACAAACACCTTTGAAATGTTTATTACGAAACTCGATTCGTGTAACTCTCAAGTTGTGTCCTTCGAAAATCACCAGCGCAGCAACGTGAAATAAGAATGATATAACAGGAAAGAGAATAGTGTTTTGTAGATCATTTAAACGCAACATTTGAAAGAGGCCTAGCCTTTGATGTTTGCTTTGACAAATGTACAACATGCTGAAATAGTCACTCGAAATATTCAGACGATATTACAGCCATTACAGGCATAGATGCATGCCTTCATACATAGTACAAATGGACAATGCCTCATCGCGACTAGACCACTCATAGTCAATCGACTAAAATGACCACAAGAATTAATGTGAATTATATATTTGTCATACCTGAAACTCCAGAAGGTACTGTTCCCGTTCCCGGAGACGCAACTGTGGGACTGGCTGCTGGAACTCCAGTTACTGTTACTCCTGGTGCGAGAGTCGTTGCTGCAACAGCATAGTAGAATACATGTATTGTAAGTATTCGTAGAAATTACTCTTGAAATGTTATACATATACTGGTCTAATTGGAAAATATAATGATTATGTACAGAAGAAGACACGGCCTCAGTAGTTTAAGGATATTTTGGAAATGTTTATTACTGAATTATATCCGTGTAGCACTCACAGCTGCATCCTCTGATGGTTAGAATTCCATCACATTGAAAGGTGAATATTTTATCAGATATAATATAAATGTAGTGTACTGTGGAAAACCCTTTCGAGGGAACGTTTAATAAAGGAGATTAGAATAAATGAGAAATGTATGTTTGATACCTGAAAATCCAGTAGGTGGTGTTCCTGGAGGAGCAACTGTGGTACTGGCTGCTGGAACTCCGCTTACACTTACTCCAGGTGCTAGGGTCGTTGCTGGAACTGTATTGTAAAGTATATTTGTTGTAGTTGTTCAACAAACATGCACTACATTTGAACAGTTGCGCATACAATAGCCACTACGAAAATTAACGGTTGTGGACTATTTTATAAGATAATACGACTTGTCTCGGCTGCATTTGATATCTTTAACAAGTATCTAAATCTGAATAGAGTGAAGCTATAAACGTTGTTACAAAATAAACGTTCAGAAATTAAAAGAAGAAAGACATTGCTAAACTGAGAAATGCCGTCGGCAATTTGCGATGATTATCGACGTTATTTCAATGCAAAATGCCTCTAGTCAATGTAAAATACTGTACAATTGCCCGAGTTCTGCATGATGGGGCATTGTTTAGCGCATATAATGGGAAGTCGAATTGATTTTTTGTTTAACTTCTAGACAGAACAAAATAATTATAAGTAGAGTTCTGAAACGCTCAAGCTAAGAGGCAAATCAGTAGCAAAGAACGAGAAATATTGTTTGAATACCTGAAACTGCAGTAGGTGGTGTTCCGGGAGGTGCAACTGTAGGACTGGCTGCTGGAACTCCGGTTACTGTTACTCCAGGTGCTAGGGTCGTAGCTGCAGCTGTAACGTAAAAAATACGTTTTGTACGTGTGCATAGAAATCAATGTATATTCGTCATAGTATACATTCACTAGTCTGTATGGCAAGTAACGTTTTCATGTACAGAAGAAGGAATGTCCTCCGAAGGACAAACACCTTTGAAATGTTTATTACGAAACTCGATTCGTGTAACTCTCAAGTTGTGTCCTTCGAAAATCACCAGTGCAGCAACGTGAAATAAGTATGTTATAACAGGAAAGAGAATAGTGTTTTGTAGATCATTTAAACGCAACATTTGAAAGAGGCCTAGCCTTTGATGTTTGCTTTGACAAATGTACAACATGCTGAAATAGTCACTCGAAATATTCAGACGATATTACAGCCATTACAGGCATAGATGCATGCCTTCATACATAGTACAAATGGACAATGCCTCATCGCGACTAAACCACTCATAGTCAATCGACTATAATGACCACAAGAATTAATGTGAATTATATATTTGTCATACCTGAAACTCCAGAAGGTACTGTTCCCGTTCCCGGAGACGCAACTGTGGGACTGGCTGCTGGAACTCCAGTTACTGTTACTCCTGGTGCGAGAGTCGTTGCTGCAACTGCATAATAGAATACATGTATTGTAAGTATTCGTAGAAATTACTCTTGAAATGTTATACATATACTATTCTAATTGGAAAATATAATGATTATGTACAGAAGCAGACACGGACTCAGTAGTTTAAGGATTCTTTGGAAATGTTTATTACTGAATTATATTCGTGTAGCACTCACAGCTGCATCCTCTGATGGTTAGAATTCCATCACATTGAAAGGTGAATATTTTATCAGATATAATATAAATGTAGTGTACTGTGGAAAACCCTTTCGAGGGAACGTTTAATAAAGGAGATTAGAATAAATGAGAAATGTATGTTTGATACCTGAAAATCCAGTAGGTGGTGTTCCTGGAGGAGCAACTGTTGTACTGGCTGTTGGAACTCCGCTTACACTTACTCCAGGTGCTAGGGTCGTTGCTGGAACTGTATTGTAAAGTATATTTGTTGTAGTTGTTTAACAAACATGCACTACATTTGAACAGTTGCGCATACAATAGCCACTACGAAAATTAACGGTTGTGGACTATTTTATAAGATAATACGACTTGTCTCGGCTTCATTTTACATCTTTAACAAGTATCTAAATAGAGTGAAGCTATAAACGTTGTTAAAAAATAAACGTTCAGAAATTAAAAGAAGAAAGACATCGTTAAACTGAGAAATGCAGTCGGCAATTTGCGATGATTATCGACGTTATTTCAATGCAAAATGCCTTGAGTCAATGTAAAATACTGTAAAAATTGCCCGAGTTCTGCATGATGGGGCATTGTTTAGCGCATATAATGCGAAGTCGAATTGATTTTTTGTTTAACTTCTAGAAAGAACAAAATAATTATAAGTAGAGTTCTGAAACGCTCAAGCTAAGAGGCAAATCAGTAGCAAAGAACGAGAAATATTGTTTGAATACCTGAAACTGCAGTAGGTGGTGTTCCGGGAGGTGCAACTGTAGGACTGGCTGCTGGAACTCCGGTTACTGTTACTCCAGGTGCTAGGGTCGTAGCTGCAGCTGTAACGTAAAATACGTTTTGTACGTGTGCATAGAAATCAATGTATATTCGTCATAGTATACATTCACTAGTCTGTATGGCAAGTAACGTTTTCATGTACAGAAGAAGGAATGATCTCCGAAGGACAAACACCTTTGAAATGTTTATTACGAAACTCGATTCGTGTAACTCTCAAGTTGTGTCCTTCGAAAATCACCAGCGCAGCAACGTGAAATAAGTATGTTATGACAGGAAAGAGAATAGTGTTTTGTAGATCATTTAAACGCAACATTTGAAAGAGGCCTAGCCTTTGATGTTTGCTTTGACAAATGTACAACATGCTGAAATAGTCACTCGAAATATTCAGACGATATTACAGCCATTACAGGCATAGATGCATGCCTTCATACATAGTACAAATGGACAATGCCTCATCGCGACTAAACCACTCATAGTCAATCGACTATAATGACCACAAGGATTAATGTGAATTATATATTTGTCATACCTGAAACTCCAGAAGGTACTGTTCCCGTTCCCGGAGACGCAACTGTGGGACTGGCTGCTGGAACTCCAGTTACTGTTACTCCTGGTGCGAGAGTCGTTGCTGCAACTGCATAGTAGAATACATGTATTGTAAGTATTCGTAGAAATTACTCTTGAAATGTTATACATATACTGGTCTAATTGGAAAATATAATGATTATGTACAGAAGCAGACACGGCCTCAGTAGTTTAAGGATTCTTTGGAAATGTTTATTACTGAATTATATTCGTGTAGCACTCACAGCTGCATCCTCTGATGGTTAGAATTCCATCACATTGAAAGGTGAATATTTTATCAGATATAATATAAATGTAGTGTACTGTGGAAAACCCTTTCGAGGGAACGTTTAATAAAGGAGATTAGAATAAATGAGAAATGTATGTTTGATACCTGAAAATCCAGTAGGTGGTGTTCCTGGAGGAGCAACTGTGGTACTGGCTGCTGGAACTCCGCTTACACTTACTCCAGGTGCTAGGGTCGTTGCTGGAACTGTATTGTAAAGTATATTTGTTGTAGTTGTTCAACAAACATGCACTACATTTGAACAGTTGCGCATACAATAGCCACTACGAAAATTAACGGTTGTGGACTATTTTATAAGATAATACGACTTGTCTCGGCTGCATTTGATATCTTTAACAAGTATCTAAATCTGAATAGAGTGAAGCTATAAACGTTGTTACAAAATAGACGTTCAGAAATTAAAAGAAGAAAGACATTGCTAAACTGAGAAATGCCGTCGGCAATTTGCGATGATTATCGACGTTATTTCAATGCAAAATGCCTCTAGTCAATGTAAAATACTGTACAATTGCCCGAGTTCTGCATGATGGGGCATTGTTTAGCGCATATAATGGGAAGTCGAATTGATTTTTTGTTTAACTTCTAGACAGAACAAAATAATTATAAGTAGAGTTCTGAAACGCTCAAGCTAAGAGGCAAATCAGTAGCAAAGAACGAGAAATATTGTTTGAATACCTGAAACTGCAGTAGGTGGTGTTCCGGGAGGTGCAACTGTAGGACTGGCTGCTGGAACTCCGGTTACTGTTACTCCAGGTGCTAGGGTCGTAGCTGCAGCTGTAACGTAAAAAATACGTTTTGTACGTGTGCATAGAAATCAATGTATATTCGTCATAGTATACATTCACTAGTCTGTATGGCAAGTAACGTTTTCATGTACAGAAGAAGGAATGTCCTCCGAAGGACAAACACCTTTGAAATGTTTATTACGAAACTCGATTCGTGTAACTCTCAAGTTGTGTCCTTCGAAAATCACCAGTGCAGCAACGTGAAATAAGTATGTTATAACAGGAAAGAGAATAGTGTTTTGTAGATCATTTAAACGCAACATTTGAAAGAGGCCTAGCCTTTGATGTTTGCTTTGACAAATGTACAACATGCTGAAATAGTCACTCGAAATATTCAGACGATATTACAGCCATTACAGGCATAGATGCATGCCTTCATACATAGTACAAATGGACAATGCCTCATCGCGACTAAACCACTCATAGTCAATCGACTATAATGACCACAAGAATTAATGTGAATTATATATTTGTCATACCTGAAACTCCAGAAGGTACTGTTCCCGTTCCCGGAGACGCAACTGTGGGACTGGCTGCTGGAACTCCAGTTACTGTTACTCCTGGTGCGAGAGTCGTTGCTGCAACTGCATAATAGAATACATGTATTGTAAGTATTCGTAGAAATTACTCTTGAAATGTTATACATATACTATTCTAATTGGAAAATATAATGATTATGTACAGAAGCAGACACGGACTCAGTAGTTTAAGGATTCTTTGGAAATGTTTATTACTGAATTATATTCGTGTAGCACTCACAGCTGCATCCTCTGATGGTTAGAATTCCATCACATTGAAAGGTGAATATTTTATCAGATATAATATAAATGTAGTGTACTGTGGAAAACCCTTTCGAGGGAACGTTTAATAAAGGAGATTAGAATAAATGAGAAATGTATGTTTGATACCTGAAAATCCAGTAGGTGGTGTTCCTGGAGGAGCAACTGTTGTACTGGCTGTTGGAACTCCGCTTACACTTACTCCAGGTGCTAGGGTCGTTGCTGGAACTGTATTGTAAAGTATATTTGTTGTAGTTGTTTAACAAACATGCACTACATTTGAACAGTTGCGCATACAATAGCCGCTACGAAAATTAACGGTTGTGGACTATTTTATAAGATAATACGACTTGTCTCGGCTTCATTTTACATCTTTAACAAGTATCTAAATAGAGTGAAGCTATAAACGTTGTTAAAAAATAAACGTTCAGAAATTAAAAGAAGAAAGACATCGTTAAACTGAGAAATGCAGTCGGCAATTTGCGATGATTATCGACGTTATTTCAATGCAAAATGCCTTGAGTCAATGTAAAATACTGTAAAAATTGCCCGAGTTCTGCATGATGGGGCATTGTTTAGCGCATATAATGCGAAGTCGAATTGATTTTTTGTTTAACTTCTAGACAGAACAAAATAATTATAAGTAGAGTTCTGAAACGCTCAAGCTAAGAGGCAAATCAGTAGCAAAGAACGAGAAATATTGTTTGAATACCTGAAACTGCAGTAGGTGGTGTTCCGGGAGGTGCAACTGTAGGACTGGCTGCTGGAACTCCGGTTACTGTTACTCCAGGTGCTAGGGTCGTAGCTGCAGCTGTAACGTAAAATACGTTTTGTACGTGTGCATAGAAATCAATGTATATTCGTCATAGTATACATTCACTAGTCTGTATGGCAAGTAACGTTTTCATGTACAGAAGAAGGAATGATCTCCGAAGGACAAACACCTTTGAAATGTTTATTACGAAACTCGATTCGTGTAACTCTCAAGTTGTGTCCTTCGAAAATCACCAGCGCAGCAACGTGAAATAAGTATGTTATGACAGGAAAGAGAATAGTGTTTTGTAGATCATTTAAACGCAACATTTGAAAGAGGCCTAGCCTTTGATGTTTGCTTTGACAAATGTACAACATGCTGAAATAGTCACTCGAAATATTCAGACGATATTACAGCCATTACAGGCATAGATGCATGCCTTCATACATAGTACAAATGGACAATGCCTCATCGCGACTAAACCACTCATAGTCAATCGACTATAATGACCACAAGGATTAATGTGAATTATATATTTGTCATACCTGAAACTCCAGAAGGTACTGTTCCCGTTCCCGGAGACGCAACTGTGGGACTGGCTGCTGGAACTCCAGTTACTGTTACTCCTGGTGCGAGAGTCGTTGCTGCAACTGCATAGTAGAATACATGTATTGTAAGTATTCGTAGAAATTACTCTTGAAATGTTATACATATACTGGTCTAATTGGAAAATATAATGATTATGTACAGAAGCAGACACGGCCTCAGTAGTTTAAGGATTCTTTGGAAATGTTTATTACTGAATTATATTCGTGTAGCACTCACAGCTGCATCCTCTGATGGTTAGAATTCCATCACATTGAAAGGTGAATATTTTATCAGATATAATATAAATGTAGTGTACTGTGGAAAACCCTTTCGAGGGAACGTTTAATAAAGGAGATTAGAATAAATGAGAAATGTATGTTTGATACCTGAAAATCCAGTAGGTGGTGTTCCTGGAGGAGCAACTGTGGTACTGGCTGCTGGAACTCCGCTTACACTTACTCCAGGTGCTAGGGTCGTTGCTGGAACTGTATTGTAAAGTATATTTGTTGTAGTTGTTCAACAAACATGCACTACATTTGAACAGTTGCGCATACAATAGCCACTACGAAAATTAACGGTTGTGGACTATTTTATAAGATAATACGACTTGTCTCGGCTGCATTTGACATCTTTAACAAGTATCTAAATAGAGTGAAGATATAAACGTTGTTACAAAATAAACGTTCAGAAATTAAAAGAAGAAAGACATTGCTAAACTGAGAAATGCAGTCGGCAATTTGCGATGATTATCGACGTTATTTCAATGCAAAATGCCTCCAGTCAATGTAAAATACTGTACAATTGCCCGAGTTCTGCATGATCGGGCATTGTTTAGCGCATATATTGGGAAGTCGAATTGATTTTTTGTTTAACTTCTAGACTGAACAAAATAATTATAAGTAGAGTTCTGAAACGCTCAAGCTAAGAGCCAAATCAGTAGCAAAGAACGAGAAATATTGTTTGAACACCTGAAACTGCAGTAGGTGGTGTTCCGGGAGGTGCAACTGTAGGACTGGCTGCTGGAACTCCGGTTACTGTTACTCCAGGTGCTAGGGTCGTAGCTGCAGCTGTAACGTAAAATACGTTTTGTACGTGTGCATAGAAATCAATGTATATTCGTCATAGTATACATTCACTAGTCTGTATGGCAAGTAACGTTTTCATGTACAGAAGAAGGAATGTCATCCGAAGGACAAACACCTTTGAAATGTTTATTACGAAACTCGATTCGTGTAACTCTCAAGTTGTGTCCTTCGAAAATCACCAGCGCAGCAACGTGAAATAAGAATGATATAACAGGAAAGAGAATAGTGTTTTGTAGATCATTTAAACGCAACATTTGAAAGAGGCCTAGCCTTTGATGTTTGCTTTGACAAATGTACAACATGCTGAAATAGTCACTCGAAATATTCAGACGATATTACAGCCATTACAGGCATAGATGCATGCCTTCATACATAGTACAAATGGACAATGCCTCATCGCGACTAGACCACTCATAGTCAATCGACTAAAATGACCACAAGAATTAATGTGAATTATATATTTGTCATACCTGAAACTCCAGAAGGTACTGTTCCCGTTCCCGGAGACGCAACTGTGGGACTGGCTGCTGGAACTCCAGTTACTGTTACTCCTGGTGCGAGAGTCGTTGCTGCAACTGCATAGTAGAATACATGTATTGTAAGTATTCGTAGAAATTACTCTTGAAATGTTATACATATACTGGTCTAATTGGAAAATATAATGATTATGTACAGAAGAAGACACGGCCTCAGTAGTTTAAGGATATTTTGGAAATGTTTATTACTGAATTATATCCGTGTAGCACTCACAGCTGCATCCTTTGATGGTTAGAATTCCATCACATTGAAAGGTGAATATTTTATCAGATATAATATAAATGTAGTGTACTGTGGAAAACCCTTTCGAGGGAACGTTTAATAAAGGAGATTAGAATAAATGAGAAATGTATGTTTGATACCTGAAAATCCAGTAGGTGGTGTTCCTGGAGGAGCAACTGTGGTACTGGCTGCTGGAACTCCGCTTACACTTACTCCAGGTGCTAGGGTCGTTGCTGGAACTGTATTGTAAAGTATATTTGTTGTAGTTGTTCAAAAAACATGCACTACATTTGAACAGTTGCGCATACAATAGCCACTACGAAAATTAACGGTTGTGGACTATTTTATAAGATAATACGACTTGTCTCGGCTGCATTTGACATCTTTAACAAGTATCTAAATAGAGTGAAGCTATAAACGTTGTTACAAAATAAACGTTCAGAAATTAAAAGAAGAAAGACATTGCTAAACTGAGAAATGCCGTCGGCAATTTGCGATGATTATCGACGTTATTTCAATGCAAAATGCCTCTAGTCAATGTAAAATACTGTACAATTGCCCGAGTTCTGCATGATGGGGCATTGTTTAGCGCATATAATGGGAAGTCGAATTGATTTTTAGTTTAACTTCTAGACAGAACAAAATAATTATAAGTAGAGTTCTGAAACGCTCAAGCTAAGAGGCAAATCAGTAGCAAAGAACGAGAAATATTGTTTGAATACCTGAAACTGCAGTAGGTGGTGTTCCGGGAGGTGCAACTGTAGGACTGGCTGCTGGAACTCCGGTTACTGTTACTCCAGGTGCTAGGGTCGTAGCTGCAGCTGTAACGTAAAATACGTTTTGTACGTGTGCATAGAAATCAATGTATATTCGTCATAGTATACATTCACTAGTCTGTATGGCAAGTAACGTTTTCATGTACAGAAGAAGGAATGTCCTCCGAAGGACAAACACCTTTGAAATGTTTATTACGAAACTCGATTCGTGTAACTCTCAAGTTGTGTCCTTCGAAAATCACCAGTGCAGCAACGTGAAATAAGTATGTTATAACAGGAAAGAGAATAGTGTTTTGTAGATCATTTAAACGCAACATTTGAAAGAGGCCTAGCCTTTGATGTTTGCTTTGACAAATGTACAACATGCTGAAATAGTCACTCGAAATATTCAGACGATATTACAGCCATTACAGGCATAGATGCATGCCTTCATACATAGTACAAATGGACAATGCCTCATCGCGACTAAACCACTCATAGTCAATCGACTATAATGACCACAAGAATTAATGTGAATTATATATTTGTCATACCTGAAACTCCAGAAGGTACTGTTCCCGTTCCCGGAGACGCAACTGTGGGACTGGCTGCTGGAACTCCAGTTACTGTTACTCCTGGTGCGAGAGTCGTTGCTGCAACTGCATAATAGAATACATGTATTGTAAGTATTCGTAGAAATTACTCTTGAAATGTTATACATATACTGGTCTAATTGGAAAATATAATGATTATGTACAGAAGCAGACACGGCCTCAGTAGTTTAAGGATTCTTTGGAAATGTTTATTACTGAATTATATCCGCGTAGCACTCACAGCTGCATCCTCTGATGGTTAGAATTCCATCACATTGAAAGGTGAATATTTTATCAGATATAATATAAATGTAGTGTACTGTGGAAAACCCTTTCGAGGGAACGTTTAATAAAGGAGATTAGAATAAATGAGAAATGTATGTTTGATACCTGAAAATCCAGTAGGTGGTGTTCCTGGAGGAGCAACTGTGGTACTGGCTGCTGGAACTCCGCTTACACTTACTCCAGGTGCTAGGGTCGTTGCTGGAACTGTATTGTAAAGTATATTTGTTGTAGTTGTTCAACAAACATGCACTACATTTGAACAGTTGCGCATACAATAGCCACTACGAAAATTAACGGTTGTGGACTATTTTATAAGATAATACGACTTGTCTCGGCTGCATTTGACATCTTTAACAAGTATCTAAATAGAGTGAAGATATAAACGTTGTTACAAAATAAACGTTCAGAAATTAAAAGAAGAAAGACATTGCTAAACTGAGAAATGCAGTCGGCAATTTGCGATGATTATCGACGTTATTTCAATGCAAAATGCCTCCAGTCAATGTAAAATACTGTACAATTGCCCGAGTTCTGCATGATCGGGCATTGTTTAGCGCATATATTGGGAAGTCGAATTGATTTTTGTTTAACTTCTAGACAGAACAAAATAATTATAAGTAGAGTTCTGAAACGCTCAAGCTAAGAGCCAAATCAGTAGCAAAGAACGAGAAATATTGTTTGAATACCTGAAACTGGAGTAGGTGGTGTTCCGGGAGGTGCAACTGTAGGACTGGCTGCTGGAACTCCGGTTACTGTTACTCCAGGTGCTAGGGTCGTAGCTGCAGCTGTAACGTAAAATACGTTTTGTATGTGTGCATAGAAATCAATGTATATTCGTCATAGTATACATTCACTAGTCTGTATGGCAAGTAACGTTTTCATGTACAGAAGAAGGAATGTCATCCGAAGGACAAACACCTTTGAAATGTTTATTACGAAACTCGATTCGTGTAACTCTCAAGTTGTGTCCTTCGAAAATCACCAGCGCAGCAACGTGAAATAAGAATGATATAACAGGAAAGAAAATAGTGTTTTGTAGATCATTAAAACGCAACATTTGAAAGAGGCCTAGCCTTTGATGTTTGCTTTGACAAATGTACAACATGCTGAAATAGTCACTCGAAATATTCAGACGATATTACAGCCATTACAGGCATAGATGCATGCCTTCATACATAGTACAAATGGACAATGCCTCATCGCGACTAGACCACTCATAGTCAATCGACTATAATGACCACAAGAATTAATGTGAATTATATATTTGTCATACCTGAAACTCCAGAAGGTACTGTTCCCGTTCCCGGAGACGCAACTGTGGGACTGGCTGCTGGAACTCCAGTTACTGTTACTCCTGGTGCGAGAGTCGTTGCTGCAACAGCATAGTAGAATACATGTATTGTAAGTATTCGTAGAAATTACTCTTGAAATGTTATACATATACTGGTCTAATTGGAAAATATAATGATTATGTACAGAAGCAGACACGGCCTCAGTAGTTTAAGGATTCTTTGGAAATGTTTATTACTGAATTATATTCGTGTAGCACTCACAGCTGCATCCTCTGATGGTTAGAATTCCATCACATTGAAAGGTGAATATTTTATCAGATATAATATAAATGTAGTGTACTGTGGAAAACCCTTTCGAGGGAACGTTTAATAAAGGAGATTAGAATAAATGAGAAATGTATGTTTGATACCTGAAAATCCAGTAGGTGGTGTTCCTGGAGGAGCAACTGTGGTACTGGCTGCTGGAACTCCGCTTACACTTACTCCAGGTGCTAGGGTCGTTGCTGGAACTGTATTGTAAAGTATATTTGTTGTAGTTGTTCAACAAACATGCACTACATTTGAACAGTTGCGCATACGATAGCCACTACGAAAATTAACGGTTGTGGACTATTTTATAAGATAATACGACTTGTCTCGGCTGCATTTGACATCTTTAACAAGTATCTAAATAGAGTGAAGCTATAAACGTTGTTACAAAATAAACGTTCAGAAATTAAAAGAAGAAAGACATTGCTAAAATGAGAAATGCAGTCGGCAATTTGCGATGATTATCGACGTTATTTCAATGCAAAATGCCTCTAGTCAATGTAAAATACTGTACAATTGCCCGAGTTCTGCATGATCGGGCTTTGTTTAGCGCATATAATGGGAAGTCGAATTGATTTTTTGTTTAACTTCTAGACAGAACAAAATAATTATAAGTAGAGTTCTGAAACGCTCAAGCTAAGAGGCAAATCAGTAGCAAAGAACGAGAAATATTGTTTGAATACCTGAAACTGCAGTAGGTGGTGTTCCGGGAGGTGCAACTGTAGGACTGGCTGCTGGAACTCCGGTTACTGTTACTCCAGGTGCTAGGGTCGTAGCTGCAGCTGTAACGTAAAATACGTTTTGTACGTGTGCATAGAAATCAATGTATATTCGTCATAGTATACATTCACTAGTCTGTATGGCAAGTAACGTTTTCATGTACAGAAGAAGGAATGTCCTCCGAAGGACGCACACCTTTGAAATGTTTATTACGAAACTCGATTCGTGTAACTCTCAAGTTGTGTCCTTCGAAAATCACCAGCGCAGCAACGTGAAATAAGTATGTTATAACAGGAAAGAGAATAGTGTTTTGTAGATCATTTAAACGCAACATTTGAAAGAGGCCTAGCCTTTGATGTTTGCTTTGACAAATGTACAACATGCTGAAATAGTCACTCGAAATATTCAGACGATATTACAGCCATTACAGGCATAGATGCATGCCTTCATACATAGTACAAATGGACAATGCCTCATCGCGACTAAACCACTCATAGTCAATCGACTATAATGACCACAAGAATTAATGTGAATTATATATTTGTCATACCTGAAACTCCAGAAGGTACTGTTCCCGTTCCCGGAGACGCAACTGTGGGACTGGCTGCTGGAACTCCAGTTACTGTTACTTCTGGTGCGAGAGTCGTTGCTGCAACTGCATAATAGAATACATGTATTGTAAGTATTCGTAGAAATTACTCTTGAAATGTTATACATATACTGGTCTAATTGGAAAATATAATGATTATGTACAGAAGCAGACACGGCCTCAGTAGTTTAAGGATTCTTTGGAAATGTTTATTACTGAATTATATCCGTGTAGCACTCACAGCTGCATCCTCTGATGGTTAGAATTCCATCACATTGAAAGGTGAATATTTTATCAGATATAATATAAATGTAGTGTACTGTGGAAAACCCTTTCGATGGAACGTTTAATAAAGGAGATTAGAATAAATGAGAAATGTATGTTTGATACCTGAAAATCCAGTAGGTGGTGTTCCTGGAGGAGCAACTGTGGTACTGGCTGCTGGGACTCCGCTTACACTTACTCCAGGTGCTAGGGTCGTTGCTGGAACTGTATTGTAAAGTATATTTGTTGTAGTTGTTCAACAAACATGCACTACATTTGAACAGTTGCGCATAATATAGCCACTACGAAAATTAACGGTTGTGGACTATTTTATAAGATAATACGACTTGTCTCGGCTGCATTTGACATCTTTAACAAGTATCTAAATAGAGTGAAGCTATAAACGTTGTTACAAAATAAACGTTCAGAAATTAAAAGAAGAAAGACATTGCTAAACTGAGAAATGCAGTCGGCAATTTGCGATGATTATCGACGTTATTTCAATGCAAAATGCCTCTAGTCAATGTAAAATACTGTACAATTGCCCGAGTTCTGCATGATCGGGCATTGTTTAGCGCATATAATGGGAAGTCGAATTGATTTTTTGTTTAACTTCAAGACAGAACAAAATAATTATAAGTAGAGTTCTGAAACGCTCAAGCTAAGAGGGAAATCAGTAGCAAAGAACGAGAAATATTGTTTGAATACCTGAAACTGCACTAGGTGGTGTTCCGGGAGGTGCAACTGTAGGACTGGCTGCTGGAACTCCGGTTACTGTTACTCCAGGTGCTAGGGTCGTAGCTGCAGCTGTAACGTAAAATACGTTTTGTACGTGTGCATAGAAATCAATGTATATTCGTCATAGTATACATTCACTAGTCTGTATGGCAAGTAACGTTTTCATATACAGAAGAAGGAATGTCCTCCGAAGGACAAACACCTTTGAAATGTTTATTACGAAACTCGATTCGTGTAACACTCAAGTTGTGTCCTTCGAAAATCACCAGCGCAGCAACGTGAAATAAGTATGTTATAACAGGAAAGAGAATAGTGTTTTGTAGATCATTTAAACGCAAAATTTGAAAGAGGCCTAGCCTTTGATGTTTGCTTTGACAAATGTACAACATGCTGAAATAGGCACTCGAAATATTCAGACGATATTACAGCCATTACAGGCATAGATGCATGCCTTCATACATAGTACAAATGGACAATGCCGCATCGCGACTAAACCACTCATAGTCAATCGACTATAATGACCACAAGAATTAATGTGAATTATATATTTGTCATACCTGAAACTCCAGAGGATACTGTTCCCGTTCCCGGAGACGCAACTGTGGGACTGGCTGCTGGAACTCCAGTTACTGTTACTCCTGGTGCGAGAGTCGTTGCTGCAACTGCATAATAGAATACATGTATTGTAAGTATTCGTAGAAATTACTCTTGAAATGTTATACATATACTGGTCTAATTGGAAAATATAATGATTATGTACAGAAGCAGACACGGCCTCAGTAGTTTAAGGATTCTTTGGAAATGTTTATTACTGAATTATATTCGTGTAGCACTCACAGCTGCATCCTCTGATGGTTAGAATTCCATCACATTGAAAGGTGAATATTTTATCAGATATAATATAAATGTAGTGTACTGTGGAAAACCCTTTCGAGGGAACGTTTAATAAAGGAGATTAGAATAAATGAGAAATGTATGTTTGATACCTGAAAATCCAGTAGGTGGTGTTCCTGGAGGAGCAACTGTGGTACTGGCTGCTGGAACTCCGCTTACACTTACTCCAGGTGCTAGGGTCGTTGCTGGAACTGTATTGTAAAGTATATTTGTTGTAGTTGTTCAACAAACATGCACTACATTTGAACAGTTGCGCATACAATAGCCACTACGAAAATTAACGGTTGTGGACTATTTTATAAGATAATACGACTTGTCTCGGCTGCATTTGACATCTTTAACAAGTATCTAAATAGAGTGAAGCTATAAACGTTGTTACAAAATAAACGTTCAGAAATTAAAAGAAGAAAGACATTGCTAAACTGAGAAATGTAGTCGGCAATTTGCGATGATTATCGACGTTATTTCAATGCAAAATGCCTCTAGTCAATGTAAAATACTGTACAATTGCCCGAGTTCTGCATGATCGGGCATTGTTTAGCGCATATAATGGGAAGTCGGTTTGATTTTTTGTATAACTTCTAGACAGAACAAAATAATTATAAGTAGAGTTCTGAAACGCTCAAGCTAAGAGGCAAATCAGTAGCAAAGAACGAGAAATATTGTTTGAATACCTGAAACTGCAGTAGGTGGGGTTCCGGGAGGTGCAACTGTATGACTGGCTGCTGGAACTCCGGTTACTGTTACTCCAGGTGCTAGGGTCGTAGCTGCAGCTGTAACGTAAAATACGTTTTATACGTGTGCATAGAAATCAATGTATATTCGTCATAGTATACATTCACTAGTTTGTATGGCAAGTAACGTTTTCATGTACAGAAGAAGGAATGTCCTCCGAAGGACAAACACCTTTGAAATGTTTATTACGAAACTCGATTCGTGTAACTCTCAAGTTGTGTCCTTCGAAAATCACCAGTGCAGCAACGTGAAATAAGTATGTTATAACAGGAAAGAGAATAGTGTTTTGTAGATCATTTAAACGCAACATTTGAAAGAGGCCTAGCCTTTGATGTTTGCTTTGAGAAATGTACAACATGGTGAAATAGTCACTCGAAATATTCAGACGATATTACAGCCATTACAGGCATAGATGCATGCCTTCATACATAGTACAAATGGACAATGCCTCATCGCGACTAAACCACTCATAGTCAATCGACTATAATGACCACAAGAATTAATGTGAATTATATATTTGTCATACCTGAAACACCAGAGGGTACTGTTCCCGTTCCCGGAGACGCAACTGTGGGACTGGCTGCTGGAACTCCAGTTACTGTTACTCCTGGTGCGAGAGTCGTTGCTGCAACTGCATAGTAGAATACATGTATTGTAAGTATTCGTAGAAATTACTCTTGAAATGTTATACATATACTGGTCTAATTGGAAAATATAATGATTATGTACAGAAGCAGACACGGCCTCAGTAGTTTAAGGATTCTTTGGAAATGTTTATTACTGAATTATATTCGTGTAGCACTCACAGCTGCATCCTCTGATGGTTAGAATTCCATCACATTGAAAGGTGAATATTTTATCAGATATAATATAAATGTAGTGTACTGTGGAAAACCCTTTCGAGGGAACGTTTAATAAAGGAGATTAGAATAAATGAGAAATGTATGTTTGATACCTGAAAATCCAGTAGGTGGTGTTCCTGGAGGAGCAACTGTGGTACTGGCTGCTGGAACTCCGCTTACACTTACTCCAGGTGCTAGGGTCGTTGCTGGAACTGTATTGTAAAGTATATTTGTTGTAGTTGTTCAACAAACATGCACTACATTTGAACAGTTGCGCATAATATAGCCACTACGAAAATTAACGGTTGTGGACTATTTTATAAGATAATACGACTTGTCTCGGCTGCATTTGACATCTTTAACAAGTATCTAAATAGAGTGAAGCTATAAACGTTGTTACAAAATAAACGTTCAGAAACTAAAAGAAGAAAGACATTGCTAAACTGAGAAATGCAGTCGGCAATTTGCGATGATTATCGACGTTATTTCAATGCAAAATGCCTCCAGTCAATGTAAAATATGTACAATTGCCCGAGTTCTGCATGATCGGGCATTGTTTAGCGCATATAATGGGAAGTCGAATTGATTTTTTGTTTAACTTCAAGACAGAACAAAATAATTATAAGTAGAGTTCTGAAACGCTCAAGCTAAGAGGCAAATCAGTAGCAAAGAACGAGAAATATTGTTTGAATACCTGAAACTGCAGTAGGTGGGGTTCCGGGAGGTGCAACTGTAGGACTGGCTGCTGGAACTCCGGTTACTGTTACTCCAGGTGCTAGGGTCGTAGCTGCAGCTGTAACGTAAAATACGTTTTATACGTGTGCATAGAAATCAATGTATATTCGTCATAGTATACATTCACTAGTCTGTATGGCAAGTAACGTTTTCATGTACAGAAGAAGGAATGTCCTCCGAAGGACGCACACCTTTGAAATGTTTATTACGAAACTCGATTCGTGTAACTCTCAAGTTGTGTCCTTCGAAAATCACCAGTGCAGCAACGTGAAATAAGTATGTTATAACAGGAAAGAGAATAGTGTTTTGTAGATCATTTAAACGCAACATTTGAAAGAGGCCTAGCCTTTGATGTTTGCTTTGACAAATGTACAACATGCTGAAATAGTCACTCGAAATATTCAGACGATATTACAGCCATTACAGGCATAGATGCATGCCTTCATACATAGTACAAATGGACAATGCCTCATCGCGACTAAACCACTCATAGTCAATCGACTATAATGACCACAAGAATTAATGTGAATTATATATTTGTCATACCTGAAACTCCAGAGGGTACTGTTCCCGTTCCCGGAGACGCAACTGTGGGACTGGCTGCTGGAACTCCAGTTACTGTTACTCCTGGTGCGAGAGTCGTTGCTGCAACTGCATAGTAGAATACATGTATTGTAAGTATTCGTAGAAATTACTCTTGAAATGTTATACATATACTGGTCTAATTGGAAAATATAATGATTATGTACAGAAGCAGACACGGCCTCAGTAGTTTAAGGATTCTTTGGAAATGTTTATTACTGAATTATATTCGTGTAGCACTCACAGCTGCATCCTCTGATGGTTAGAATTCCATCACATTGAAAGGTGAATATTTTATCAGATATAATATAAATGTAGTGTACTGTGGAAAACCCTTTCGAGGGAACGTTTAATAAAGGAGATTAGAATAAATGAGAAATGTATGTTTGATCCCTGAAAATCCAGTAGGTGGTGTTCCTGGAGGAGCAACTGTGGTACTGGCTGTTGGAACTCCGCTTACACTTACTCCAGGTGCTAGGGTCGTTGCTGGAACTGTATTGTAAAGTTTATTTGTTGTAGTTGTTCAACAAACATGCACTACATTTGAACAGTTGCGCATAATATAGCCACTACGAAAATTAACGGTTGTGGACTATTTTATAAGATAATACGACTTGTCTCGGCTGCATTTGACATCTTTAACAAGTATCTAAATAGAGTGAAGCTATAAACGTTGTTACAAAATAAACGTTCAGAAACTAAAAGAAGAAAGACATTGCTAAACTGAGAAATGCAGTCGGCAATTTGCGATGATTATCGACGTTATTTCAATGCAAAATGCCTCCAGTCAATGTAAAATATGTACAATTGCCCGAGTTCTGCATGATCGGGCATTGTTTAGCGCATATAATGGGAAGTCGAATTGATTTTTTGTTTAACTTCAAGACAGAACAAAATAATTATAAGTAGAGTTCTGAAACGCTCAAGCTAAGAGGCAAATCAGTAGCGAAGAACGAGAAATATTGTTTGAATACCTGAAACTGCAGTAGGTGGGGTTCCGGGAGGTGCAACTGTAGGACTGGCTGCTGGAACTCCGGTTACTGTTTCTCCAGGTGCTAGGGTCGTAGCTGCAGCTGTAACGTAAAATACGTTTTATACGTGTGCATAGAAATCAATGTATATTCGTCATAGTATACATTCACTAGTCTGTATGGCAAGTAACGTTTTCATGTACAGAAGAAGGAATGTCCTCCGAAGGACGCACACCTTTGAAATGTTTATTACGAAACTCGATTCGTGTAACTCTCAAGTTGTGTCCTTCGAAAATCACCAGTGCAGCAACGTGAAATAAGTATGTTATAACAGGAAAGAGAATAGTGTTTTGTAGATCATTTAAACGCAACATTTGAAAGAGGCCTAGCCTTTGATGTTTGCTTTGACAAATGTACAACATGCTGAAATAGTCACTCGAAATATTCAGACGATATTACAGCCATTACAGGCATAGATGCATGCCTTCATACATAGTACAAATGGACAATGCCTCATCGCGACTAAACCACTCATAGTCAATCGACTATAATGACCACAAGAATTAATGTGAATTATATATTTGTCATACCTGAAACTCCAGAGGGTACTGTTCCCGTTCCCGGAGACGCAACTGTGGGACTGGCTGCTGGAACTCCAGTTACTGTTACTCCTGGTGCGAGAGTCGTTGCTGCAACTGCATAGTAGAATACATGTATTGTAAGTATTCGTAGAAATTACTCTTGAAATGTTATACATATACTGGTCTAATTGGAAAATATAATGATTATGTACAGAAGCAGACACGGCCTCAGTAGTTTAAGGATTCTTTGGAAATGTTTATTACTGAATTATATTCGTGTAGCACTCACAGCTGCATCCTCTGATGGTTAGAATTCCATCACATTGAAAGGTGAATATTTTATCAGATATAATATAAATGTAGTGTACTGTGGAAAACCCTTTCGAGGGAACGTTTAATAAAGGAGATTAGAATAAATGAGAAATGTATGTTTGATACCTGAAAATCCAGTAGGTGGTGTTCCTGGAGGAGCAACTGTGGTACTGGCTGCTGCCACTCCGCTTACACTTACTCCAGATGCTAGGGTCGTTGCTGGAACTGTATTGTAAAGTATATTTGTTGTAGTTGTTCAACAAACATGCACTACATTTGAACAGTTGCGCATAATATAGCCACTACGAAAATTAACGGTTGTGGACTATTTTATAAGATAATACGACTTGTCTCGGCTGCATTTGACATCTTTAATAAGTATCTAAATAGAGTGAAGCTATAAACGTTGTTACAAAATAAACGTTCAGAAATTAAAAGAAGAAAGACATTGCTAAACTGAGAAATGCAGTCGGCAATTTGCGATGATTATCGACGTTATTTCAATGCAAAATGCCTCTAGTCAATGTAAAATATTGTACAATTGCCCGAATTCTGCATGATCGGGCATTGTTTAGCGCATATAATGGGAAGTCGAATTGATTTTTTGTTTAACTTCTAGACAGAACAAAATAATTATAAGTAGAGTTCTGAAACGCTCAAGCTAAGAGGCAAATCAGTAGCAAAGAACGAGAAATATTGTTTGAATACCTGAAACTGCAGTAGGTGGTGTTCCGGGAGGTGCAACTGTAGGACTGGCTGCTGGAACTCCGGTTACTGTTACTCCAGGTGCTAGGGTCGTAGCTGCAGCTGTAACGTAAGATACGTTTTATACGTGTGCATAGAAATCAATGTATATTCGTCATAGTATACATTCACTAGTCTGTATGGCAAGTAACGTTTTCATGTACAGAAGAAGGAATGTCCTCCGAAGGACAAACACCTTTGAAATGTTTATTACGAAACTCGATTCGTGTAACTCTCAAGTTGTGTCCTTCGAAAATCACCAGAGCAGCAACGTGAAATAAGTATGTTATAACAGGAAAGAGAATAGTGTTTTGTAGATCATTTAAACGCAACATTCGAAAGAGGCCTAGCCTTTGATGTTTGCTTTGACAAATGTACAACATGCTGAAATAGTCACTCGAAATATTCAGACGATATTACAGCCATTACAGGCATAGATGCATGCCTTCATACATAGTACAAATGGACAATGCCTCATCGCGACTAAACCACTCATAGTCAATCGACTATAATGACCACAAGAATTAATGTGAATTATATATTTGTCATACCTGAAACTCCAGAAGGTACTGTTCCCGTTCCCGGAGACGCAACTGTGGGACTGGCTGCTGGAACTCCAGTTACTGTTACTCCTGGTGCGAGAGTCGTTGCTGCAACTGCATAATAGAATACATGTATTGTAAGTATTCGTAGAAATTACTCTTGAAATGTTATACATATACTGGTCTAATTGGAAAATATAATGATTATGTACAGAAGCAGACACGGCCTCAGTAGTTTAAGGATTCTTTGGAAATGTTTATTACTGAATTATATTCGTGTAGCACTCACAGCTGCATCCTCTGATGGTTAGAATTCCATCACATTGAAAGGTGAATATTTTATCAGATATAATATAAATGTAGTGTACTGTGGAAAACCCTTTCGAGGGAACGTTTAATAAAGGAGATTAGAATAAATGAGAAATGTATGTTTGATACCTGAAAATCCAGTAGGTGGTGTTCCTGGAGGAGCAACTGTGGTACTGGCTGCTGGAACTCCGCTTACACTTACTCCAGGTGCTAGGGTCGTTGCTGGAACTGTATTGTAAAGTATATTTGTTGTAGTTGTTCAACAAACATGCACTACATTTGAACAGTTGCGCATACAATAGCCACTACGAAAATTAACGGTTGTGGACTATTTTATAAGATAATACGACTTGTCTCGGCTGCATTTGACATCTTTAACAAGTATCTAAATAGAGTGAAGCTATAAACGTTGTTACAAAATAAACGTTCAGAAATTAAAAGAAGAAAGACATTGCTAAACTGAGAAATGCAGTCGGCAATTTGCGATGATTATCGACGTTATTTCAATGCAAAATGCCTCCAGTCAATGTAAAATACTGTACAATTGCCCGAGTTCTGCATGATCGGGCATTGTTTAGCGCATATAATGGGAAGTCGAATTGATTTTTTGTTTAACTTCAAGACAGAACAAAATAATTATAAGTAGAGTTCTGAAACGCTCAAGCTAAGAGGCAAATCAGTAGCAAAGAACGAGAAATATTGTTTGAATACCTGAAACTGCACTAGGTGGTGTTCCGGGAGGTGCAACTGTAGGACTGGCTGCTGGAACTCCGGTTACTGTTACTCCAGGTGCTAGGGTCGTAGCTGCAGCTGTAACGTAAAATACGTTTTGTACGTGTGCATAGAAATCAATGTATATTCGTCATAGTATACATTCACTAGTCTGTATGGCAAGTAACGTTTTCATGTACAGAAGAAGGAATGTCCTCCGAAGGACAAACACCTTTGAAATGTTTATTACGAAACTCGATTCGTGTAACACTCAAGTTGTGTCCTTCGAAAATCACCAGCGCAGCAACGTGAAATAAGTATGTTATAACAGGAAAGAGAATAGTGTTTTGTAGATCATTTAAACGCAACATTTGAAAGAGGCCTAGCCTTTGATGTTTGCTTTGAGAAATGTACAACATGCTGAAATAGTCACTCGAAATATTCAGACGATATTACAGCCATTACAGGCATAGATGCATGCCTTCATACATAGTACAAATGGACAATGCCTCATCGCGACTAAACCACTCATAGTCAATCGACTATAATGACCACAAGAATTAATGTGAATTATATATTTGTCATACCTGAAACTCCAGAAGGTACTGTTCCCGTTCCCGGAGACGCAACTGTGGGACTGGCTGCTGGAACTCCAGTTACTGTTACTCCTGGTGCGAGAGTCGTTGCTGCAACTGCATAGTAGAATACATGTATTGTAAGTATTCGTAGAAATTACTATTGAAATGTTATACAGATACTGGTCTAATTGGAAAATATAATGATTATGTACAGAAGCAGACTCGGCCTCAGTAGTTTAAGGATTCTTTGGAAATGTTTATTACTGAATTATATTCGTGTAGCACTCACAGCTGCATCCTCTGATGGTTAGAATTCCATCACATTGAAAGGTGAATATTTTATCAGATATAATATAAATGTAGTGTACTGTGGAGAACCCTTTCGAGGGAACGTTTAATAAAGGAGATTAGAATAAATGAGAAATGTATGTTTGATACCTGAAAATCCAGAAGGTGGTGTTCCTGGAGGAGCAACTGTGGTACTGGTTGCTGGAACTCCGCTTACACTTACTCCAGGTGCTAGGGTCGTTGCTGGAACTGTATTATAAAGTATATTTGTTGTAGTTGTTCAACAAACATGCACTACATTTGAACAGTTGCGCATACAATAGCCACTACGAAAATTAACGGTTGTGGACTATTTTATAAGATAATACGACTTGTCTCGGCTGCATTTGACATCTTTAACAAGTATCTAAATAGAGTGAAGCTATAAACGTTGTTACAAAATAAACGTTCAGAAATTAAAAGAAGAAGGACATTGCTAAACTGAGAAATGCAGTCGGCAATTTGCGATGATTATCGACGTTATTTCAATGCAAAATGCCTCCAGTCAATGTAAAATACTGTACAATTGCCCGAGTTCTGCATGATCGGGCATTGTTTAGCGCATATAATGGGAAGTCGAATTGATTTTTTGTTTAACTTCTAGACAGAACAAAATAATTATAAGTAGAGTTCTGAAACGTTCAAGCTAAGAGGCAAATCAGTAGCAAAGAACGAGAAATATTGTTTGAATACCTGAAACTGCACTGGGTGGTGTTCCGGGAGGTGCAACTGTAGGACTGGCTGCTGGAACTCCGGTTACTGTTACTCCAGGTGCTAGGGTCGTAGCTGCAGCTGTAACGTAAAATACGTTTTGTACGTGTGCATAGAAATCAATGTATATTCGTCATAGTATACATTCACTAGTCTGTATGGCAAGTAACGTTTTCATATACAGAAGAAGGAATGTCCTCCGAAGGACAAACACCTTTGAAATGTTTATTACGAAACTCGATTCGTGTAACTCTCAAGTTGTGTCCTTCGAAAATCACCAGCGCAGCAACGTGAAATAAGTATGTTATAACAGGAAAGAGAATAGTGTTTTGTAGATCATTTAAACGCAACATTTGAAAGAGGCCTAGCCTTTGATGTTTGCTTTGACAAATGTACAACATGCTGAAATAGTCACTCGAAATATTCAGACGATATTACAGCCATTACAGGCATAGATGCATGCCTTCATACATAGTACAAATGGACAATGCCTCATCGCGACTAAACCACTCATAGTCAATCGACTATAATTTCTACAAGAATTAATGTGAATTATATATTTGTCATACCTGAAACTCCAGAAGGTACTGTTCCCGTTCCCGGAGACGCAACTGTGGGACTGGCTGCTGGAACTCCAGTTACTGTTACTCCTGGTGCGAGAGTCGTTGCTGCAACTGCATAGTAGAATACATGTATTGTAAGTATTCGTAGAAATTACTCTTGAAATGTTATACATATACTGGTCTAATTGGAAAATATAATGATTATGTACAGAAGCAGACACGGCCTCAGTAGTTTAAGGATTCTTTGGAAATGTTTATTACTGAATTATATCCGTGTAGCACTCACAGCTGCATCCTCTGATGGTTAGAATTCCAACACATTGAAAGGTGAATATTTTATCAGATATAATATAAATGTAGTGTACTGTGGAAAACCCTTTCGAGGGAACGTTTAATAAAGGAGATTAGAATAAATGAGAAATGTATGTTTGATACCTGAAAATCCAGTAGGTGGTGTTCCTGGAGGAGCAACTGTGGTACTGGCTGCTGGAACTCCGCTTACACTTACTCCAGGTGCTAGGGTCGTTGCTGGAACTGTATTGTAAAGTATATTTGTTGTAGTTGTTCAACAAACATGCACTACATTTGAACAGTTGCGCATACAATAGCCACTACGAAAATTAACGGTTGTGGACTATTTTATAAGATAATATGACTTGTCTCGGCTGCATTTGACATCTTTAACAAGTATCTAAATAGAGTGAAGCTATAAACGTTGTTACAAAATAAACGTTCAGAAATTAAAAGAAGAAAGACATTGCTAAACTGAGAAATGCAGTCGGCAATTTGCGATGATTATCGACGTTATTTCAATGCAAAATGCCTCTAGTCAATGTAAAATACTGTACAATTGCCCGAGTTCTGCATGATCGGGCATTGTTTAGCGCATATAATGGGAAGTCGAATTGATTTTTTGTTTAACTTCTAGACAGAACAAAATAATTATAAGTAGAGTTCTGAAACGCTCAAGCTAAGAGGCAAATCAGTAGCAAAGAACGAGAAATATTGTTTGAATACCTGAAACTGCAGTAGGTGGTGTTCCGGGAGGTGCAACTGTAGGACTGGCTGCTGGAACTCCGGTTACTGTTACTCCAGGTGCTAGGGTCGTAGCTGCAGCTGTAACGTAAAATACGTTTTATACGTGTGCATAGAAATCAATGTATATTCGTCATAGTATACATTCACTAGTCTGTATGGCAAGTAACGTTTTCATGTACAGAAGAAGGAATGTCCTCCGAAGGACAAACATCTTTGAAATGTTTATTACGAAACTCGATTCGTGTAACTCTCAAGTTGTGTCCTTCGAAAATCACCAGTGCAGCAACGTGAAATAAGTATGTTATAACAGGAAAGAGAATAGTGTTTTGTAGATCATTTAAACGCAACATCTGAAAGATGCCTAGCCTTTGATGTTTGCTTTGACAAATGTACAACATGCTGAAATAGTCACTCGAAATATTCAGACGATATAACAGCCATTACAGGCATAAATGCATGCCTTCATACATAGTACAAATGGACAATGCCTCATCGCGACTAAACCACTCGTAGTCAATCGACTATTATGACCACAAGAATTAATGTGAATTATATATTTGTCATACCTGAAACTCCAGAAGGTACTGTTCCCGTTCCCGGAGACGCAACTGTGGGACTGGCTGCTGGAACTCCAGTTACTGTTACTCCTGGTGCGAGAGTCGTTGCTGCAATTGCATAATAGAATACATGTATTGTAAGTATTCGTAGAAATTACTATTGAAATGTTATACATATACTGGTCTAATTGGAAAATATAATGATTATGTACAGAAGCAGACACGGCCTCAGTAGTTTAAGGATTCTTTGGAAATGTTTATTACTGAATTATATCCGTGTAGCACTCACAGCTGCATCCTCTGATGGTTAGAATTCCATCACATTGAAAGGTGAATATTTTATCAGATATAATATAAATGTAGTGTACTGTGGAAAACCCTTTCGAGGGAACGTTTAATAAAGGAGATTAGAATAAATGAGAAATGTATGTTTGATACCTGAAAATCCAGTAGGTGGTGTTCCTGGAGGAGCAACTGTGGTACTAGCTGCTGGAACTCCGCTTACACTTACTCCAGATGCTAGGGTCGTTGCTGGAACTGTATTGTAAAGTATATTTGTTGTAGTTGTTCAACAAACATGCACTACATTTGAACAGTTGCGCATACAATAGTCACTACGAAAATTAACGGTTGTGGACTATTTATTAAGATAATTCGACTTGTTTCGGCTGCATTTGACATCTTTAACAAGTATCTAAATAGAGTGAAGCTATAAACGTTGTTACAAAATAAACGTTCAGAAATTGAAAGAAGAAAGACATTGCTAAACTGAGAAATGCAGTAGGCAATTTGCGATGATTATCGACGTTATTTCAATGCAAAATGCCTCTAGTCAATGTAAAATACTGTACAATTGCCCGAGTTCTGCATGATTGGGCATTGTTTAGCGCATATAATGGGACGTCGAATTGATTTTTTGTATTACTTCTAGACAGAACAAAATAATTATAAGTAGAGTTCTGAAACGCTCAACCTAAAAGGCAAATCAGTAGCAAAGAACGAGAAATATTGTTTGAATACCTGAAAGTGCAGTAGGTGATGTTCCGGGAGGTGCAACTGTAGGACTGGCTGCTGGAACTCCGGTTACTGTTACTCCAGGTGCTAGGGTCGTAGCTGCAGCTGTAACGTAAAATACGTTTTGTACGTGTGCATAGAAATCAATGTATATTCGTCATAGTATACATTCACTAGTCTGTATGGCAAGTAACGTTTTCATGTACAGAAGAAGGAATGTCCTCCGAAGGAAAAACACCTTTGAAATGTTTATTACGAAACTCGATTCGTGTAACTCTCAAGTTGTGTCCTTCGAAAATCACCAGCGCAGCAACGTGAAATAAGTATTTTATAACAGGAAAGAGAATAGTGTTTTGTAGATCATTTAAACGCAACATTTGAAAGAGGCCTAGCCTTTGATGTTTGCTTTGACAAATGTACAACATGCTGAAATAGTCACTTGAAATATTCAGACGATATTACAGCCATTACAGGCATAGATGCATGCCTTCATATATAGTACAAATGGACAATGCCTCATCGCGACTAAACCACTCATAGTCAATCGACTATAATGACCACAAGAATTAATGTGAATTATATATTTGTGATACCTGAAACTCCTGAAGGTACTGTTCCCGTTCCCGGAGACGCAACTGTGGGACTGGCTGCTGGAACTCCAGTTACTGTTACTCCTGGTGCGAGAGTCGTTGCTGCAACTGCATAGTAGAATACATGTATTGTAAGTATTCGTAGAAATTACTCTTGAAATGTTATACATATACTGGTCTTATTGGAAAATATAATGATTATGTACAGAAGCAGACACGGCCTCAGTAGTTTAAGGATTCTTTGGAAATGTTTATTACTGAATTATATTCGTGTAGCACTCACAGCTGCATCCTCTGATGGTTAGAATTCCATCACATTGAAAGGTGAATATTTTATCAGATATAATATAAATGTAGTGTACTGTGGAAAACCCTTTCGAGGGAACGTTTAATAAAGGAGATTAGAATAAATGAGAAATGTATGTTTGATACCTGAAAATCCAGTAGGTGGTGTTCCTGGAGGAGCAACTGTGGTACTGGCTGCTGGAACTCCGCTTACACTTACTCCAGGTGCTAGGGTCGTTGCTGGAACTGTATTGTAAAGTATATTTGTTGTAGTTGTTCAACAAACATGCACTACATTTGAACAGTTGCGCATAATATAGCCACTACGAAAATTAACGGTTGTGGACTATTTTATAAGATAATACGACTTGTCTCGGCTGCATTTGACATCTTTAATAAGTATCTAAATAGAGTGAAGCTATAAACGTTGTTACAAAATAAACGTTCAGAAATTAAAAGAAGAAAGACATTGCTAAACTGAGAAATGCAGTCGGCAATTTGCGATGATTATCGACGTTATTTCAATGCAAAATGCCTCTAGTCAATGTAAAATATTGTACAATTGCCCGACTTCTGCATGATCGGGCATTGTTTAGCGCATATAATGGGAAGTCGAATTGATTTTTTGTTTAACTTCTAGACAGAACAAAATAATTATAAGTAGAGTTCTGAAACGCTCAAGCTAAGAGGCAAATCAGTAGCAAAGAACGAGAAATATTGTTTGAATACCTGAAACTGCAGTAGGTGGTGTTCCGGGAGGTGCAACTGTAGGACTGGCTGCTGGAACTCCGGTTATTGTTACTCCAGGTGCTAGGGTCGTAGCTGCAGCTGTAACGTAAGATACGTTTTATACGTGTGCATAGAAATCAATGTATATTCGTCATAGTATACATTCACTAGTCTGTATGGTAAGTAACGTTTTCATGTACAGAAGAAGGAATGTCCTCCGAAGGACAAACACCTTTGAAATGTTTATTACGAAACTCGATTCGTGTAACTCTCAAGTTGTGTCCGTCGAAAATCACCAGTGCAGCAACGTGAAATAAGTATGTTATAACAGGAAAGAGAATAGTGTTTTGTAGATCATTTAAACGCAACATTCGAAAGAGGCCCAGCCTTTGATGTTTGCTTTGACAAATGTACAACATGCTGAAATAGTCACTCGAAATATTCAGACGATATTACAGCCATTACAGGCATAGATGCATGCCTTCATACAAAGTACAAATGGACAATGCCTCATCGCGACTAAACCACTCATAGTCAATCGACTATAATGACCACAAGAATTAATGTGAATTATATATTTGTCATACCTGAAACTCCAGAAGGTACTGTTCCCGTTCCCGGAGACGCAACTGTGGGACTGGCTGCTGGAACTCCAGTTACTGTTACTCCTGGTGCGAGAGTCGTTGCTGCAACTGCATAATAGAATACATGTATTGTAAGTATTCGTAGAAATTACTATTGAAACGTTATACATATACTGGTCTAATTGGAAAATATAATGATTATGTACAGAAGCAGACACGGCCTCAGTAGTTTAAGGATTCTTTGGAAATGTTTATTACTGAATTATATCCGTGTAGCACTCACAGCTGCATCCTCTGATGGTTAGAATTCCATCACATTGAAAGGTGAATATTTTATCAGATATAATATAAATGTAGTGTACTGTGGAAAACCCTTTCGAGGGAACGTTTAATAAAGGAGATTAGAATAAATGAGAAATGTATGTTTGATACCTGAAAATCCAGTAGGTGGTGTTCCTGGAGGAGCAACTGTGGTACTGGCTGCTGGAACTCCGCTTACACTTACTCCAGGTGCTAGGGTCGTTGCTGGAACTGTATTGTAAAGTATATTTGTTGTAGTTGTTCAACAAACATGCACTACATTTGAACAGTTGCGCATACAATAGTCACTACGAAAATTAACGGTTGTGGACTATTTATTAAGATAATTCGACTTGTTTCGGCTGCATTTGACATCTTTAACAAGTATCTAAATAGAGTGAAGCTATAAACGTTGTTACAAAATAAACGTTCAGAAATTGAAAGAAGAAAGACATTGCTAAACTGAGAAATGCAGTAGGCAATTTGCGATGATTATCGACGTTATTTCAATGCAAAATGCCTCTAGTCAATGTAAAATACTGTACAATTGCCCGAGTTCTGCATGATTGGGCATTGTTTAGCGCATATAATGGGACGTCGAATTGATTTTTTGTATTACTTCTAGACAGAACAAAATAATTATAAGTAGAGTTCTGAAACGCTCAACCTAAAAGGCAAATCAGTAGCAAAGAACGAGAAATATTGTTTGAATACCTGAAAGTGCAGTAGGTGATGTTCCGGGAGGTGCAACTGTAGGACTGGCTGCTGGAACTCCGGTTACTGTTACTCCAGGTGCTAGGGTCGTAGCTGCAGCTGTAACGTAAAATACGTTTTGTACGTGTGCATAGAAATCAATGTATATTCGTCATAGTATACATTCACTAGTCTGTATGGCAAGTAACGTTTTCATGTACAGAAGAAGGAATGTCCTCCGAAGGAAAAACACCTTTGAAATGTTTATTACGAAACTCGATTCGTGTAACTCTCAAGTTGTGTCCTTCGAAAATCACCAGCGCAGCAACGTGAAATAAGTATTTTATAACAGGAAAGAGAATAGTGTTTTGTAGATCATTTAAACGCAACATTTGAAAGAGGCCTAGCCTTTGATGTTTGCTTTGACAAATGTACAACATGCTGAAATAGTCACTTGAAATATTCAGACGATATTACAGCCATTACAGGCATAGATGCATGCCTTCATATATAGTACAAATGGACAATGCCTCATCGCGACTAAACCACTCATAGTCAATCGACTATAATGACCACAAGAATTAATGTGAATTATATATTTGTTATACCTGAAACTCCTGAAGGTACTGTTCCCGTTCCCGGAGACGCAACTGTGGGACTGGCTGCTGGAACTCCAGTTACTGTTACTCCTGGTGCGAGAGTCGTTGCTGCAACTGCATAGTAGAATACATGTATTGTAAGTATTCGTAGAAATTACTCTTGAAATGTTATACATATACTGGTCTAATTGGAAAATATAATGATTATGTACAGAAGCAGACACGGCCTCAGTAGTTTAAGGATTCTTTGGAAATGTTTATTACTGAATTATATTCGTGTAGCACTCACAGCTGCATCCTCTGATGGTTAGAATTCCATCACATTGAAAGGTGAATATTTTATCAGATATAATATAAATGTAGTGTACTGTGGAAAACCCTTTCGAGGGAACGTTTAATAAAGGAGATTAGAATAAATGAGAAATGTATGTTTGATACCTGAAAATCCAGTAGGTGGTGTTCCTGGAGGAGCAACTGTGGTACTGGCTGCTGGAACTCCGCTTACACTTACTCCAGGTGCTAGGGTCGTTGCTGGAATTGTATTGTAAAGTATATTTGTTGTAGTTGTTCAACAAACATGCACTACATTTGAACAGTTGCGCATACAATAGCCACTACGAAAATTAACGGTTGTGGACTATTTTATAAGATGATATGACTTGTCTCGGCTGCATTTGACATCTTTAACAAGTATCTAAATAGAGTGAAGCTATAAACGTTGTTACAAAATAAACGTTCAGAAATTAAAAGAAGAAAGACATTGCTAAACTGAGAAATGCAGTCGGCAATTTGCGATGATTATCGACGTTATTTCAATGCAAAATGCCTCTAGTCAATGTAAAATACTGTACAATTGCCCGAGTTCTGCATGATCGGGCATTGTTTAGCGCATATAATGGGAAGTCGAATTGATTTTTTGTTTAACTTCTAGACAGAACAAAATAATTATAAGTAGAGTTCTGAAACGCTCAAGCTAAGAGGCAAATCAGTAGCAAAGAACGAGAAATATTGTTTGAATACCTGAAACTGCAGTAGGTGGTGTTCCGGGAGGTGCAACTGTAGGACTGGCTGCTGGAACTCCGGTTACTGTTACTCCAGGTGCTAGGGTCGTAGCTGCAGCTGTAACGTAAAATACGTTTTATACGTGTGCATAGAAATCAATGTATATTCGTCATAGTATACATTCACTAGTCTGTATGGCAAGTAACGTTTTCATGTACAGAAGAAGGAATGTCCTCCGAAGGACAAACACCTTTGAAATGTTTATTACGAAACTCGATTCGTGTAACTCTCAAGTTGTGTCCTTCGAAAATCACCAGTGCAGCAACGTGAAATAAGTATGTTATAACAGGAAAGAGAATAGTGTTTTGTAGATCATTTAAACGCAACATCTGAAAGAGGCCTAGCCTTTGATGTTTGCTTTGACAAATGTACAACATGCTGAAATAGTCACTCGAAATATTCAGACGATATTACAGCCATTACAGGCATAAATGCATGCCTTCATACATAGTACAAATGGACAATGCCTCATCGCGACTAAACCACTCATAGTCAATCGACTATAATGACCACAAGAATTAATGTGAATTATATATTTGTCATACCTGAAACTCCAGAAGGTACTGTTCCCGTTCCCGGAGACGCAACTGTGGGACTGGCTGCTGGAACTCCAGTTACTGTTACTCCTGGTGCGAGAGTCGTTGCTGCAATTGCATAATAGAATACATGTATTGTAAGTATTCGTAGAAATTACTATTGAAATGTTATACATATACTGGTCTAATTGGAAAATATAATGATTATGTACAGAAGCAGACACGGCCTCAGTAGTTTAAGGATTCTTTGGAAATGTTTATTACTGAATTATATCCGTGTAGCACTCACAGCTGCATCCTCTGATGGTTAGAATTCCATCACATTGAAAGGTGAATATTTTATCAGATATAATATAAATGTAGTGTACTGTGGAAAACCCTTTCGAGGGAACGTTTAATAAAGGAGATTAGAATAAATGAGAAATGTATGTTTGATACCTGAAAATCCAGTAGGTGGTGTTCCTGGAGGAGCAACTGTGGTACTAGCTGCTGGAACTCCGCTTACACTTACTCCAGATGCTAGGGTCGTTGCTGGAACTGTATTGTAAAGTATATTTGTTGTAGTTGTTCAACAAACATGCACTACATTTGAACAGTTGCGCATAATATAGCCACTACGAAAATTAACGGTTGTGGACTATTTTATAAGATAATACGACTTGTCTCGGCTGCATTTGACATCTTTAATAAGTATCTAAATAGAGTGAAGCTATAAACGTTGTTACAAAATAAACGTTCAGAAATTAAAAGAAGAAAGACATTGCTAAACTGAGAAATGCAGTCGGCAATTTGCGATGATTATCGACGTTATTTCAATGCAAAATGCCTCTAGTCAATGTAAAATATTGTACAATTGCCCGACTTCTGCATGATCGGGCATTGTTTAGCGCATATAATGGGAAGTCGAATTGATTTTTTGTTTAACTTCTAGACAGAACAAAATAATTATAAGTAGAGTTCTGAAACGCTCAAGCTAAGAGGCAAATCAGTAGCAAAGAACGAGAAATATTGTTTGAATACCTGAAACTGCAGTAGGTGGTGTTCCGGGAGGTGCAACTGTAGGACTGGCTGCTGGAACTCCGGTTATTGTTACTCCAGGTGCTAGGGTCGTAGCTGCAGCTGTAACGTAAGATACGTTTTATACGTGTGCATAGAAATCAATGTATATTCGTCATAGTATACATTCACTAGTCTGTATGGTAAGTAACGTTTTCATGTACAGAAGAAGGAATGTCCTCCGAAGGACAAACACCTTTGAAATGTTTATTACGAAACTCGATTCGTGTAACTCTCAAGTTGTGTCCGTCGAAAATCACCAGTGCAGCAACGTGAAATAAGTATGTTATAACAGGAAAGAGAATAGTGTTTTGTAGATCATTTAAACGCAACATTCGAAAGAGGCCCAGCCTTTGATGTTTGCTTTGACAAATGTACAACATGCTGAAATAGTCACTCGAAATATTCAGACGATATTACAGCCATTACAGGCATAGATGCATGCCTTCATACAAAGTACAAATGGACAATGCCTCATCGCGACTAAACCACTCATAGTCAATCGACTATAATGACCACAAGAATTAATGTGAATTATATATTTGTCATACCTGAAACTCCAGAAGGTACTGTTCCCGTTCCCGGAGACGCAACTGTGGGACTGGCTGCTGGAACTCCAGTTACTGTTACTCCTGGTGCGAGAGTCGTTGCTGCAACTGCATAATAGAATACATGTATTGTAAGTATTCGTAGAAATTACTATTGAAACGTTATACATATACTGGTCTTATTGGAAAATATAATGATTATGTACAGAAGCAGACACGGCCTCAGTAGTTTAAGGATTCTTTGGAAATGTTTATTACTGAATTATATCCGTGTAGCACTCACAGCTGCATCCTCTGATGGTTAGAATTCCATCACATTGAAAGGTGAATATTTTATCAGATATAATATAAATGTAGTGTACTGTGGAAAACCCTTTCGAGGGAACGTTTAATAAAGGAGATTAGAATAAATGAGAAATGTATGTTTGATACCTGAAAATCCAGTAGGTGGTGTTCCTGGAGGAGCAACTGTGGTACTGGCTGCTGGAACTCCGCTTACACTTACTCCAGGTGCTAGGGTCCTTGCTGGAACTGTATTGTAAAGTATATTTGTTGTAGTTGTTCAACAAACATGCACTACATTTGAACAGTTGCGCATACAATAGTCACTACGAAAATTAACGGTTGTGGACTATTTATTAAGATAATTCGACTTGTTTCGGCTGCATTTGACATCTTTAACAAGTATCTAAATAGAGTGAAGCTATAAACGTTGTTACAAAATAAACGTTCAGAAATTGAAAGAAGAAAGACATTGCTAAACTGAGAAATGCAGTAGGCAATTTGCGATGATTATCGACGTTATTTCAATGCAAAATGCCTCTAGTCAATGTAAAATACTGTACAATTGCCCGAGTTCTGCATGATTGGGCATTGTTTAGCGCATATAATGGGACGTCGAATTGATTTTTTGTATTACTTCTAGACAGAACAAAATAATTATAAGTAGAGTTCTGAAACGCTCAACCTAAAAGGCAAATCAGTAGCAAAGAACGAGAAATATTGTTTGAATACCTGAAAGTGCAGTAGGTGATGTTCCGGGAGGTGCAACTGTAGGACTGGCTGCTGGAACTCCGGTTACTGTTACTCCAGGTGCTAGGGTCGTAGCTGCAGCTGTAACGTAAAATACGTTTTGTACGTGTGCATAGAATTCAATGTATATTCGTCATAGTATACATTCACTAGTCTGTATGGCAAGTAACGTTTTCATGTACAGAAGAAGGAATGTCCTCCGAAGGAAAAACACCTTTGAAATGTTTATTACGAAACTCGATTCGTGTAACTCTCAAGTTGTGTCCTTCGAAAATCACCAGCGCAGCAACGTGAAATAAGTATTTTATAACAGGAAAGAGAATAGTGTTTTGTAGATCATTTAAACGCAACATTTGAAAGAGGCCTAGCCTTTGATGTTTGCTTTGACAAATGTACAACATGCTGAAATAGTCACTTGAAATATTCAGACGATATTACAGCCATTACAGGCATAGATGCATGCCTTCATATATAGTACAAATGGACAATGCCTCATCGCGACTAAACCACTCATAGTCAATCGACTATAATGACCACAAGAATTAATGTGAATTATATATTTGTTATACCTGAAACTCCTGAAGGTACTGTTCCCGTTCCCGGAGACGCAACTGTGGGACTGGCTGCTGGAACTCCAGTTACTGTTACACCTGGTGCGAGAGTCGTTGCTGCAACTGCATAGTAGAATACATGTATTGTAAGTATTCGTAGAAATTACTCTTGAAATGTTATACATATACTGGTCTAATTGGAAAATATAATGATTATGTACAGAAGCAGACACGGCCTCAGTAGTTTAAGGATTCTTTGGAAATGTTTATTACTGAATTATATTCGTGTAGCACTCACAGCTGCATCCTCTGATGGTTAGAATTCCATCACATTGAAAGGTGAATATTTTATCAGATATAATATAAATGTAGTGTACTGTGGAAAACCCTTTCGAGGGAACGTTTAATAAAGGAGATTAGAATAAATGAGAAATGTATGTTTGATACCTGAAAATCCAGTAGGTGGTGTTCCTGGAGGAGCAACTGTGGTACTGGCTGCTGGAACTCCGCTTACACTTACTCCAGGTGCTAGGGTCGTTGCTGGAACTGTATTGTAAAGTATATTTGTTGTAGTTGTTCAACAAACATGCATTACATTTGAACAGTTGCGCATACAATAGCCACTACGAAAATTAACGGTTGTGGACTATTTTATAAGATGATATGACTTGTCTCGGCTGCATTTGACATCTTTAACAAGTATCTAAATAGAGTGAAGCTATAAACGTTGTTACAAAATAAACGTTCAGAAATTAAAAGAAGAAAGACATTGCTAAACTGAGAAATGCAGTCGGCAATTTGCGATGATTATCGACGTTATTTCAATGCAAAATGCCTCTAGTCAATGTAAAATACTGTACAATTGCCCGAGTTCTGCATGATCGGGCATTGTTTAGCGCATATAATGGGAAGTCGAATTGATTTTTTGTTTAACTTCTAGACAGAACAAAATAATTATAAGTAGAGTTCTGAAACGCTCAAGCTAAGAGGCAAATCAGTAGCAAAGAACGAGAAATATTGTTTGAATACCTGAAACTGCAGTAGGTGGTGTTCCGGGAGGTGCAACTGTAGGACTGGCTGCTGGAACTCCGGTTACTGTTACTCCAGGTGCTAGGGTCGTAGCTGCAGCTGTAACGTAAAATACGTTTTATACGTGTGCATAGAAATCAATGTATATTCGTCATAGTATACATTCACTAGTCTGTATGGCAAGTAACGTTTTCATGTACAGAAGAAGGAATGTCCTCCGAAGGACAAACACCTTTGAAATGTTTATTACGAAACTCGATTCGTGTAACTCTCAAGTTGTGTCCTTCGAAAATCACCAGTGCAGCAACGTGAAATAAGTATGTTATAACAGGAAAGAGAATAGTGTTTTGTAGATCATTTAAACGCAACATCTGAAAGAGGCCTAGCCTTTGATGTTTGCTTTGACAAATGTACAACATGCTGAAATAGTCACTCGAAATATTCAGACGATATTACAGCCATTACAGGCATAAATGCATGCCTTCATACATAGTACAAATGGACAATGCCTCATCGCGACTAAACCACTCATAGTCAATCGACTATAATGACCACAAGAATTAATGTGAATTATATATTTGTCATACCTGAAATTCCAGAAGGTACTGTTCCCGTTCCCGGAGACGCAACTGTGGGACTGGCTGCTGGAACTCCAGTTACTGTTACTCCTGGTGCGAGAGTCGTTGCTGCAATTGCATAATAGAATACATGTATTGTAAGTATTCGTAGAAATTACTATTGAAATGTTATACATATACTGGTCTAATTGGAAAATATAATGATTATGTACAGAAGCAGACACGGCCTCAGTAGTTTAAGGATTCTTTGGAAATGTTTATTACTGAATTATATCCGTGTAGCACTCACAGCTGCATCCTCTGATGGTTAGAATTCCATCACATTGAAAGGTGAATATTTTATCAGATATAATATAAATGTAGTGTACTGTGGAAAACCCTTTCGAGGGAACGTTTAATAAAGGAGATTAGAATAAATGAGAAATGTATGTTTGATACCTGAAAATCCAGTAGGTGGTGTTCCTGGAGGAGCAACTGTGGTACTGGCTGCTGGAACTCCGCTTACACTTACTCCAGGTGCTAGGGTCGTTGCTGGAACTGTATTGTAAAGTATATTTGTTGTAGTTGTTCAACAAACATGCACTACATTTGAACAGTTGCGCATAATATAGCCACTACGAAAATTAACGGTTGTGGACTATTTTATAAGATAATACGACTTGTCTCGGCTGCATTTGACATCTTTAATAAGTATCTAAATAGAGTGAAGCTATAAACGTTGTTACAAAATAAACGTTCAGAAATTAAAAGAAGAAAGACATTGCTAAACTGAGAAATGCAGTCGGCAATTTGCGATGATTATCGACGTTATTTCAATGCAAAATGCCTCTAGTCAATGTAAAATATTGTACAATTGCCCGAATTCTGCATGATCGGGCATTGTTTAGCGCAAATAATGGGAAGTCGAATTGATTTTTTTGTTTAACTTCTAGACAGAACAAAATAATTATAAGTAGAGTTCTGAAACGCTCAAGCTAAGAGGCAAATCAGTAGCAAAGAACGAGAAATATTGTTTGAATACCTGAAACTGCAGTAGGTGGTGTTCCGGGAGGTGCAACTGTAGGACTGGCTGCTGGAACTCCGGTTACTGTTACTCCAGGTGCTAGGGTCGTAGCTGCAGCTGTAACGTAAGATACGTTTTATACGTGTGCATAGAAATCAATGTATATTCGTCATAGTATACATTCACTAGTCTGTATGGCAAGTAACGTTTTCATGTACAGAAGAAGGAATGTCCTCCGGAGGACAAACACCTTTGAAATGTTTATTACGAAACTCGATTCGTGTAACTCTCAAGTTGTGTCCGTCGAAAATCACCAGTGCAGCAACGTGAAATAAGTATGTTATAACAGGAAAGAGAATAGTGTTTTGTAGATCATTTAAACGCAACATTCGAAAGAGGCCTAGCCTTTGATGTTTGCTTTGACAAATGTACAACATGCTGAAATAGTCACTCGAAATATTCAGACGATATTACAGCCATTACAGGCATAGATGCATGCCTTCATACAAAGTACAAATGGACAATGCCTCATCGCGACTAAACCACTCATAGTCAATCGACTATAATGACCACAAGAATTAATGTGAATTATATATTTGTCATACCTGAAACTCCAGAAGGTACTGTTCCCGTTCCCGGAGACGCAACTGTGGGACTGGCTGCTGGAACTCCAGTTACTGTTACTCCTGGTGCGAGAGTCGTTGCTGCAACTGCATAATAGAATACATGTATTGTAAGTATTCGTAGAAATTACTCTTGAAATGTTATACATATACTGGTCTAATTGGAAAATATAATGATTATGTACAGAAGCAGACACGGCCTCAGTAGTTTAAGGATTCTTTGGAAATGTTTATTACTGAATTATATCCGTGTAGCACTCACAGCTGCATCCTCTGATGGTTAGAATTCCAACACATTGAAAGGTGAATATCTTATCAGATATAATATAAATGTAGTGTACTGTGGAAAACCCTTTCGAGGGAACGTTTAATAAAGGAGATTAGAATAAATGAGAAATGTATGTTCGATACCTGAAAATCCAGTAGGTGGTGTTCCTGGAGGAGCAACTGTGGTACTGGCTGCTGGAACTCCGCTTACACTTACTCCAGGTGCTAGGGTCGTTGCTGGAACTGTATTGTAAAGTATATTTGTTGTAGTTGTTCAACAAACATGCACTACATTTGAACAGTTGCGCATACAATAGCCCCTACGAAAATTAACGGTTGTGGACTATTTTATAAGATAATATGACTTGTCTCGGCTGCATTTGACATCTTTAACAAGTATCTAAATAGAGTGAAGCTATAAACGTTGTTACAAAATAAACGTTCAGAAATTAAAAGAAGAAAGACATTGCTAAACTGAGAAATGCAGTCGGCAATTTGCGATGATTATCGACGTTATTTCAATGCAAAATGCCTCTTGTCAATGTAAAATACTGTATAATTGCCCGAGTTCTGCATGATCGGGCATTGTTTAGCGCATATAATGGGAAGTCGAATTGATGTTTTGTTTAACTTCTAGACAGAACAAAATAATTATAAGTAGAGTTCTGAAACGCTCAAGCTAAGAGGCAAATCAGTAGCAAAGAACGAGAAATATTGTTTGAATACCTGAAACTGCAGTAGGTGGTGTTCCGGGAGGTGCAACTGTAGGACTGGCTGCTGGAACTCCGGTTACTGTTACTCCAGGTGCTAGGGTCGTAGCTGCAGCTGTAACGTAAAATACGTTTTGTAAGTGTGCATAGAAATCAATGTATATTCGTCATAGTATACATTCACTAGTCTGTATGGCAAGTAACGTTTTCATGTACAGAAGAAGGAATGTCCTCCGAAGGACAAACACCTTTGAAATGTTTATTACGAAACTCGATTCGTGTAACTCTCAAGTTGTGTCCTTCGAAAATCACCAGTGCAGCAACGTGAAATAAGTATGTTATGACTGGAAAGAGAATAGTGTTTTGTAGATCATTTAAACGCAACATCTGAAAGAGGCCTAGCCTTTGATGTTTGCTTTGACAAATGTACAACATGCTGAAATAGTCACTCGAAATATTCAGACGATATTACAGCCATTACAGGCATAAATGCATGCCTTCATACATAGTACAAATGGACAATGCCTCATCGCGACTAAACCACTCATAGTCAATCGACTATAATGACCACAAGAATTAATGTGAATTATATATTTGTCATACCTGAAACTCCAGAAGGTACTGTTCCCGTTCCCGGAGACGCAACTGTGGGACTGGCTGCTGGAACTCCAGTTACTGTTACTCCTGGTGCGAGAGTCGTTGCTGCAACTGCATAATAGAATACATGTATTGTAAGTATTCGTAAAAATTACTATTGAAATGTTATACATATACTGGTCTAATTGGAAAATATAATGATTATGTACAGAAGCAGACACGGCCTCAGTAGTTTAAGGATTCTTTGGAAATGTTTATTACTGAATTATATCCGTGTAGCACTCACAGCTGCATCCTCTGATGGTTA
The DNA here is from genome assembly GCA_964016985.1 of Anodontia alba. Taxonomy (NCBI): domain Eukaryota; kingdom Metazoa; phylum Mollusca; class Bivalvia; order Lucinida; family Lucinidae; genus Anodontia; species Anodontia alba. The sequence continues at coordinate 74,434,435 of OZ024833.1, read as the reverse complement.
GAATTCCATCACATTGAAAGGTGAATATTTTATCAGATATAATATAAATGTAGTGTACTGTGGAAAACCCTTTCGAGGGAACGTTTAATAAAGGAGATTAGAATAAATGAGAAATGTATGTTTGATACCTGAAAATCCAGTAGGTGGTGTTCCTGGAGGAGCAACTGTGGTACTGGCTGCTGGAACTCCGCTTACACTTACTCCAGGTGCTAGGGTCGTTGCTGGAACTGTATTGTAAAGTATATTTGTTGTAGTTGTTCAACAAACATGCACTACATTTGAACAGTTGCGCATACAATAGTCACTACGAAAATTAACGGTTGTGGACTATTTATTAAGATAATTCGACTTGTTTCGGCTGCATTTGACATCTTTAACAAGTATCTAAATAGAGTGAAGCTATAAACGTTGTTACAAAATAAACGTTCAGAAATTGAAAGAAGAAAGACATTGCTAAACTGAGAAATGCAGTAGGCAATTTGCGATGATTATCGACGTTATTTCAATGCAAAATGCCTCTAGTCAATGTAAAATACTGTACAATTGCCCGAGTTCTGCATGATTGGGCATTGTTTAGCGCATATAATGGGACGTCGAATTGATTTTTTGTATTACTTCTAGACAGAACAAAATAATTATAAGTAGAGTTCTGAAACGCTCAAGCTAAGAGGCAAATCAGTAGCAAAGAACGAGAAATATTGTTTGAATACCTGAAAGTGCAGTAGGTGATGTTCCGGGAGGTGCAACTGTAGGACTGGCTGCTGGAACTCCGGTTACTGTTACTCCAGGTGCTAGGGTCGTAGCTGCAGCTGTAACGTAAAATACGTTTTATACGTGTGCATAGAAATCAATGTATATTCGTCATAGTATACATTCACTAGTCTGTATGGCAAGTAACGTTTTCATGTACAGAAGAAGGAATGTCCTCCGAAGGAAAAACACCTTTGAAATGTTTATTACGAAACTCGATTCGTGTAACTCTCAAGCTGTGTCCTTCGAAAATCACCAGCGCAGCAACGTGAAATAAGTATTTTATAACAGGAAAGAGAATAGTGTTTTGTAGATCATTTAAACGCAACATTTGAAAGAGGCCTAGCCTTTGATGTTTGCTTTGACAAATGTACAACATGCTGAAATAGTCACTTGAAATATTCAGACGATATTACAGCCATTACAGGCATAGATGCATGCCTTCATATATAGTACAAATGGACAATGCCTCATCGCGACTAAACCACTCATAGTCAATCGACTATAATGACCACAAGAATTAATGTGAATTATATATTTGTCATACCTGAAACTCCTGAAGGTACTGTTCCCGTTCCCGGAGACGCAACTGTGGGACTGGCTGTTGGAACTCCAGTTACTGTTACTCCTGGTGCGAGAGTCGTTGCTGCAACTGCATAGTAGAATACATGTATTGTAAGTATTCGTAGAAATTACTCTTGAAATGTTATACATATACTGGTCTAATTGGAAAATATAATGATTATGTACAGAAGCAGACACGGCCTCAGTAGTTTAAGGATTCTTTGGAAATGTTTATTACTGAATTATATTCGTGTAGCTCTCACAGCTGCATCCTCTGATGGTTAGAATTCCATCACATTGAAAGGTGAATATTTTATCAGATATAATATAAATGTAGTGTACTGTGGAAAACCCTTTCGAGGGAACGTTTAATAAAGGAGATTAGAATAAATGAGAAATGTATGTTTGATACCTGAAAATCCAGTAGGTGGTGTTCCTGGAGGAGCAACTGTGGTACTGGCTGCTGGAACTCCGCTTACACTTACTCCAGGTGCTAGGGTCGTTGCTGGAACTGTATTGTAAAGTATATTTGTTGTAGTTGTTCAACAAACATGCACTTCATTTGAACAGTTGCGCATACAATAGCCACTACGAAAATTAACGGTTGTGGACTATTTTATAAGATAATACGACTTGTCTCGGCTGCATTTGACATCTTTAACAAGTATCTAAATAGAGTGAAGCTATAAACGTTGTTACAAAATAAACGTTCAGAAATTAAAAGAAGAAAGACATTGATAAACTGAGAAATGCAGTCGGCAATTTGCGATGATTATCGACGTTATTTCAATGCAAAATGCCTCTAGTCAATGTAGAATACTATACAATTGCCCTAGTTCTGCATGATCGGGCATTGTTTAGCGCATATAATGGGAAGTCGAATTGATTTTTTGTTTAACTTCTAGACAGAACAAAATAATTATAAGTAGAGTTCTGAAACGCTCAAGCTAAGAGGCAAATCAGTAGCAAAGAACGAGAAATATTGTTTGAATACCTGAAAGTGCAGTAGGTGGTGTTCCGGGAGGTGCAACTGTAGGACTGGCTGCTGGAACTCCGGTTACTGTTACTCCAGGTGCTAGGGTCGTAGCTGCAGCTGTAACGTAAAATACGTTTTGTAAGTGTGCATAGAAATCAATGTATATTCGTCATAGTATACATTCACTAGTCTGTATGGCAAGTAACGTTTTCATGTACAGAAGAAGCAATGTCCTCCGAAGGACGCACACCTTTGAAATGTTTATTACGAAACTCGATTCGTGTAACTCTCAAGTTGTGTCCTTCGAAAATCACCAGCGCAGCAACGTGAAATAAGTATGTTATAACAGGAAAGAGAATAGTGTTTTGTAGATCATTTAAACGCAACATTTGAAAGAGGCCTAGCCTTTGATGTTTGCTTTGACAAATGTACAACATGCTGAAATAGTCACTCGAAATATTCAGACGATATTACAGCCATAACAGGCATAGATGCATGCCTTCATACATAGTACAAATGGACAATGCCTCATCGCGACTAAACCACTCAAAGTCAATCGACTATAATGACCACAAGAATTAATGTGAATTGTATATTTTTCAAACCTGAAACTCCAGAAGGTACTGTTCCCGTTCCCGGAGACGCAACTGTGGGACTGGCTGCTGGAACTCGAGTTACTGTTACTCCTGGTGCGAGAGTCGTTGCTGCAACTGCATAGTAGAATACATGTATTGTAAGTATTCGTAGAAATTGAACTTGAAATGTTATACATATACTGGTCTAATTGGAAAATATAATGATTATGTACAGAAGCAGACATGGCCTCAGTAGTTTAAGGATTCTTTGGAAATGTTTATTACTTAATTATATTCGTGTAGCACTCACAGCTGCATCCTCTAATGGTTAGAATCCCATTACATTGAAAGGTGAATATTTTATCATATATAATATAAATGCAGTGTACTGTGGAAAACCCTTTCGAGGGAAGTTTAATAAAGGAGATTAGAATAAATGATAAATGTATGTTTGATACCTGAAAATTCAGTAGGTGGTGTTCCTGGAGGAGCAACTGTGGTACTGGCTGCTGGCACTCCGCTTACACTTACTCCAGGTGCTAGGGTCGTTGCTGGAACTGTATTGTAAAGAATATTTGTTGTAGTTGTTCAACAAACATGCACTACATTTGAACAGTTGCGCATACAATAGCCACTACGAAAATTAACGGTTGTGGACTATTTTATAAGATAATACGACTTGTCTCGGCTGCATTTGACATCTTTAACAAGTATCTAAATAGAGTGAAGCTATAAACGTTGTTACAAAATAAACGTTCAGAAATTAAAAGAAGAAAGACATCGTTAAACTGAGAAAAGCAGTCGGCAATTAGCGATGATTATCGACGTTATTTCAATGCAAAATGCCTTGAGTCAATGTAACATACTGTACAATTGTCAGAGTTCTGCATGATCGGGCATTGTTTAGCGCATATAATGGGACGTCGAATTGATTTTTTGTATTACTTCTAGACAGAACAAAATAATTATAAGTAGAGTTCTGAAACGCTCAAGCTAAGAGGCCAATCAGAAGCAAAGAACGAGAAATATTGTTTGAATACCTGAAACTGCAGTAGGTGGTGTTCCGGGAGGTGCAACTGTAGGACTGGCTGCTGGAACTCCGGTTACTGTTACTCCAGGTGCTAGGGTTGTAGCTGCAGCTGTAACGTAAATACGTTTTATAAGTGAGCATAGAAATCAATGTTTATTCGTCATAGTATACATTCACTAGTCTGTATGGCAAGTAACGTTTTCATGTACAGAAGAAGGAATGTCCTCCGAAGGACGGACACCTTTGAAATGTTTATTGCGAAACTCGATTCGTGTAACTCTCAAGTGGTGTCCTTCGAAAATCACCAGCGCAGCAACGTGAAATAAGTATGTTATAACAGGAAAGAGAATAGTGTTTTGTAGATCATTTAAACGCAACATTTGAAAGAGGCCTAGCCTTTGATGTTTGCTTTGACAAATGTTTAAATAGTCACTTGAATTATTCGGACGATATTACAGCGTTAACAGGCATAGATGCATGCCTTCAATCATAGTACAAATGGACAATGCCTCATCGCGACTAAACCACTCATAGTCAATCGACTATAATGACCACAGGAATTGACGTGAATTGTATATTTGTCATACCTGAAACTCCAGAAGGTACTGTTCCCGTTCCCGGAGACGCAACTGTGGGACTGGCTGCTGGAACTCCAGTTACTGTTACTCCTGGTGCGAGAGTCGTTGCTGCAACTGCATAGTAGAATACATGTATTGTAAGTATTCGTAGAAATTAAACTTGAAATGTTATACATATACTGGTCTAATTGGAAAATATAATGATTATGTACAGAAGTAGACACGGCCTCAGTAGTTTAAGGATTCTTTGGAAATGTTTATTACTGAATTATATTCGTGTAGCTCTCACAGCTGCATCGTCTGATAGTTAGAATTCCATCACATTGAAAGGTGAATATTTTATCATATATAATATAAATGTAGTGTACTGTGGAAAACCCTTTCGAGGGAACGTTTAATCAAGGAGATTAGAATAAATGGGGAATGTATGTTTGATACCTGAAAATCCAGTAGGTGGTGTTCCTGGAGGAGGAACTGTGGTACTGGCTGCTGGAACTCCGCTTACACTTACTCCAGGTGCTAGGGTCGATGCTGGAACTGTATTGTAAAGTATATTTGTTGTAGTTGTTCAACAAATATCCATTACATTTGAACAGTTGCGCATACAATAGCCACTACGAAAATTAACGGTTGTGGACTATTTTATAAGATAATACGACTTGTCTCGGCTGCATTTGACATCTTTAACAAGTATCTAAATAGAGTGAAGCTATAAACGTTGTTACAAAATAAACGTTCAGAAATTAAAAAAAGAAAGACATCGTTAAACTGAGAAAAGCAGTCGGCAATTTGCGATGATTATCGACGTTATTTCAATGCAAAATGCCTTGTGTCAATGTAAAATACTGTACAATTGTCCGAGTTCTGCATGATCGGGCATTGTTTAGCACATATAATGGGAAGTCGAATTGATTTTTTGTTTTACTTCTAGACAGAACAAAATAATTATAAGTAGAGTTCTGAAACTCTCAAGCTAAGAGGCAAATCAGTAGCAAAGAACGAGAAATATTGTTTGAATACCTGAAACTGCAGTAGGTGGTGTTCCGGGAGGTGCAAATGTAGGACTGGCTGCTGGAACTCCAGTTACTGTTAGTCCATGTGCTAGGGTCGTAGCTGCAGCTGTAACGTAAAATACGTTTTGTAAGTGTGCTTAGAAATCAATGTATATTCGTCATAGTATACATTCACTAGTCTGTATGGCAAGTAACGTTTTCATGTACAGAAGAAGGAATGTCCTCCGAAGGACGCAAACCTTTGAAATGTCTATTACGAAACTCGATTCGTGTAACTCTCAAGTTGTGTCTTTCGAAAATCACCAGCGCAGCAACGTGAAATATGTATGTTATAATAGGAAAGAGAATAGTGTTTTGTAGATCATGTAAACGCAACATTTGAAAGTGGCCTAGCCTTTGATGGTTGGTTTGACAAATGTACAACATGCTGAAATAGTCACTCGAATTATTCGGACGATATTACAGCCATAACAGGCATAGATTCATGCCTTCCTACATAGTACAAATGGACAATGCCTCATCGCGACTAAACCACTCATAGTCAATCGACTATAATGACCACAATAATTATTGTAAATTGTATATTTGTCATACCTGAAACTCCAGAATGTACTGTTCCCGTTCCCGGAGACGCAACTGTGGGACTGGCTGCTGGAACTCCAGTTACTGTTACTCCTGGTGCGAGAGTCGTTTCAGCAACTGCATAGCAGAATACATGTATTATAAGTATTCGTAGAAATTAAACTTGAAATGTTATATATATAGCGGTCTTATTGGAAAGTATAATGATTATGTACAGAAGCAGACACGGCCTATGTTTAATGTCTTTGGAAATGTTTATTACTGTATTAGATTCGTGTAGCACTCACAGCTGCATCCTCTGATAGTTAGAATTCCATCATTTTGAAAGGTAATAAATATTTCATCGTATATAATATAACTGTAGTGGTTTTTCTTTCTTGAAAGAAAGAATTTGCTCCCAAAGCCATTTGCTTCCCTTGAGGCTTGGGAGGAATTTTTACTCTGAGAATGGAATTGGCGAGCAGTGAAGTAAATACGACGTTACAAGAGTTGCTTCCATTCTGAACAATGGTGAAAAATCTCTCGGGTGTATCTAGTCCTTTTCAAAGAGGTTTTTATTTTATTTTCCATTTTAACATAGAACTGCAGACAGAAACAGTTTTGTAGCACAATTCGTTCCAATCTGTATTCTGTATTTCTAAATTAAGTTCCAATACAAAAATGAAAAGTATTATACATATATATTTAACAAACTTGTTTTTTACATAGTCGCGTTTTTTTTTAATATTATTGGAAAGAAAATAAAACTTTCAGGGGAAACAGCTCCTTTTGGAAATGCCTTTATTGAAGAGAAGATCCCTGTTCAGAATGCTCAGTCGATGGCGCGCCATTGCAAACCCCCACGCTCGTTCCTAATGTTGCTAATAGCATTAAGTGACGGACGGAAGGATTTGCCCTCCCACACCCTTACCATGAGCGGAGGTCATGTAGCAAGTTTTTGGTTAAATTCCGCCCAGTGTTTTAGGAGGAGATAGTGTGAAAATGGACGGACGACGGACGCATAGACGGACGAAAACATGCAAAAATAATGTTGCTCTCGCACACCCTGATCATAAGGGGAAGTGATGTAGCAAGTTTAGTTAAATTCCGCCCAGTGGTTTAGGAGGAGATAGTATGACAGACAAATGGACTGACGACGGACGCACGGCAAAATAACGTTGCTCTTGCACACCCTTACCATAAGGGGAAGTGATGTAGCAAGTTTGGTAGAATTCCGTCAAGTGGTTTAGGAGGAGATAGCGTGACGGACGCACGTTCGAACAAAATGATGGTTATATAACTTTTTTGTGCCAATTTTACGGTTGAGTGACTCTTTTTTATGTGGCCCATCACATGAAACGATTTTTTCTAATGAAATGATCGTTATGTGACTTTTTTTCTAATGAAATGATGATTTTGTGACACTTTTACGGAATAAGTCACATAAATGTATGGACAACATTCACATTACCATCAATTAATGTAACAAGTTTGGTTGAAATACGCCTAGTGGTTTAGGAGAAAATAGCATGACAGATAGATGGACGGACGGCAGACGCACGAGAAAATAATGTTGTTCTCGTACACCCTTACTATGAGGGGAAGTGATGTAGCAAGTTTGGTTGAATTCCGCCCAGTAGTTTAGGAGGAGATAGCGTGACGACCAGATGGACGGACGACGGATGCACGGAAAAAATGTTGCTCTCACACACCCTTACCATGTGGGAAAGTGAAGTAGCAAGTTTGGTTGAATTCCGCCCAGTGGTTTAGGAAAGGATAGCGTGACAGACAGATGGACGGACGGCGGACGCAAGAAAGGACGAGCACACACAAAACTAATGTTGCTCTCGCACACCCTAACCATGAGGGGAAGTGATGTAGCAAGTTTGGTTGAATTCCGCCCAGTGATTTAGGAGGAGATAGTGTGACAGACAAATGGACGGACGACGGATGGACGGACGCACAGAAAAATAATGCTGCTCTTGCACACCCTTACCGTAAAGGAAAGTGATGTAGCAAGTGTGGTAGAATTCCGCCAAGTTGCTTAGGAGGAGATAGCGTGACGGACAGACGGACGCACGTTCTAACGAAATGACGGTTTTGTGACATTTTGTGCCATTTTGCGGTTAAGTGACTCTTTTTTATGTGACCCGTCTCATAAAACGACTTTTTTTCTAAGAAATGATGGTTATGTGACTGTTTTTCTAACGAAATGATGACTATGTGACATTTTTACGGAATAAATCACATAAATGCATAGACAACAGTCACATTACCATCAATTCGTTAGCCCGGACAGACGGACAGACAGACGGACGGATGGAGCCTTAACAATATCCCCATTGCTTTTCTAAAAAGTTATGAAAGTTGTCTCCCTTGTTTACATAGCGGAAAGCTACCAGTTGTATCGTCCATTTGATATGAGTCGCAGCATTACAACACTATCTTCGGGCATAGATTAGCTGAATAAGTACAACTATATCATCATATTTGTATATCAAGGCAAATGGATACACGGGAATACTTTTCTGCCATTTTTAGACGTATGACACCTTTTGTGGCTTCCTGTTTGTTTACCTGTACATCAGTTCTCTTCTGAAAACGGGTGTTTTCTAAAAAAAAAATCATTTTTTCCCACGTGGAGCAATTATTTCCTTTTAGATAGTTTCGTTTTCAGAAGTGAGCAATAACACTTTTATCTCTCTTGAATGTGTATCAGTTCCACTTAAATGAAACATTTATATTTACCAAAGCAATCCTCCTCATCTGATCCATCGGCACAGTCTACTTTACCATCACATTTGTAGCTACACTGGTCTCCGCTGGAACATATCGTCATACCAGGACCACAAGTTACCTGGATAAAGTAGGTCCTTTTATGAGAAAATGCGCATTTGCATAAGGTAAGAGAGGCAATGGTCAAGAGCAGCATAAAATTATGCTACGTCAAGCAAAATGGAATTTTAGGGAAACATCAAAACTGAATAGTCCAATCAGAACACTTGTTGTACATGGAAGTCTGTCTATTCTGCAACATCCAATTATTCTGTAAGCGGAACGTAAATGAAATTGATCAGACTGCGGTGAATCGCATGCTAATATGCACCTTCGCTTCTGCATATGTGCTGAATACACGTCTGGACGGCACGGACCATAGCAGTTCGACGCTTAATACCTAACTGGCGCTTTATATCGTTCCATGGCGGTTCCCCTGTTCCAGTTCTCCTTTGTTTATGCATCGGTGGTTTCATATGTGGCATTTGTTTTTCTCTCGTTCTTTGGTGTCTTGGAAAGGCTCCACTTTGTGGTTGTGGCATTTCCTGAGTATTTGCGCTTAACTTTTTTATGATGGCATACTACACCACTTAATAGTCTAAATGCCCTATACTAGTACAGTACATTTTTATACATAATCTTCAATAGTTTTGCTTTTTGTTGATTATGTCTCAGTGTGCACCAAAATGCATTGTATGTCATGTGTTTCAATTGTAGACATTCTTTTATCTGAGGTTGTTCCCCTACTGTAATACGTTTTTTTTTCTAATGTCAGTCTAATGCCTTTTGTTTTGTCATTGTTTGTTCCTTATATTTTCTTCTTTTGGTACTTCGGTACGGCTTTATATCTTGACTGCATCCTTTCATATGCAATTCCATTAATACTACTGACAGTAAATTTAATTTGTAAAGCTACAAAATAATTTGTACTTAATTACAAATGGAATTTTATATGTGTTGTTATGGCTAAGCCAATATTCGCACTGGTTGCAAATATAGGTCGTTTTGATAGATTCTTATAAGCCGTATCCGTTGGCAAGGTACACACTAAAGTTTGCTTGGGTGAAACCCGGAAGTAATAATCACCCATTTCTAATATATTAACCTTTGAACGTTGACCATCCTGAAATGGTAACACTACTTTTAAGGCTTAGCTGTCAGGTACAATTTTCAGCAGATTTGCATTTTATTTTTCTTACTCTTTAAAAAAATGTTTTGGTGTTGCATGTAAACTGTCTCCTTAGGAGACAAATTCTTGACCTGTAAAACACTATTTTCGGGAAAAAATAAAAAAAAAAACACCCAACAACTAGACATGTGTCAAAAATACATTAATGCCCCCGCTCTTTGCTCTTTACCCATATGGCAACAACTGATCTGTTATATATTCATACCGCTAGCCTTACCTCAGGGCATGACGCAGGGCCAATTCTAAAACAAATGAAGGTTTAGGTCTTGGTAAGTAGCATTCCATATTTAACTCCAAGTTATGCCCTCCAAGAAAACTTGACATATGCATGCACTGACGTAGTATAATGGTAAACAAACGTTTGTCTTTGGCAGCTCATACTGACTCATAATCAGAAAGTATGGTGTTTATACATGAAATACTTTTCAAGATAAAAGACAAAATCACCGGACTGTGAAATAAAAGTCTCCGTGAACTACTTTAAGGTCAAACCTTGGGTCATACTGACTCATAATCGGAAAGTATGATGTTTTGACACCAAACCCTCTTCAAGATATACACTGGACTTTGAAATATACATTTATTTTGTGGTCAGCTCATACGAACTCAGCTCATAGGGACTCATAATAATCGAAAGTATGATGTTTATACAGTAGAGGGCAATGTGAACTTTATGTTTAGGGTAAACTTTGGGTCATATGACTCATAATCGGAAGTTTGATGTTAAAGCATGAAACACTCTTCAAGATATAAGGCAAAAAACCCTGTTCTGTGAAATATAGGTCACTGTGACCTATATTTATTTGAAGTCAAACTTCCGGTCATACTGACCCATAATTCAAAAGAATGATGTTTATAGACCAAATATTCTTCAGCAATTAGGTCACTATGACCTATATAATTTGAGGATAAATATCAGGCAATACTGAAGGATAATCTGTAAGTATGGTGTTTATATAATGAAACAAAAATCAAGATGTGAGGCAAAATCGCTAAACTAGGAACCATAGATCAATGTGACCTAATTTATTTGGAGGTCAAACTTCCAGCCATACTGACTCGTAATTGGAAAATATGTTGTTGTTTTTAATTTTCAAGATAAAAGGCAAAATCACTGTATAATAAAATATAGGTCAATGTGACCTACTTTGTCATACCGACTCATAATCTATAAGTATGATGTTTAGACATCAAAGACTCTTCAGGATATAAGGCAAAAGGACAGGCACAAGAAATGTAGGTCACTTTGAAGTATATGTATTTTGGCGTCAAACTTCTGGGCAAACTGACTCATAATCTATAAGTTAATATTTATATATCAAATATTCTTCCAGATATAAGGCAAAATTACTGGACCGTGAAATGTAAGTCTCTGTGGCCTACATTTACTTTTAGGTCAAACTTCGGGTCAAACTGACTCCCAGTCCATAAGTATGATGCTTGTACATGAAATACTTTTCAAAATATCAGGCAAAATTACTCAACCGAGAAAAGTTAGTCATTGTGACTTACATTTATTTTGAGGTCAAACTTTGAGTCATATCGATTCATAATATGTAAGTATGATGTTTAGATATAAACTAGATCAAATAGTCGTATAAATATAAGGTAAAATTATTTGACCCTGAAATGTAGGTCTCTGTACCCACATTTATGTTAAAGTCAAACTTCGGCTCATACTGACTCATTATCCGTACGTATGTTGCTTGTACATGAAATATTCTTCAAGATATAAGGCAAATTTAATATACCATGAAATATAGTTGACAATGACCTACATTTATTTTGAGGTCAAAATGCAGGTCTCGCTGACTTATAATAAGATGGAACAATCTTCAAAGAGTAACGACTATTAAACTTTGGTGTACTGTAATCTCGAAACAACATGCGTTGAATCACCTCATAGTCCAATTGTCCACCAAGTTTATTCGATGAAAACTGTAGGAGGAGTTATCCGGAAACAAAGTCATGTCTGAAAATTCTTTAATAAACAGTGATAGCTCTATTGTTTGGTGTACATTGACATCAAAACAATATGCACCGTATCGCCTCATGGTCTAACTGTCCACCAAAGTTTCAGTCCGATCTTATGTGTTAGATTCAGGAAGCTCTGTGAAAAACTGAATGAGTTATGCTGATAACAAGGTCCAAAATAGGCATTTTCAGGACTCAAGGGTCGTTACTCTATAAAAAATAACCTGATTTGGACAATTTTCGAATTCGTCCAAGATTTCATCTACGTCCACCTTATCCAGGATGATCCAATCAAAATTGAACAAGTTATGATGAAAATGATGATAGTCAAATATAAGCTTTATCAACAATCAAGGGTACTAGCTCTCAGACAAATGATATGATGTATTTCAAACTTGTCCGATATTTTATCCCTGTCCATCTTATCTGCAAGTTTTAGGAAGATCTGATCAAAACAGAATGACATAAGCTGATGATTAAGTAAAACAGGGATTTGTTCAGCAATCAAATGGATTTAACTCCAAGATTAATGATCTGATCTAAACAGTTTTCGAAGTCATCCTAGATTTTATACATGCCCCTCCTGTCTGTGAGTTTCAAATAGATCCGATCAAAACTGAACAAGTTATGCCGATGACAAAGTCGAACAGAGTCTTTTTTAGCAATCGAGGGGACGTAACTTCAAGATTAATGATCCGATCAGGAAAGTTTACAAACTTGTCTGAGATTTTATCCATGTTTATCTTATCTGCAAAAAAAAGTTAAAAGGAAAGTCGAGGGAGTGCCACAATCACAAACCGCAGCTCTTCCCAGACACCAAGAGGAAGAGGAAACCGACAAATCCAAACAAGCACAAATCGAACAAACGTACGAAAGGCACTAAGATTAGCTCTCTTCCCTAAGCGAGGTAATCGCAATCCTAAAAGGACTGAAAAAACACAAGAACAAAATGACACAAGGTAAGACATAAAACAAATTTTCGGAAAAATCTGATCACAACTGATCGAGTTATGCTGATGACTAAGTCAAAATGAGGCTTTTTCAGCAATCAAGGGAACGCAATCTAAGATTAATGATCCGATCTTGCCAGGTTTCAAAGTCAGCTGAGAATTTATTCATGTCCACCTTATCTGCAAGTTTCATGACGATCCGATCAAATTGAATGAGTTATGCTGATGACAAAATCACAGAGAGGCTTTTTCAGCAATGAAGTGGACGTAACTCTAAGATTAATAATTCACATTTGAGATTTCAGCCATGTCAACCTTCTCTGCAAGTTTCAGGAAGATATAATAAATACTGAACGAGTTACGCTGATGACAAAGTCAAGTAGAGACTTTTTCAGCGATCAAGGGGACGTAACTCTAAACGCAATGATCCGATCTCACCAGTTTTGAACTCTTTTGAGTTTTCATCAATGTCCACCTTATCTGCAAGTTTCAGGAACATCCGATTAAAACTGAAGGAATTATGGTGATGATTAACATTTTCCCATTATAATTTATTGTACCTTGTGGTTGCCATAGCAATCAAAGTTTTTATTGGATTCCCATGAGAAGCTTATATCATCGATGCCCTACTAAAGGCATGCTACAGATGAGAAATGATTGATATAAGCTTGCAAGCTGTGGACATATAACTGGTCAAATGTGTGGACGGAAGACGGCGGATGACAGATGGCCTACCATCATAAAAACTTCACTGAGCCTTCGGTCTAGGTAAGCTAAAATACAGTGAAGCCATTACTTAATGTATAGTAATCAAGAAAACGCTTGCATTGATGTCTAATAATAAATCTATCAAGACTGAATGGAATGTAATCTTGGTTCCTGATAGTCTCGTATGACTTAACAGTTTATTTACTATGTCAACGAATTACTTTCTAAAAAGAGTAATTTTTGAAAATTCACCTATCAACATTGATCAGTTTGTGTTCGTAAGTGCAATATTTAGCACATACACATGTCGAAGAAACGGACAACCAACACTGGACAGCTTTACAGGATTAAGATATTCGACGTTCCTGCTTTCACACGATCAACACATATGTACAAAAAACACCTACATTTCAGGGAAACTGCAAATGTGGAGATCTACCTGCAAAATCATACATCCTCGTTTGTGTTTCTCTGTTATCACAAGTAAATCGTTTCTTGAGAAAAAATCGAATTGCATGTGTACTTGTCAGTATTTGCATTTAGAATATGTTTGAAGAACACGGTTGACAAGGATTTTGAAGACTCCGAACACTTAACAGCAAAGACTTTAAGCTGGGATAAACAAGTCAGCCGAGACTTTGTTTTGTTTATATGTAAAGCAGTGACGTAAAGTTTTATCCCGGCGTAAAACAATAACATACCATGGACGTAGGAATGGGCTGCGATCCAGTTACAGTCTGTCGTACTGTTGCGGAAGATGCTGAAGTTATTTCAGTTGTTGATACGGATATGGATGCTGAAACGGCAAATAAATGTTGAAAAAGTAAATGAATGTTAAACAGTAAATTATGATGAACAGCAAAAAGAACACCTTAGTTTGCAGAATATACAAAACACAATAAAATCAGCTCGGTCTGTAAAGTTATGTGTTTCTTTCGCTGATTGGATGGTACGTTTTTTTCACTGACGATAACATACCTGTTTGTCACCACTGAAAAAGCAAAATGAGATATTAGCGGACACGTAAAGATTACTGAAAGGGCACAGCTGGATCCAGTTGCATCGTCGTTTTGGATTTCTATCATCTACGTTTTTGAAGTTCATTTCAGAACTGTTACTTTTATGACATAAAAGAAAAATGTCTTTTTCTACAACACACTTGCAGAATGTTTTTCATATTGTTTCTGCTTAAATAACAATGGTAATAATAATGGCTGTTGCTTAAGTTAAACTGGATACACATACACAGATATATCAGGAGAACAACTTTTGTGACTTCTTGTTTGTTATCTTTGCACGATCACTTCCAGAGAAAGGCATGCTCATATTGGTGATTATGTCAAATCTAAGCACTCGTCCTAAAATAGTTCTGTTAGAAAGTGACACTCCTGATATTTTATAACCTTAGTGTGCTCTTGGTGGGGTTTAACCCGTGAAGTGTTGTTTTCAGTGTGAAAGCGAATACATATAATTCTTTTAAAATATCGCTTATGTAACTTAAATATTGAAAATGGAAGTAACTCAATATGATTAACACACTCGACCTTAAAATGATTATATACAAATGCGTTTGATATTAATAATGAAACCTATTTCATGCCTAAACTCAAATGCCCCTCATGGGAAATCAGAATGTGTCGTAAAGCATTTGACTGGCTAGGAATTACTTTGATGTTCTGTATTTGTCAGACTGGTCATTCATTTACATAGTACGGTCAAAATATTCGTCCCCTTTACCTGGATGAAAGCATCCAATCACAATCAAATCACCAATTTCAGGTATTCCCGTCGTAGCTGGGATCATCTTAATTTTTATAGTCTCAGCAAATCTACCAAGTGTGTAGGAAAATATAATCACTGAAAAGTCGGTTGTGTCTGTTATCAACTTTGCAGCCTACGGAAAAATAATTAGATAAAATATATAATATTTTGCAGAGAAGCCATATTAATACATATACGAAGAACTAAGATCCGTACCAAATAAGTCAGCATTATATATTAAGCAATATATTTACTTCTCGACAATAAATTGTTTAGACCCTAATGGTTATATTAAAAATCAACACGGAAGATCCAGGTTTCTTTGGGAGGACCTGTGGTTATGGTTTTCTCAAAAACAAATAAGATAATTGATTATATTCACTGTAAAGGACACATTGACATATTACATTAAAAGATATATCAAATGTACACCTCATGTCCACCTATAACATATAACAGATAAACATAGTATAAAGGGTATATACGAGAAATGGTTGACAATTTCTGTTATGATTGCATTAAACCTCAGTTGTGTTTATTAGGTCCATCAAGAATTTATGCTACATATATATATATTTATGAACACCATAAACACATTGTTTTCCCCACATTTGCCTACTTTTATAGAATGCGATAACCATGGACCAGAGGAGTACATTGCTGATAGGTTCATAATACCTTAAATACCTTTCCAATAAAATAAGAAAAAAACACAAAAAAACATTTATGTTAGTGCAGACCGTAAATAATGCTTTGTCATTACATATTAACGCCTTACTTGCACAAATTGGATTGTGCTTGCGCGTGTAACAGAAGCCTGCAGTTAAGAATTAGAATAACGCTTTATTTCTAGCGAAGAAGAAAAATATAACGCACGAAACAATATTAAACTCATCAAGTGAATACAGTAATGAAACGCCTATTTGATGCCTTTCCATATACACCATGTTTAACCTAAATATTTGGAAAGTCAGGCTTGAGCACACAATGTATTGCAGTAGTATAAACAGTCTACACTGTTTTCGATTCTTCCAGTACCTTTTAGATGCGTATCCAAGTAGTCAACTCAGCTTCGTAAAGCATAAGCCTATGCGTTGTAAGGACTTGAAGTGTATACGGCACTTTACAGAAAATGTTCTATGTTTTCAGCTAAACATTCGTGCTTTAATATTTGCAATATAAACGGCTGAATCTTCAAATAGTGCTGAAGAACAGAGCCGATACATTATCAGAAATGATAGAATATAACGTCACGCACACACACACTCACACACACACACAGACACACACAGACACACACACACACACACATATATATATATATATATATATATATATATATATATATATATATATATATATATATATATATATATATATATATATATATATATATATACACACACACACACACGCACACACACACATATATATATATATATATATATCCGCAAATAATAAATAAAAAAGTGCCTTGTTTTTCCAAATTTAAAGCCTTAACGCGTTTCACTACTGACAATGTAGATCTTCAGAAGACATATAAGATAACGACGTCAGCGTCTATAACAACAAGTTGATTATATACAGGAAGTGACGTCACAAGTATTGTCATGTTAAAACAGGGTTATACATGTGAAAAAGCTTGACAAATGCGTAAGACTTAAATCTGTCTGTTTAATTTTGGCTTGAAAAGACCAATAAAATGGTTTTCTTTTAGTTTTCTTGCCGACGCGCTATCATTCTGCATTTTATAAAGTGGAAGTATCTTAAATTTCACGGATTGACTTCTTGCACAATATTTAATATGTCCACTCACATAAAGCATCCTTAATCTAGCATCTCTTGGGCAGTAAGACCCCCCCCCCCCACCCCCTCCTTTAAGAGTACTGCTAGTCAAATCATTATTTACAATACTCAAAGAGCCATAACTCCAAAATGGGTAAACCAGAGTTATGGTTTGAGTGTTTTGCAAGTCGTCTCATGGTACTTAACATTTCTATAAAGTTTCATTAAATTTCCTGAAATGGTTTTAAAGCTACAGAGCGGACACAAGTATTAGGCCGAAATTACTACTTACAATGTTCAAAAGGCCATAACCTCAAACGTATGTTAACCAGAGTTATAGTTATTGTATGTGCATGTTGTCTTATGGTGGTAAATATTTCTATAAAGTTTCATGAAATTATCTGAAACAAGTTTTCAGGTTACAGAGAGGACAAAATATATGATCGAAATCACTATTTACAATGTTCAAAGGATTGTAACTGCACAAGTAAGTAAACAAGAGTTATGGTTCTTGTGCTTTACGTCTAATGGTGGTTAACGTTTCTGTAATGTTTGATGAAACTATCTCGTACAGTTTTCAAGTTACCAAGCGGGCGTGAGATATGACCGAAATCACTATTTACTCTGTTCTAAGGGCCATAAATTCAAAAATAGGTAACCACAATTATGGTTTATAGTTTGCATGTCATCTTATGGTGCTTAACATTTCTGTAATTCGAAAAATAACTTAAATGGTTTTCAAGATACAGATCGAACATGAACATATGCCCAAAATCACTATTTACCATGTTCAAAGGGCCATAACTCCAAAAGTAGGTAAAAACAGTTAGGGATCTTATGTTCTGCACGCCATCTTATAGAAGAAAACATTTCTGTAAAGTATCGTAAAATATCTCAAACGGTTTTCAAGTTACGGGGCGGACACGATTTTATGACAGACAGACAGAACAAAATCAATTTTTGAAATGTTCGAAGGTCTTAACTCCAAAAGCAGATAAACCACAGTTATGGTTCTTGTGATTTGCACGTCGTCTCATGGTGGTAAATATTTCTGAAAAGATTCGAATAACAACTCAAACTGTTTTCAAGTTATAGGGTAGACACGATTTTGTGA
This sequence comes from Anodontia alba, assembly GCA_964016985.1. Classification (NCBI taxonomy): domain Eukaryota; kingdom Metazoa; phylum Mollusca; class Bivalvia; order Lucinida; family Lucinidae; genus Anodontia; species Anodontia alba. Next base: position 74,416,132 of record OZ024833.1, on the reverse strand, counting down.
CAGATAAACAGAAACAGACGAACAGACGTCCATGGCAAAAACATTATGTCTCTCGACCTTGAAGGCGGAGAGGTGAGGGTCATAATTAGTTGATATTAAACATGTAGACCTTTAATTGATAATACCGTGGTGTTGGAATCTTATGTTAATAAGGTGTTTTACCGGTGAGTACGTGCTAGGTAGAAACTCGATCTCCACTATCTGTATGTTCTTCACCTTCATTTCAATTCTTGTAACTTTTGCTTCACCGTCGCTTAAAATATTAGCAGTTAACATATCCATTTCGTCATTATTGTCCTCAGAATCCGGAGACCATGTTGTTACTAAGGTGTCTGACTGTGCGCGTAGGGCATCTTTTGGCTCTGTCCCTGGAGCTGAGGAAGTCGCCGACATAACGACGTAAGGCGACTCTGCGTCTATCGTTTTCTCTTGGCATACTCCAGCTAAAATTAAAGAAAAACTATCACATTCACATATGTGACTGGGTTTCAACATTTCGACAACGAACTAGTTTACAGCAGACCTAAAGTCATCTATTAGCGTTTGTTTCGTCCTTCCTTAGTTGTTCCTTATATCTCCTTCTTTTGGTGTCTCGAGAGGGCTGTGTTTCGTGATTGTGACATTTCCTGGTATCTTCACTTATAGTTTTACGCCAATCAACACGAGCCGCAACGTTAGAAAACGTACCTTCGGACATAAAGGCACTATATTGAAGTATAGGGTGAAGTATTAAGACCTCCGCATGAACACTTACGACAGCTGCTCCCTTTGAAACGTGATCTGAAAACATTATCCTTTAAAAATATAGAACAAGAACAAAAGATAGAAAATACAAAGGTCGGTTGGATTGATTTTCAGTATGTTGCTTGAATACTGAACACAAAACATGTCCCTGACACAACCTGATCGGCTTAAAGAAAACTCTATTTCCAGTTTTATGTGCGAGTTCAATAGCCCAAAAGGAAAACTATGAGTCTGAGGTCAACAAAACAAAATCGTATATCTGAAACAGATTACCTCGCCTGGGGAAGAGACAGCTGACCTTAGTGCTTTTCGTACGTTTGTTCGAGTTGCGCTTGTTTGGTTTTGTCTGTTTCCTCTTCCTCTTGGTGTCTGGAATGGGCTGCGGCTTGTGATTGTGGCACTCCCTGGACTTTCCTCTTACCTTTTTTTTTTATAAAATAAACGTTAAAAAGATTGCCTTTGGAAATAAAGAACACATTACGAATGAGAAAATGGGAATCTCCGTTTTATTGAAAAATAGAAATGAAGGCAATGATCAGGAATCGATACAATTATCCCACATCTCCCATCAGAGACATCAAAGGGAAAGAAACACAAACACGAAATAACTGGACCCTAATGGAAGTAGAAAGCCAAACGACAGTTACTTTCCCACAAAGTGGCCAAATGGCTATCCAAACCTAAAGATGTAAGCGACACACATTCAAAGACGAACTATAACAAAAATAAACCATGACAGAAGAACCGCCTTGGAACGGTCAGTGAAAAGTATTTCACTGGGGGGCTTTAATCGAGACTCTTCATAAGCAGTAATGAAGTTTGCAACACTGCTTACGCCCTCTAGCGTATACATGAGTAGAACTCCATTTTCAAACATACCACAATGGGCCCAATGATACCAAAGGAAATGAAGTCATAAAACACAAAGACAAATTAGGAATGTTCAGACAGACAGACATGGACCCAAAATACATGGGATGTAATCAGGCGTTCATGGAATGTAAGTATTACTTGGTAACAATGTTTTGCCCACCATGCCTTTTAGACTGAATATAATTTTAGGAAAATACATGAATAGTGATTTCCACGGTTTAGAAAGCTTTATGCTTTTTTGTTTATGGCTTGGCTGTGGCAAAAACATCAGAAATAAGTCTGAAAACAGCCACATTGTAGGGACTGACAAGGTCATGATGTTCACCATAGATCATCTTAAGTGTTGACATCGGTTTAGTTCTTTGCTGTCTCCGAGTTAATTCTTGTAGAGCGCAGTCTTTCTCGTCTGATGAAGTTCTGATACTCAGAGCAGGCTCAGATTCTATGATGGTTCCAGCGTAAAGGCTTACTTGAAATTTAATTTTGGGTAATGTTGGTTGGTACTTGATGCTCAATCTTTGGTCAGGCACACCGGAGTCTTACTGTTGGTTTTCTTTTACTCTAGCATTTCAGTTGTTTCGTGCTGTCGAGTCCTCATCATTGTTTCATCTCTGTAATTTGTTGATTTTTTGTGTTCTCGGAGATGTAGCACTGATGCGGACTGAACAAATTATGTGTCTAAACCGTGGCAGACGTTAGGGCGAGGATTGTGGCCACGTAAAATCGATTTAAGCCCCCCCAATGAAATACTTTTTACTGACCGTTCCAAGGCGATTCTTTCATGTTTTTTTATAGTTCGTCTTGAATGTGTGTGTCGCTGTTTGGCTTTCTGCTAGTGATGTTTTCATTAGGGTCCAGTTATTTTGTGTTTGTGTTTCTTTCCCTTTGATGTCTTTGATGGGAGGTGTGGGATAATTGTATCGATTCCTGATCGTTGCCTTCCTTTCTATCTAACATAACGAATATACTGTGACACATTAACACGGAATGCCGATGCAGAATTAATATTGCTGCTCCGAAATGGAAAATTAACGATGGAAACGTTGAAGTCATCCTGTTTGTCGTAAAGCCTATTAGTGAGTTTTTCATTGTCAATATAATGGTAAATGCGGAAGAGATTATTGTCTCAGATTTTTCTTCAATTTCAAGTTTACGTAGATGCATGAATTCGAGGTACTCTGAATTTAATAATATCAACACTGTATCGAAATACGGGTTGATATATCTGTATGATAGGATTATCTTCGGATGACATGTAAGTTATTATTTACTTCAGAAGAACATTTGAAAACATAGTGTTAGTTAAAGAAATGAAATCAGTGTCACAAAGGTTGACTAACGTAGGGGTTAAATGAGACCAATTTCAATAATTTACTGTAAACATTGTAAATGAGACCAATTTCAATATTTTACTGTAAACATAGTGAGTGAACCTGCCCAAAAATACCACAATAACGAAGCACAGCCTTCCCAAGGTACCAAAAGAAGAAGAGATGAGGAACAAATAATGACAAAACAAACGCCACAAACCATCGATGCAAACGCAAAGACGAACTGAGAAACCGTCTTAGAACGCCTTGTATGTTTATGTAAAATATATTTTGCCATGAGAACCTACTGAAGCAGGAAAGACCACGCACACGTTATGTGGTCTTGTCCTTTAAACATGTAGATTTTATATGTGTTTTTAACGAGTGCTTTTCTTCACATTACGTCATGGGAGATTGTAAAAGAGAACAAACATGACTAAACGGTTGCATGGAAAATACTTTAAAGCTTAAAATATAATTGATAACGATATTACTTACGAAATTACTCAGTGGACCAACAACGACAAATAGTAATTAACAGTTAACACAGCGGATAACATTAAATAGTACTTAATAAACAGAGCTTCACACTTTATAAGCATATGGTTTGTTAAGAAAATCAAGTAATGAAATGCATGTACCGGTTTTACAAATTTAATGATTATATCAATTAAACATTCTGACATTTGAAAAGTGCTAATACCAGTTGATCCTGTACTAATGGTTGGCATAGGCGTCGCAGTTGCTTTCACAGACACAACCGGAGAAGTTGTTTTTGGTGTAGGTACCGGGGTTGTTCTTTTCGTGGTGTGTGTAGTAGGTATACCTATAGTGACAGGTGGACTTGAGATGGCAACAGCTGTTGTAGTAGCTGATGGTTGAGAAATTGTAGGAGGGACACCCGTGGTAGAGCGCTTTGTTGACGTTATTGTCTGTCGTTGTATTCCAGAAGGACTTGATGGTAATCTAGAGATCAATGTTGCAGCTGTATAACTGAGAGTAGGCGGTGGTGTAAAAGCTGTAGAGGATTTTGATGTCGCTGGTGGAAATGAAGCGAAAATCGTTGATGAAGCAGCTGGAGCAGGCACTCTTCTTGTGACAGTAATGCCTGTTGATAATGTTGATTTTCCTGTACTAGGAGTTGTAGTATATGGTGGAAATGTTTTGCTACCCGTCGCAGGAGCTGCTGACGTTGTTACACGCGGGCGCTCGGTGACGACATTTTCTACAACCGTTGCAGCGGCGGTAGAAGGAACTTTTGCTGTTGTTGTGACTCTGGCTGATGCTGACGCATTGGAAAGTGTAGCTGCCGGTGTAACCGTTCCGCTTGTTACTGGCCTACTAAATACTGTTACTTCCGTTGTTGTTGGAAACATCGCTGTAGATTGTGTGGTACGTGCTGTCGCTTAGTAATTGAAAACAGAAAAATACCATGTTTTTATATAATACTGGTACATAGCTTACTAACATTTATACTCGAACGTAAAAATAACACATATTTGTTTGGTTTGGTATTTTATGTCAAAATAGAAAGATGCTGGTGATGACAAAATATGGAATACATTACTTATTCACTGAGTACGTATTGTTGCAACATTGTTGAAAATATGTCTGTTTATTTATGCGTAACGAACGAGGGGAGAAAACAAAAATATGTTAATTAACCGTCTGATTAATCGTTCTCATTGGCTCTAAATGTGATGCAGACTCTATTAGCACCTTAAAGAATGTTTCAGAAACATTATCAGGAAATGCTGACTCGTCACAAACTAAGATATGTCACTTTGTGCAAATGCCGCAATTTAAGCTAGGTTCTCGAAAGCATGATATACTCTTGTATAATCTGCCGTAAAAGGAATCGGAGCCAAACTCCTTTTCAAGTTGAATTCAAGTACAAGTGGCCGCAATCATAGTGAGTAGGCTAATAAAGGAACGTAATTCTTTATGTGCTTAAAAATAATATAAACACAATATAAAATTTGGGGTGCTGGACCCGTGAAGCCACTGAACAGAACTAAATAAAATTTATTTGCATCTTTATCATGAAGTGCAGTCTACGTACAGTGTTTGAAAAGAAAAGATTCTGCCATTAAAAACTTTTTTATCAGCCGTTAATGTGCCAACACCAAACTAGGAGTGAGCAAAACACAGACAAATTCCAAAACTAAACCTTAACATTTGATACTCGTAAACTATTCGTTGGTCCATAACATTACTTGTTATTATGCCCAAAGTACCATATTCTTTGAACAAGTAAAAATTTAGACGATTTTCAAAACCTTTAAAAAAATTCGGAAAATACAAGTTTTTGCATGTGCAGTAAAACTGCATTAGAGTAATGTTTCTAATGCTTTTGACGTTTCGTGATTGATAAATCGTGATGTACGCGCATGCAGCACTTTTGAAATAGGATTTTGACATACTCTACAAGAATTCTGTGATGCTATTTTTTGGACAAACCTCAGCATATTTTTTCCGACAAATAGCGTTTTAAAATTAAAAATCTGCAGAACCATAAGCCATGCACAGGCAATTCTGTTTACTGAGTAAAATGTAAAATATTATTTATTGTTTTAATTAGGTAAAACAAAAGAGTACAAATATGCATTTCGTTTGCTGTCGAGTATATAACTAATATGTCTTCATATCAGTGTCAGTGGATCATAATAAAATAATATGATTGTTGGGATACCCAATAAAGGCAACAATCACGGAATATATCCCTCCAAAGGCATCAAATAAGATTAGAATGACACAGAATATCAATGACAAACGTCGTGTGTATGTGTTGAGGTTTAAAGGCCCAGTCAACCTAATGGGGACATGTCGCGCGTTGTCAGTTTACCTAACCACACTTTTACTGGGCAGGCTTAGTCTTCTAAGTGGTTACCAGTATTGTGCTTATTCTTTCGCCAGAAACTGACAACTGCCCTTCTTGAATCAGCAGAAGGCATAGAATGACTGTAGAAAATATTTCATGATCAAATCTCAACGAAAGAATGTTGCCGACCCGGTGGAGGTCGAACCCGCAACCTCCTGATCACCAGTCGTACGCGCATCCAACTTGGCCACCGAAGCCGGCTACTGTAACAAAATCAGAACGAACGATACGGTCAGGAGAAAATGGTACAGAAATACTGCTTTGGAACGATCAAAATTTATGTCTGTTTGCAACCCATTTAAGTTATGTGTGCGGAATAAAATCTGTAACTGAATGTATTATATATTACGCATCTGAAAGTTCTGATTTGCTGTGTGATCACAGTACCCTTTTTTATGCCAAAATAATATATAAATATAGACAAGACATTACGTACACTTCACTAAGGCGTGTATGCATTAAAGCTATTAGCGTATGCTATAGACCGCTACCTAGAGGGGGATTACTAAACATGTGCTGAAAGATTTTATTGCCTTTCAGTGTGATATTAGTCACTGGGCTTATTATTTTGCCATTTAAATCAATACATTTCCATATATTTGGTAAAATACCTGTACCGAAACTACATAAGCTAAGGCTAAATATATAAAAAATGCAAATTGACAAAGGCAATAACTGTAGTTTGAAGAAGTCTTATACGTCATCCACTACCGCTATAAATTAAAAAGACTCCGAGGTTAGAAAAAAACTTTTCATGCTCAATTCAGCTGAGTATGAACTTTGTCCTGTTAATCAATCAAAAATTGCTAACAATGGCTAATTCTTTCTTGCTAAACATAGCTGAGAATGAACATTTCTCTGCTAATGAATATGAAAATGCCAACTATTGTTGCCATTTTCATATTAATTAGCAGAGAAAATTTCATACAGAGCTGTGTTGAGCATGAAAAAGTTGTATAGCCTCGGCGCCTGATTCTAAAACGCAAGATCTTTAGAAGCAAGAATTTCTTTAACGACTATAGCATATTCGATTTTACTGAGTATGATTATGAACAAGTATGTAACGTGCAAATACTATTTATACCTTCGTGCACTAGAATGAACGAAACTTTAGTCTATTCGGGAATGTCCGATGTATTTACATTCTCTGTTTTAGTTCATATTTAATCCCGTGTTTTGTAAATCCTGCGTATGAGAACATATTATAGAATATGCACAGGACTAGCAACAATCGCAGAGCATAGTCTACCAATGACACCAAGAGGAATAGTGGAAAAAAACATGACATGCAGCTCACAAGCCACATACCAAATGAAAAGCAAAGCAGCTTGAACCCTTTTTCCCAACAAAGTGATCACAATGCTAGACAGGATTCATTAAACTCTACAATAAGCCCACAAACATGACAAATGTCCCTATCTCAATCAGTGAAACATCGCGGAAACAAGAAACGTGTAAATTGTGTTAAATGCTGCAATCAATTCAGACATTGGCAGTCAAAGCTAAATAAACCTACTAGCTGAGTCACGAAGGTCCTACACAAATGCATTACATAAGGCATCAACCATATAAGGAAACGTCGGCACCTTCGAAGATTCTAGACCCGAGCCACTGTCGTGCCACACCCAAAATAATTTTGAAGACATTATAAGGCTGCTTTGTCAAGCATTTTCTGTTGTTTGTCAGTGCTTTTGGATAATTTTGCTTCATGACTGTTGCCTTTCCTGGGTAACTTGATTTGTAATATTAATTTTACTGGATATAGTGCAGAACACTTAAAAATACAGAAATATACTTCTTTGATCAGCAATATAAACCATGACGTATGTAATACCGCGCAGTTGGGCAAAACGAACAATCCATGTTCTAATACTAGAGTTGTATAATTTGAAGGCAGGGAACTTGCATAAAGCTTTTTTTTTAATTATCTTTTATTACTTTGCATGAAACAGCAAAGCCTACCATATCTGAAAACCCTTTTCGCGCAGCAAGGTCGATATGGTAGCTATTAAAATTATATCCGGCCCATGGCTCTCAGAGTAAAAGAATGGATATAGTATTTCAATAATAATATATATAATGATTATGTTTTCCTTGTAAACATTGAAGAATTTTATTTATAATGATTATGTTTTCCTTGTAAACATTGAAAAAAACTTACAAGGTATAGTAGCTATCAAAGGAGTAGTTGTTGCAGGCGTCATATCTGAAATAGTAAATAAATCAAGCTACAGCGTGAGAAAGGTGTTAGCGATACATGTTAAAAGCACATACCCAAATCTACCAGCAATGTAAAGGGGAATTGATACACTTTTAGGACAGATAACTCTGTCAAATTATTTTCTCTCCGTTTTGAAAAGGAGTCTACTCTAAAAGGAAGGCATTTGCTCCTCGGCAGCACTTTTTTTCCTTTAAAGCATATGCATTTTCTTCCAATGAAATCAAAGCACATTTCTTTTCGAACTAATCTTCGAAGATTACCTTTGTTTTTAAATCTACAGTGATATACCACACATTTAAAATCATATCTCACAGACGACCATCTTCGGTAAATTCCGTATTTTTCCGTAACCCGGCAGTCGCGCGAATATTATCCAGACTATGACGTAGCAGGTTCCTAGCTCTTTCGATAGTAAGCATCAGCATTTCAATGTGAGACCTCTTACAGCGAGTTAAAATGTTTTTGTTAATTCGTATTTTCTGAATATTCTAATCTTTATCTCGAATGAAATGATAATAAAAAAAATAAATATTTATAATATTGTATTATTACTTTACCTTGTGTTATTTTGTTCCTGTTTTTTTTTTTTTTTTTTTTTTTCATTCCTTTTAGCATTGTGATTACCTCGCTTGGGGAAGAGAGAGCTAATCTTAGTGCTTTTCGTACAAGGGTCATACAAAAAGTTCTGTCACTTATAGTCTTCCTAAGTTTTATCCCAGGTATATTTTAAAATGCCTCACTGCACTTGAATGGTGTCTTGAATAGCTTACGATACCCGTTTATTTCGTGTAAATTGCTTTCCAACTGACCGAGTTATTTTAAATTGAAATAGATGCAGTCATATACACTGACCAATTTACTTGTTGCAATAAGAAACGACCAAGCAATGGATGGTCGAGTCCACTTTTTACATGACAACGCCTCCTCTCATAAGTGTGGTCATAAGTTTTAAACCATCCTTCTTATTCACCTGACCTAAGTCCCTGTGACTTCTTTTTATTTCAAAGGCTTAAGAAAATGCTTTCTGGAAATAAGTATATGTCTAGAAGTTCTCTTGGCAGCGCTATTTATCAGTGTCTCCAACAGATACCAAAAGAAGACTATTTATCTGCTTTTCGCGACTGAGTAAAAAGGTACAAAAATGTGTTTCAGTAAAGGAGGAATACTTTGAAGCTTTGTAATAAAAATATGTTTGATAAAACGTAGCACTGAAATAATCCGAACCCAGCGACAAAACTTTTTGCAGGACCATCGTACGCTTGTTCGATTTGAGCTTGTTTGGCTTTGTCTGTTTCCTGTTCCTCTTCGTGTCTGAGAAGGGCTGCGGTTTGTGATTGTGGTACTCCCTGGACTTTTCTTATACCCTTTTCTTACATGCGTTAACCATCCCGGATATGCGGAAGAAACGTAGTTAGAAATTCATGAATAGGAAATATATCCGTCTATATTCTGTCTGTAGATAAATTAAAAACATTTATAGGCCTACTTTGTATTATGTGATGATCAAAACACAGTTTACTTGAGTCATCAGCCCATTTTTTATACAATAGTCACTATCCTAACAAGTTTACTCCCTGAAATTTACTCTCTATAGCTGCAGAAGCGGCTACCATATTCTTATGGAGCGGCACAATGGAGTACTATTACCGTTAGGTCAGATTCAAAAGCACACATTTAAATGGCACGCGTCCTAATTTATGCTTTTATATTTTCAAAAGGAAGAATCAGAGATGCGTGTGGATATGGTCGTGCGGGTTCAGAAATTATAAGAAAGTTCACGTAATGCGAGATATCAAACATATTGAGCTTGCCGAGTAAAGATCGCTTGTACACCAGCGCAGTCTGACCAAGTATATGCCATTCGCTAATAGAACCATTATGATTCAAATATTTATGTTAATGACTCGTTTAGACTCTGATCAGACTGCGCAGATGCTATGAAACGAGTCTTCACTGGTTGCATGCATAATAAAGTCTAGTCGTTTTCTACTTTAAAAGGCTTGTTATTGCAAAGAAAGAAAGATGGAACATTACATGTCAATCTATGAACACATCAGCCCTGTTGGACTACAACGCAAAATGTCATCCCTTCCTCTACCTCCACACGCGCACAAAAGTACTGGTCTGCGCATCTAAACATTCGGACATTGCTTACACAATTTAGGAACAATCCTGATCAGACAATGCCGATACAGAGAAGGTAATCAGCATCTTCGTTAATCTCGTATACAGTCGACTCTCGTTATCTCGAATTCCAAGGGACTCTCTGAAATACTTCGAGATATCCGTAGTTCGACATATCAGGTTTGCAGAATTGAGGAAAAAATAATTTGATTAACCACATTTAGCAAACTGATAGGTAATTGGACTTTTGAAGTTAGAGATATATATTGAAAATATTGTGGAAAAGAGGAGAAATTGCTCCTTAGGAGCAATTTCTTCTCTTTTCTACAATATTTTCCATCTGTTGTTAGGTTTTCATGTATAGGCAGGGACCAGATTTTCACTTCGAGATAAGCGGTTATTCGAGATAAGCGAGGTCGAGATAACGAGAGTCAACTGTAGATGGTAAGATAAGGTTTTATTATATACAAAGTAATGAAATATAGAGAATTATTAATGAAATAAAATGCATATTTTCACTAGTGAAATATAAGTTTTATATTTTCACTAGTGAAAATATAAAACTTATATTTTCACTCCTCTGAGCAGTGAAAAATATAAGATCTGGATCTACTTTTTTCTTATTTACATTTATGTTTTCATTACACGAGATGAAAGTTTTTATGGTATTCACTGAAAAAGAGTAAATTTTCTTTTTATTTTATTTTTACACGCCAATGCGCGTTTCTGACGTCATATCTAACGTCACTAAACAAAACAAAACGTCATGGCTCCAAGGGACAAAACTGCGTGTCAGACTTTCCCTTGCAAATGCAAGATTTGCATCTCTTCTATCGAAAGTGATGTATATAATAAAAAGAAAATTCAAATGTTTGTCGTGAATATGACTTTTATTTCATCTCGTGAAGTGAAAAAATGTATATTTCATTCGTGCCTTCGGCACTCATGACATATACATTTTTTCACTTCACTCGATGAAATAAAAGTCATATTCACTCCAAACATTTGAATATCCTCTATGTATTTCCAATGTTTGGGCACAGTGTAATCTGGATCATGTGCACAAATGCTGAATTTGGACTGTAATAATCTCCCCGCAAACGCTCTGACGCAGATAAAACTTCTGGAGCAGTTTGTCTGTATGCTCAGGTCTAAATCGGAATTTGTTTGTAATGAAAAATGCGAGGCCGGAGAAATTAGGGGCATTGGGCAGATTCTAATTGGTGCAAAAAATCTTCAAATTGTTTTCTTTTCTTAATAATTCAGTTATCAGACTCTCTCTCTCTCTTTTTCTCTCTCTTATTCTGTCTGTCTGCCTATCTCTGTCTGTCTGTCTGTCTCTCTCTCTTTCTCTCATTCTCTGTGTGTGTGTGTGTGTTTATATGCGTGTATGTGTGTGTTTTTTTTTCGCATGACAAAAGGTCTATGTGGAGTATGCAGTAAAGATTCAGATCAATCAGCGAAACCGCACATTCCGATAAGGTTTTTTTTTTTTTCATTTCCGCAGTATTCAATGATTCTATAAACATACAATGAAGACTCTGATCAGACTGTGCAGATGCGTAGGCTGATCTATGCTATTGGTATCTGCTTATGCTCAGACGGTACATTTTCTCATGCCATGTCCCATATACTGCCACTGCTTTCGAATAAACATGTCGTTAGCTTGCGTGTTTAATGGCTGTTTGGTCCACCCACTTCAGTACCGCACCGCAACACCGATATATTGGTCATAAATTTTCGCATTCGAAATAGATAACGGAATTTGAATAATCCTATGTAATATCCATTCTTGTATGAAAGAACAAAATCGGAAATGAATAAGTAGATAAGTCAGCTCTGAATTATAATCAAAAGGACTAGCCTAATTTTGATGACGTTGACAAACGAGAGGAGAGGATAACTAATCCAGGAAATAAATAAATATATAAAAATGCTGCATATAAACATCTTTGTTTGTGTTACTAGTCTGGTCTCAGTTTGCCTTCAATAATAACGCGAATCGTCTCCTAATTATGAAGCACACACTGTCAAAATCAAGAGACTTCCTTCATTATACAGCCATGCTCTCCTGGCGCCACGAAGTGAAAAATGTTACTCCTGCGATTTCACACAGTCCTAAGCCGCATGAACAAAATAAGGTACTAAAACTATTGTTGTTCCGTAACTTAAGTGTTTTTGAACCAGACGCTGACCATTAGGGCCTCGAGAAGAAAGTAGTTGTACGGTAGCCTGAGCTAGATCTACGCTGGGTAGATGGCGTTACTACTACTTATAATAGTAGTGCGGGTGCGTCTTTGCATATTTTTCGTATTTAGAAGCAGTGTTGGGAATCGGAGAAGAATATCACAATCGATTATCGGGAAAAAACTGATTGATTATCGATTATACAATCGGATATCCCATAACTGGCGTCAAATAATAATCATTATAGCATATGTGCATAATGCTTCTATATTACTTAAAATGCAACAGCATATAATAGCATAACTATGGGTAATTTAAGATAAAGGTTGTTTCAAGATGGAGCAGATTTTTGCCGCCATGTTTCTAGTCAACGAGTCTTTCATAATACTCTGAATTTGTAGGTCTCATTATGTGACCTTTGGCCTACGTTTCTAAAAAAATGAATTTTAAACAATCGATAGTGAAACAAATTATCAATAGTTGCCGATAGTGGGCTCATCCGATCAGTTTTCGATTAATCGGCACAAAACTATTTAGAAGCAATTAAGGTTTTTGCCGATCAAATGATTCGAACTTTCAGCACGTAGATATGTGTATTTGGGTCTCTGAGTCCTACAGTGATGGCACTGATCAGCCTGCGCATCAATTTAGTCCGTTTACAGATTCATTGGAACGAATTTCGCCTCAAAATGAGTCCTCAAGACGGAATCTTTCATTATCGAGCGAACCATACTTAATTTACCTTGGCGGAATTATAATTTAGGAACCTGATACGTCACTTCCTGTCAATTTCTGTTCGAGTTCTGTCCCTCAGAATGAGCCGGCCTCGCTGGTTCAGTTGGATGCGCCGTCCGACTGGAGACCAGGAGGTCGCGGGTTCAACCCCCGCCGAAGTCGGCAACATTCTTTCGTGGAGACTGATCATGAAATATTTTCTACGGTCATTCTCTCCCTTCCGCTGATTCAAGAAGGGCAGTTGTCAGTTTATGGCGAAAGAATGTGCACAATACTGGTTAACCGCTTAGAGGACTAATCCTGCCCAGTAAACGTGTGGTTAGGTAAACTGACCGCGCTCGACAAGACCCCACTGGGTTGACTGGGCCGTAAAACCTCAACACAAACAAAACCCTCAGAATGTTCGGCTTGTTTCATAAAAAAGAGAGAAAAAGTTATATCCATAAAAATATAATTACCTTGGCTCGGAAAGGTATTATGCTGTAAAATACTATAAACTAACAACTTTAAACAGAAATTGTAAGTTAGAGGACGTGTCTTAAGAATAGACCATTTTTTCTCGAATAGGGATGGTGTACAGGAAAGCAAACAGCAAAGCAAAAAACTTATCTCTTGTTAAAATGGCGGAATATCTACTTAGAATATCAAGTCCCCTCATAAATATGAGCTGCAGCGTAAAAAATCCCTTTCGGCACATCTTGATCAGTCTTCTTTATTTCATCTTTATATTCTACAATATCCCTTGTTGGATGCATTTTCCACCTTTACAGTAGCATTTTAGAACAGGACAAAACCAATTTGGGTATACTTGGCCTTCCCTAAAGTTGTATCCTTTCTTTTAATAAACTTTGTAGTAGAGTACAGAAATGTCTAAGTTGTGTGTTCTATTTATTTATGACGTTTTGCGTTGTGCATTGTGCAGACTTCTACCGAGTTTTTTAGAGGCGTTTGCAACTAAGCCAGACAAGAAAATGCTTATACATGAATGTGAAGGTGACGTCGATGATCAGCTGACTCTTTATTGGCTATTGAAAGAAAGACATCGAATCACTGAATTTGAAACAGTTTTGCACCGTTTACAAGAATATAAGTTTATCCTTATTTTTTAACGTATTCTACTAGTAAAGGGTAATTGTTGAATATAATAATGACGTTCGGCAGTTTTTGCTTTATTAATTCTTTCTCTATTTCTCTATCAGAGAGTTTATACTAACATGCATCATTGCAACTCCAATGATGACCGCTTCAAAAAAGTTCATTATCGTTTTGACAAGGTCTAATAGTCAGTTTCACCATTCCATCACGAAAACACACCTATATAATACTGACCCCCTTAAACCCCACTTTTATATAGTAAAAGTGGGGTTTACAGGGGTATACATTATTTTTCTTATTTCTGCTCAAAAACATAGATTGTGGGTACCCGTTAGAACCGCCTCGCCGAGGCAGTTCTAACGAGTACCAACAATCTATGTTATGAGCAGACATATAAAAAATATCAGGGATTTTTATCTGAAAATTTTCAGTTTTTGGAGGTGAATTTTTCTATATATTTGAATAGGCGTGTTTTCGTAATGCAAAGGAGTCAGCTAAAGAAGCAATCAACTGGTTCGGCTTTAAGACCGATTTCCGTCATGATTTAATACATACATACAACATGTGCTAGTGTAAAGATGATTGTTCTAAATAAAAGGCCCCAATCATGTAAAGGATCAAATTGTCAAAACCCATATCCGTCCGAAATTTTATAGACACATACAATCCGTTCAAGGTTGAAGATGCTTTCTTTTAAATGGAGTCACATGTGTACTAAAATATGTACCAACATCTCTTTTTTTCAGGAAGACATTCTTTCATGATTCAGATTTCGGTTTGTCGGGCTGCGGTTTGTGATTGTGGCACTCCCTGGACTTTTCTCGTATCGTTTTTTGTCTATATTTTAGTTCAACTATGCTTCAATGTTTAACCAAACTTACATTCTATGCAAGCGATTATGTCAATTTCTAGATATACATGCATGGTATCATCAACTTTCTCCACTATGGTGACAACCACTTCATCTGCATGTTGCACTGTATCAAACTCTACTGTATCAGAAGCTGCATAATGCTGTAACGAATTCATAAATCACTTAAATCATTACAAAACACAACAAAACTAAAACCATCACGAAAACATACCTATATACTTTTGACCCCCTTAAACCCCATTTTTATATAGAAAAACTGGGGTTTGCAGGGTATACATTATTTGTTTTACTTTTGCTCAAAAACATAGATTGTTGGTACACTGATGTGGTTCTAACGAGTACCCATAATCTATGTTTTGAGCAGAAATATGAAAAATATCAGAATGTTTTATCTAAAGATTTTCATTTTTTGGTGGTGAATTATTCATATATTTGAATAGGCGTGTTTACGTAATGGTACGCCTGTTCACGTATTAAATAAATAAATACATTACAAAAAAAACAACAACAACATTTAACTGGATGGCGTATATATTACTCACTGAATTTTCTGCTAGTTTACTCTATCCAGTCGCAAATTTCAGCACAGCAAATACATAATCCCCAATAAATAAACAGCTGAATATATTACAAAAAAAAACAACAAACAAAACAAAAACAATTTACATGTACTTATTATGGCATAATAGATCATCCATGGAATAAATATTTAATGACGATGCAAGAAATAGAAAATGGAACCTAAAACAATATTTACACATAGTTGTTCTAATATATTTTCCGGGTTATTTTGAAATGTGGAGCAGGTACTCAGAGCATAACATCTACAACAAATGGTCAACATCCGGTTTTTAAAGGTGTCAAAAAGTCCTGAAGAGAGTCTGGAATAATCAAAGCTTTAGAATATTTGGTTACTACTGAGGTCAGCTATAACAACGATATAAAAATAGGTGATAGTTTGATCAGCCAACCTGGAACCAGTCATACACACCCTTGAGACTTAATACAGTTTAACTATTGATGGGTATGAACTATATTTTCTTGCACACCAGATAAGGAAATTCTCATCCTACCAAGATTATCCTACCAAGGGTAAGATAAAATTCGAGAATTCTCACATGTTTAATATACAATGGTTGTATAGGAAGTCACGTACGTCATCGTTAAGGTTGACGTCATTGAACGTAATGACGACACTAAACTTCGAGGTAATGTCATTACAATATGGCGGACGTCTTCGATCGAAGTGACTGACTGCATCATTAAAAACCCACGTTCAGAAATAAAAGCTATGCAAGAAAAATAATATGTTATGGGTGTGAGGGGACGATAGAAACATCCGTCCCTCGGGATCGCAGTCTGGCATCACTCGGCAAGCCTCGTGATGCCAGACACTGATTCTCGGGACTGATCTTTCTATCTACCCCTTACACCAATGACAGATTTTATATACTGTAAATATTTGGACAACTTACCCCTTGCCTCAATTGTCCTGAACTTTGTACAAATCGATTCCTCTACCTATTGGTGTGTCTAAAAATGCTACATGATAGGCACAAATAGATATGGACATACACGAGAAAGAACACACACACACACACACACACACACACACACACACACACACACACACACACACACACAGAGAGAGAGAGAGAGAGAAGACTTTTACCAGGGCACCAGATAAGGGTTTAATACATAGATTGATGACACAAAACAACACTTTGTTGAGAAAGGAACAAACAGAAGATGAGAAAACAGATAAACAATGAGGAATTGCAATAGAAATATCAATGGTCAAGAGTAATATAGTTGGTGGGATGGGGCTTAAACATTGTAGATCCTGATCTAGACATCTACTTTATTTCCAGGTTTGTCTGTCAATAAACTTACCGTAATTATGATAATATCATCAAACAATTTAGTCGCAATGTCAGAAAACGTACCTTCAGACATATGCGCCTAGCGAAGTTTCGTATCAGCCTGCGCATTCGGGCAGTCTAATCAGAATCTTGACTGAGCGCATTTCGGATAGCCAAGGATGCAAAGTTTCTGTATGCTGAGAAAAAGGCTGAAATCAGACAGCGTGGATGCATAGGCTGATTTGAGTCTTCGTTGGGCGCACATGCCAACGAGTACGATTTCTAACTTTGTGGCTTCTTTTTCTCAACAATATTATGGCAGTATAAAACTTAGTAATACCCCATTAGTATTATTCGAATTCAAATATGTGCGTAATTATACCAAATTTAGTGTGACATATGGGCATTTCTGATTTGATCTTCGTCAGTGTCGCTATAAATCAAAACAAAATAGATGATGGACAAAAACAGAAGTAAGAGAAAAGTCCAGGGAGTGCCACAATCACAACCCTTCCCAGACACCAAGAGAAAGAGGAAACCGACAAATCCAAACAAGCACAAATCGAACAAACGTACGAAAAGCACTAAGATTAGCTCTCTCTTCCCCAAGCGAAGTAATCGTAATGCTAAAAGGACTGAAAAACACAAGAACAAAATGACACAAGGTAAGACATAAAACAAAGCGCCTCGTAGAATAAACCACAAAGCAACAAAGAGTAAGACTAACACCAGGATCACCGCCTTAGAACGGTCAGTAGAGTAAACCACCGTGGGGTTTAAAGCACTTTTACAGCTAGCCAACTTCACTCTGGGTCCCGATGCTACTCTTGATACAGAAATACATAAAGAATTCGGTTCGCATAAAGGCTCCCAACTCAGTCAATGCATCAAAGCGAAAACATAAAAATCAAATTAATCACCATAATAAACAAAGACGAGTACTCATGGCTAATTCTACTGAATGCCAGAGTAAATGAAAACCAATCGTTGAACCACAGCGGGCCAAGCCAAAGACATATCGTCAAGCCCAAACCCACTGGTTAAAGTTTTACGAAGAGGCCGTTATTGAGTCTGAGGCCTCGGCAAGTGAAGCAACCCCCCTCCGCGCACACATCATCTGAAGCATTCCTAGAGACAGGGCAACTACAGATCTCCGGCAAGAGACGCCTAAATATGGACTTATAGGTGCCCAAAACTGAGCCACCTCAGAAACCATGATCATGTAACACGGCAGCCCCGAATTAGGAAAGAGATATCCAACACAGCGAGATCTTACAAAAAATAAATAAACCTAAAATGTGGAACCGAATCCGTTAAGATTCTTGTCGCAGTGAGCAGTCAGTCTTAGGATTAGAATTTAAATACTGAACATTCTATGGTATAAAAGTTAATTTCAAATCAGTACTTAACTACTTAAATCAACACCAATTTATCAGCATCAGCAATGAAATACTGATCACTGAGCTGACGATATACTCCGAGACGAACCCAAACATCCGCCGGCATAGATACCGGCCCAGTAGTTTTAGTTTATCCGTTACTATACCAAATTTTGTGCGACAGATGTGCATTTTTGATTTTATCTTCCATAGTGTCGCTTAACACCAAAAGTTGAAAAACAAAACAAGTGATGGTCAAGGCTCGGCAAGCGAAGCACATAACCTCCGAATACACATCAACTGACGCACCCCGTGAGACAGGGCAACCGAAGACATCAAGGAAGAGACGCCTACACATGGATTCTTGGACGTCCTCCACCGAGCCACCTCAGAAACCATGACCCGCGCAAAACTGGAACCATCTCCGCTAAGATTCATGTCGTAGTGACAAGTCAGTCTGAGATTTAGCCAAAATTAGAATTTAAATACTTAACATTCAAGGAATAAAAGTTAATTTTGAATCAGTACTTACTTACTGACGTTAACACCAAAGTATCAGCATCATCAATGAAATACTGATTATTGAGCTGACGTTATCCTCGGGGACGAGCAAATTATCCACTTGCAGATATATCGACTCAGTGGTTTGAATATATGTGTAACCATACCAAAAGTAGAATATAAAATAATAGCATATTGAACGTTATGTGACGAAAAGGTACAAAACTGATATACCAAATAAGATACAGCTAGATAAATGTTAAATGACATAACCATGAAGAGTTAGTATAATGTTATTTACTTCGGTGATTGTAAACGTTTATCGGTACTTATGGACTATCCTGTCAAAATCTGAAAACAAATACAGGATCTAATAAAAACAATAGAGCATGTTTAGCTGATAAGTAAGAGTGCAAGATCATTTTAAATTCAAATTAGTATACTGGTATACTGAGTTGTATCCGCTTTCCTCCTGCATATTCGTTAGAAATTTTAAGTAAATTGTATGCATCTATACCACGCTAAAAATCATCTAAAAGTCGACAATAATAATATATATATGTTATTTGCATGAATAGATAATAAATGACAAAGTATACACATACATACACACACATGCACGCACGCACGCAAGCACACTATGAAAATAGCTAATGAGTTGAGTTGAAGCTCTGTGGGTCAGACTAACTAGTATCGGCCAATATTATCTCATCACTGACCCTTATATGAACCTATAACTTTCCGGAATGTTTTCAAGACATTTTATTGTAAAATGACTCTATAATCTAAAATATAACATCGACTATTCATGAAAAATGGTGCATCACTGTTGTACTTACGCTGTAGGTTAGTGGTGCGTATTACGATAAACCAAAGATGTGCATATGATCATCTGTACAATTCAAATTTTGAAGACGGATGTGATACTTACAGTCCCATTACCCACTGGAGTTAGTGAGTCGTCACCAGATAACAGAAGGTCTACAGTGTAAGCAACAACGTTCACATGAGTTGGGAGACCTACGCTTTTAACTGGCGTGTCCTCGTTCAACGTGATCGTAATCTAAAATTAGATAATATGGTGACATGATAACAATATGTTTATAACTATTCCTTGGAGTTTAGAATTTGTATACATTGTTTTGTTATAAATAGTTTTCTTTTATAGTAACATACTCCTCTTGTGGGGTTTCAGATTCGGTTAGTGTTGGTTTGATTAAATATAACATCAATCTGAAACACTTCTGCATCAAGGTATATCGAAACCAGAATTTTACGGTGACTTAGTGTACAGATTAGAAAAAAAATGTGGAAAAATCTGACTTTTCGGAGCAATTTAGAAAACTAATTATCCGTTATAAAAGAATTGACTATAGCCTGGATATTATGAGGCAGACTGCATGCCTAGTTATCAACCCAATTAGTTTAGAATTTGTAAACATTGTTTTATTATGAGGCAGACTGCATGCCTAGTTATCAACCCAATTATTTTTTATGTCTATGCTTCAATCTTTAACTGCACGACGACGGTTCGGGCCTCAATGATAGCCTCTTCGTAAAACTTTAACCAGTGGGTTGGGACTTGACGATATGTCTTTGGCTTGGCCCGCCGTGGTTCAACTATTGGTTTTCATTTACTCTGGCACACAGTAGAATATATTAGCTGTGAGTACTCGTCTTTGTTTATCATAGTGATTAATTTGATTTTTATATTTTCGCTTTGATGCACTGACTGAGTTGCCATGAGCACTCGTCTTTGTTTATTATAATGATTAATTTGATTTTTTTTATATTTTCGCTTTGATGCATTGACTGAGTTGGGAGCCTTTATGCGAACCGATTTTTTTTAAGTATTTCTGTATTAAGAGTAGCATCGGAACCCAGGGTGAAGTTGTAAAAGTGCTTTAAACAACCCCCGGCTGACAGTTCTAAGGCGGTGGTCCCGGTGTTAGTCTTATTTTTTGTTGCTTTGTGGTTTATTTTACGAGGCAATTTATTTTATGTCTTGCCTTGTGTTATTTTGTTCTTGTGTTTTTCAGTCCTTTTAGTATTGCAATTACCTCGCTTGAGGAAGAGAAAGAGAGGGCTAATCTTGGTGCTTTTTTGTACGTTTGTTCGATTTTCGCTTGTTTGGTTTTATCTGTTTCCTCTTCCTCTTGGTGTCTGGGAAAGGCTGCGGCTTGTGATTGTGGCACTCCCTGGATTTTTCTCTTACCTTTTTTCAAAAATACAAACGCGTGGAAGGATGTTAAGAATAAAACAACCGTAATTGAACTTAAGTCCAATTCTACCGAAAGATTCAAAAATATTTTAAGACATGAACTTCAACTTAAATGGATTAAACGTTTACAAACCCCTTTTCGACTTGGATTTAATGATAATATTTACCATGAAGGAAATATTTCTAAAATGCCGGATTTCGATGCTTTTTCCCTTTTAGATATTAAAAAACGTAATAAACGATCCCATGGTTAGCGCAAATATGGCAATTTTAAACGAAAACTTAAAACTGTTTTATCTCTTTTTGATTTAAATATTCTCTTCAATTCTGGACGTCATCAAATGCTTTCTAAACTAGCTTCTCTGTCTGTTTCTTCATTACGTAAGTTAGATGATGAGGCGAATAAATTTTATGATAGAAAACATGATTTGTATGAAGCAGCTCTCCTTACTAGATGTTATACTCAACATGCTCTTCGTCCTTACATTGATTCTGAAATTAACCACATTAGACACTTCATCAAAATTCCATTCATTAAAAAAGGTATTGAATTCATAGATTTACCTAGCATATTTCGAGATAATAATGTTATATCAGCATACCATATTTCAAAAACACGGAATCTCCTGTTATTTGTTATAAATATAACAAACCTATCCGTAATACTATAATTAATTTCAATAAATTAGTTTTTGATCTTGATATTGAAACTAGTTCCCCTGATTCTTGAGATTGTAAAGATTCTAAATTTTGTTATCAACCAGCGGGTCATATTGTCACTGGTAACTTGAAGATTATAACTGATTCATGAATCCGTTCAGTTATTTCAAAAGGACCTAAATTGATTTCAATAAATGTCGGGAAACAATTGCCCTTGCTTTAAATGATTATTGTACGCGTTGGTGTAAACGAGAGCATGTTGAGTCTAATGCTTTAAAAAATTGGATATTAAAGATTTTTAAGATTATTGATGAACGTGTGTTATTTTACTCTAATAACCTTGATCTTCTCCCGCCTAAGCCTAAATTATCTTTTCGATATTTGAAACAAGGTATCCAATAATGTCATAGGAAGTATGTTTTGGCTTCAGCTGATAAAGCTACTAATAATGTTCTTGTTGTGTGACGACTTCTCTAATACAAGAACTTGGTAGTACCAAAACATATGAACGGATTTCTACTGACGAGAGATCTATTGTCAATGCCCATTCTATCGATATTACTGCTACGTTTGCAGTGAGTATTAAAGAAAAGCAAGACAGACTTCCTACGTTATATTGGTTACCGAAACTTCATAAACGACCTTATAAAGCACGTTTCATTGCTAATTCTAGTTCATGTACGACTACTGTTTTGTGCAAACTGCTAACTTCATGCCTTACTACTGTTAAAAAACATTGGATTAGATGCTATGATACTGTTTACGATTGGGACGGAATTAACTATTTCTGGTCAATTAAAAATTCTAATGATGTTCTCAATGAATGTAAATCTAAAAACTTTCAGGCTTCTAAATTGTCTACATATGATTTTTCTACACTGTATACTACGTTACCTCATCATCTTATTGATTTAATTAACCGAACGTTTATTCGGGAGAATACCCAATATTTGGCTTGCAACGAAGAATGTGCTTTTTTCACTTCTGATGTATATAATAATCGCAATTTATGGTCATGTAAAAAAATCTGTGATGCCCTTGTTTATCTTTTGGATAATATTTTTTATTAGATTTGGAACTAAACTTTATAGACAAACTATTGGTATTCCGATGGGAACTAATTGTGCTCCTCTTGTTGCAGATTTGTTTCTTTTTTTGTTATGAGAGAGATTTCATGAAGTCTTTCTCACGTGAAAATCAGGCTGACATTATTGAGTCTTTTAATTCAACTTCAAGATACCTTGACGATTTATTAAATATTGACAATATTTACTTTGACCAAATGATGGACCGGATATACCCTACAGAACTCCAATTAAATAGAGCAAATTCTTCCGATACCGAGGCACCTTTTTTGGATTTGGATCTATGTATATCTAATGGTACAGTTTCCACCAAAATTTATGATAAACGGGACGGTTTTGATTTTGATATAGTCCATTTCCCTTTTCTGGATGGCGATGTCCCCCGGCATACCTCATATGGGGTATACATATCTCAACTTATAAGATTCGCCAGAGCTTTTTCAAATCTTAATGACTTTAACTACCGTAATAAAGCCCTTAATGCCAAACTTCTTAGGCGGGGCTATCGTTATTTTAAACTTCGTAAGGCGTTTTCGAAATTTTATCGCAGACACAGTGCCTTGTTAGAAAAATATAGCGTCAGTCTGTAAACACTTCTGCAATAAGGTATATCGGAACCAGAATTTTACGGTGACTTAGTGCACAGATTTAGAAAGATTGTAGGTAAATCTAACTTTTCGGAGCAATTCAGAAAACTTATTAACCGTTATAAAAGAATTGGCTATAGCCTGGATATTATGCGGCAGACTGCATGCCTAGTTGTCAACCCAATCATTGTTGATGGCTATGCTTCACTCTTTAATTGCACGGCAGCGGTTCGGGCCTCAGACGCAATGACGGCCTCTTCGTAAAACATTAACCAGTGGGTTTGCCCTCAATAATGTCGAAAAAAACAACAACGAAACCCAGTGATAGATCCAAAGTGATCGCGACCGCAGACTAGTAAGGTCAGACCAATGCCTACTATAAAATATATCGGATAGGGCTATAATTGAATATGCTAACCGACCCATTTATGTGCATTTAAAGAGGGTAGCAAAGTAGTAAAATGTGGTTTGTTAACCATTAAGCGCGCAGTCTGTAAACTTATATCTTCATTATATCTAATTAATTTGTATTGATTGATAATATATTTCATTTGTTCACAAAAAATAGGTTTATCAGCAACCTCCTTTAGCTTATAAATTAAATGTCCATAAAACACACTCTGATAGTCTCCGCTGGAGCAGTATTTTTTCAATGCCACGTTATATTTAGAAGTTAATTCCGTATATTGACGACACAATTAAGACAATATTTTGCGGAGTTTATAATACCGATAGTCTTTTTTCCGAGAATTGATCGCAAAGTTCACAAACAACTACCTGAAAAACCGTCTGACATATACACCATTTATCGGACAAAGGTACAACAGCATTCCACATTCTTACTAATTTTTAATGATAAGTCACCATTCAAATGTGTCTCATGCTATCATTCAGTCGTCAGTTTGACTTATTTGCTTATACCATTCAGGTTATTATGTTTTATCGTTAATTAACTTTTCAATGTATAGAAATGTGTTTTATCTTACGTATTTTGCGGTAAGAACTGTAACTGCCATTTTAATTTACAATTTGACAATTTTCAAAATATCATCTTGTTATGAATGAAAATTAAAAAAATGGACCCATAAATTCACAATTTGATTTTCAACCTAAATTTATGGCTTACAGTTATGGAATGAGATCACGAATGTTTTTATTCATGCTAATACGTACTGTCCTCAGAGGATGACAGTGGCATCACTGATTGTTTATATTGTTAGATCAAGTCTATTTTAATAAACAGGTAAACGCTACCCTAAAACCTACCCTAAATAAAGGTTGTAAGCAGCGGTAACCGTGAATCCGCGGTAGCTCAGTGGTAGTTTTCTTAGACTATAAATCTGACATTGTGGGTTCGAATCTTAGTGTTTTTAGATTTGTTTATTTAATACGTTAGTTTTAGAATTAAAAATCAAAGAAAAATGTCAAGAAAGAAAATGTATTTGCAATTATAAATTGTGAAAACAAATTCAATGTATTGACATTTTAATGTTCTATGTTGCAGATCTTTTTTAAGTTAAAAAACAAGAGGAAAACGAGTAAATCTTGTTAAACGTTTACTTTGAATGGTTACTACGTGCTGACAATCCGTGCAAAAACATATGGAGACAAGGAAGCTGGAAGCATGCCATTTGTATACAAATGCCAACATCCGAGTCTCCGATTTTCATGATTTTGTGTGTTATTTGTTTCCAAAGGCAATCCTTTTTGACTTTTACAATAATGTCTTATAATATCTATTTAAAATGATATAATATGTATAATATGTAACATGCAAAGACCATAAGCGAAGTAATTTTTAAAAAGCTGAGGTGCTGCTAGGATCTAGTGTACTGAAAAAATCATCTAGTCGTTCGTCCAGAGCGCTCCGCTCTACAACTGCGCTACTGCAACATACTTACCTAAAACACACTTGTAGCGATAAGATTGTATACTTCATAATTTATTAGTAAATTTTTCCCCGATAATTCATGCAAAATCTGTTTTACCAAGGTAGTGTGGTAGCTGCCGTGACATCACTGTCAAATTTTTGTACACGGGAGACGACTTACATTCTGAAGACGACTTACATTCCAGAACACCAAGTTCCTTCTGAATATAGGTATATTTTAAAAAAAAATTCCGTCTGACATGTACACCATTTTGAAGGGAGGAAAAAATGAATTTTACAGAACTGCCTTAATAGATAATGTGGCATTCCTGCATACAATTGCCATAGAATTCCCCTAAGCAACATCAAACATGTCCTTCACCTTAGCATCTTCTAGCTGACACTAAGATATTATATTTTTGAATATTTTGAACAGATTATCCTTTTAAGTAAACAATAATATACACATAACATCAACTTAGATCGAAAGCAAAAAAACAAGCCGTTTGATAATGATCAGATTAACAGAACAATGCATTCAGTACGATGTAGATTATGTACGTGTCTTCAAAAGCCGTGGAAAAAACTAAACTTTGAACTGATTCTGCTTTATGCTTCATTTATTTGGAAAAGAGGGAAGATCTTTTATACTACAAAACGAGTAAGAGCCACAATCACAGAACATAGCCTACCAATGATATCAAGAAGAAGATCAAACAGACAATTCACATGCAACAGACCAGTGAAAGCAAAGTAACCTTCTTCCGTTTCCATAACGAGGTGTTCACAATGCTAGACAGGCTCCATAGAAAACAACAATAAGTCAACGGTCAGTAGTGAACCTATAAGGGGATTAAATCGATTTTACTGGCGCCAAATTTTCACCCTAGGTTCAATATTGTAAAAATGACAAATGATTGTTCAGCTCCCATAGATTTACCTATGCTGGGTACTGCAGTAGCAGAGTACGTTTTACTTCCATGTCTTTAATTTTTGTGCTTGAAAGGAATAAAAAAAATATAGTACTAAATTGGAAGGAGTCGCACAGAGACTCGACCGAAATTATATTACTTACCTTGGGCTTATCAACAATCATCTCTAGCGGTATACCGCCTGGTCGTAATTCCTCTCGATTCGGGCTAGCTGTAATATCATTGACTGCAATTGCGCTCTTTGGTATAAAGACAGCATCAGACATAGCGCTGGTTAAGGCACAGGGTGTAGTAACGTCTGCAGTCAAAATAATTTTTATATTATTTTGTTTTAAACTAGCATGAAAATAAACAACAATAAATACGAGTAAACATTCAAGTACCTTACAACAAAATGAAAACCTGAAATGTCGGCTTTGGAAACAAAAATATAAAAAAAAGAAACTGTGTCTGAAACTCAATTTTAGTAAGTCTTTTCATATGCAATAATGTAGTTTGTGAGGCTTGTTTAGATTTGTCGGTTTCCTCTTCCTCTTGGGGTCTCGGAAGGGCTGCGGTTTGTGATTGTGGCACTCCCTGGACTTTTCTCTTACCTTTTTTTCATACACACCCCTGGCACCAGCTTAAGCGATATTCGATTTTCAAAGTAATCAGAATGTGGTCAATGATCCCAAAGAAAATAAAAATAGAACCTGCACTATGATGACAAAAGTTTACAATTGCCAAATTAGGACAGAACTGTTAATCGCGCGTAATCATGCTAGGTTTTACCATAAAACTGATGGTTTCATTTTGCCCATAGTTAACTTTGCATTTCGGAGCAAAAATATTATATTATACAGAGAATACCGGGCATATTATTTTCACGTTTCACACTTAGTCTGTTATCTCAGAGCTTGGTTAAAGTATCCGGACTTCTTTAAAAGATGAAGTTTGCTCATGATCAAGCAGATATCACTAGACTATCACAAACCAAAACTCATGTCTGTCATAATAATGTTCTATGGTCGACGTCATGATCATATCAATAGTAACAACTTGGCTATTTCAAGACTTCTATCTGTATTGTTATAGACTCATGATCGTTAATTAAACTTTTATGTAGCATACTGTGCTATCTGTGACAATTCATATACATGCAGCTACTTACGGGTTTGTGTCGGTGGCAATGTCGTTAATATACAATTCATTTCATCGCTATTATCTGTACAATCTGGGTTACCATCGCATCTTAATGTACCATTGATACAAATACCATTGTCACATGAAAATTCTCCAAGGGTGCATTCTGCAAAATTAAGCATATATGATATACGAGCCGTATTTGCAATACTCCAATTCTAAGAAGAATAATTTAGCCGAATCCTGGAAGCATCCATCTTATATTATATGTGAACTGTTCTTGCACAGATGCGACTGCACACACACACACACACACACACACACACACACACACACACACACACACACACAGAATTTACACTGACCAAACCGATCTTGGATGGACATCGGTATTTCGGAAATACATACGTAAGGTTTTTAAAGAATAGCCCCTAAGAGCAAAGAATGCAATCAGAAAGCAGGTTTGTCCCGGTGGTTTGGTCCCGGTGTTAGTCTTATTCTTTGTTGCTTTGTGGTTTATTCTACGAGGCGATTTGTTGTATGTCTTTCCGTGTGTCATTTTGTTCTTGTGTTTTTCAGTCCTTTTAGTATTGCGATTACCTCGCTTGGGGAAGAGAGAGCTAATGTTAGTGCTTTTCGTACGTTTGTTCGGATTGTGCTTGTTTAGATTTGTCGGTTTCCTCTTCCTCTTGGGGTCTGGGAAGGGCTGCTGTGTGTGATTGTGGCACTCCCTGGACTTTTCTCTTACCTTTATTGTTATTATACGGTCAAGAGCAAAGAACGCGCTCATATGGCAGGTTTTGTTATAATACGGGTCAATATTATATAATCAAGTTAGTCTTGAAATTCAAGACATAGTTCCGTAACGTTTAAAGCAAATAAAGATTTGTGCGGTATACAATTCAGAATGTACCGGGCACTACTGTTTTTCAACATTTCGGCTTTCTGTGCAAAAGATAATTGTGGCATTCTCAAATAAATTGAATCTTTTATTAGCATTAAAAAATAAATTATTTTGAATAAATCTATATTTTTCGTACTTTCCTGGCACCTGTCAGGAAATCACAAAAACAATTTATGTAATTTTAAGGTTGACATTTTGTTGGATGCCATTTGGCTACTTTCAAAACAAACGTAACGTATACATAACGCTGATTACGTTATATCTGGACAGGGACGTTCTTGAATTACATTGAAATAGTTATTTAGTATAACTAATTCAAAATGTAGGAAAACTATTTTTAAATTTTGCTACAACATTTAGTTTGTGTAAATTTCGTTTGGTTTGAAGTTTAACGGCCCAGGCAACACTACTGCGGTAATATCGAGCCGATCAGTGTACCTATCCGCACTTTACTTAGGCAGGCTTGGCCCTCTAAGTAACCAGTACTTGTGCACATTTTTTCGCCAGAAACCGTTTTTGAATCAGCGGAAGGAACAGAATGACATTAGACAATATCCAATGAACAATCTCCATGAACAAATGTTGCCGGACCCGGTAGAAACTGAATCCGTGTCCTCCTGAACAGCAATCGGACGCACATCTAAATAAGCCAACATCTAAATGTGCCTTGTCTTCATTGATTGTTCTGTTAGTACATACAATAATCGCCGTTTACTCAGCGACAATTAGCATATTTAAATCAAATTACATTCTATATCACATAGATTACATACAGTACATAAAGTAATTAACACTGGCATACCAGAAATGTACAGACGATCCTGACTAATTTTAAGTTATGAACTAAACATGTTAGATAAAGGACCGATAAATACAAACCACAATTGTCTTCATCGGAGCCATCTAGACAGTCATAAACACCATCGCATAGCTTATACATATCCATACACTCACAGCTGCCACATGTGAATTCATCAACATTGTCGCATGTACAATCTATGAAAAGGAACAATAAGACCACTTTTCAAAAAGACGGATTATTTTAGTGTGATGATATTGTTATCATATCACAACCGAGCGTCCGAATTACAGTTGACTCTCGTTATCTCAACCTCGCTTATCTCGAATAACCGCTTATCTCGAAGTAAAAATCTGGTCCCTGCCTAAGCATGAAAATCTAACAACAGGTTAAAAAAATATTTTGGAAAAGAGGAGAAATTGCTCCTTATTGCTCCTTATGAGCAATTTCTCCTCTTTTCCACAATATTTTCAATATATCTCTAACTTCAAGAGTCCAATTACACATATATTTGTTAAATGTGGTTGTTCAAATTATTTTTCCTCAATTCTGCAAATCTGATATGTCGAGGTACGGATATCTCGAAGTATTTCAGAGAGTCCCTTGGAATTCGAGATAACGAGAGTCGACTGTATATAAGTGTTGTATTGTACGGTCGCTTTAGCAAATACCGTGTAACGTTAGCAGTATAGACATCCGCAAATGATATTGGTTGCAACCTGTCAATAAACGATGAAAAACATATATAACGTATTAATGTTGCGCCATTCTTAATATAACTTTTTATTTCTGCGATATATGCCATATCCACAGCTCTACCCTTAAGCATTGCTTTATTTAATCTTGAACATTGGATCTCGTGGGGGGGGGGGGGTGGGCGGGGGGGGGGGGAGGGGCAGGGAGGGGCAAGGGGGGATGGAGGTTAAAGCACTTTTACAGCTAGCTAACTTCACCCTGGGTCCCGATGCTACTCTTAATACAGAAACACATAAAAATTCGGTTCGCATAAAAGCTTCCGATTCAGTCGATGCATTAAAACAAAAACACAAAAATCAAATTAATCACTATAATAAACAAAGACGAGTACTCATGGCTAATTCTACTGTATGCCAGAGTAAATGAAAACCAATAGCTGAACCACGGCGGGCCAAGCCAACGACATATCGTCAAACCCAAACCCACTGGTTAAAGTTTTACGAAGAGGCCGTCATTGCGTCTGAGGCCCGAACCGCCGTCGTGCAACTAAAGAGTGAAGCATAGCCATCAACAATGATTGGGTTGACAACTAGACATGCAGACTGCCGCATATCTAGGCTATAGCTAATTCTTTTATAACGGTTAATAAGTTTTCTGAATTGCTCCGAAAAGTTAGATTTACCTACAATTTTCTAAATCTGTACACTAAAAAAAGTAAGAGAAAAGTCCAGGGAGTGCCACAATCACAAACCGCAGCCCTTCCCAGACCCCAAGAGGAAGAGGAAACCGACAAATCTAAACAAGTACAAACCGAACAAACGTACGAAAAGCACTAAGATTAGCTCTCTCTCTTCCCCAAGCGAGGTAATTGCAATACTAAAAGGACTGAAAAACACAAGAACAAAATGACACACGGAAATACAACAAATCGCCTCGTAGAATAAACCACAAAGCAACAAGGAGTAAGACTAACACGGGGACCACCTCTTAGAACGGTCGGTAGAGCAAAAAAGGTAAGAGAAAAGTCCAGGGAGTGCCACTATCACAAACCGCAGCCCTTCCCAGACCCCAAGAGGAAGAGGAAACCGACAAATCTAAACAAGCACAAACCGAACAAACGTACGAAAAGCACTAAGATTAGCTCTCTCTTCCCCAAGCGAGGTAATTGCAATACTAAAAGGACTGAAAAACACAAGAACAAAATGACCCACGGAAAGAAATCGCCTCGTAGAATAAACCACAAAGCAACAGAGAGTAAGACTAACACCGGGACCACCGCCTTAGAACGGTCGGTAGAGCACCGGGGGGTTTAAAGCAATTTTACAGCTAGCTAACTTCACCCTGGATCCCGATGCTACTCTTAATACATAAATACATAAAATTCGGTTCGCATAAAGGCTCCCAACTCAGTCAATGCATCAAAGCGAAGTCACCGTAAAATTCTGGTTCCGATATACCTTGTTGCAGAAGTGTTTTCAGACTGACGCTATATTTTTCTAACAAGGCACTGTGTCTGCGATAAAATTTTGAAAACGCCTTACGAAGTTTAAAATAACGATAGCCCTGACTAAGAAGTTTGGCAGTAAGGGCTTTATTACGGTAGTTAAAGTCATTAAGATTTGAAGAAGCTCTGGCGAATCTAATAAGTTGAGATAAGTCTTTCGATATTGTTTTGAGTGTAAGGGACTGATGTGATACCAAAACTTTTTAAAAGTGATAAGATATAGTGCTAAACATTAGGGGTGTCCAAGTGAATAATGGCATTTAGTTGCTGCAGATGAATATGATTTCAATGAATGGTACGTCTTAAAAACGTTGTTCTACACAGGAAGTATATGTGATAAAAATCATGTAAATCCACTTGACCCCTTTAATACAACAAATTTGTGGGCCACGGTGTGATGGCAGATTTAAACATTATTTACTTACATGCTAACAGCAAAGCAGTAGATAAGTATTATGACAAAACATCCGATCAATATATTTTTCTATTTTGGTATGTATGAAGTTTTAATTGTATGAAAGAGCGGGCTTATAACATAGACGAAAGGATATGATACCAAGTTCGCGTGTTTTTTTCCTTGTCGTTTCTTTCTTTGCTTTTTACGGATGCTTATCACATTATGGTTTCCATCATGTAAACTGTTTCACGTTTCCTGTGCATCGGTGTCCCCCTTGCTATATATCGTTTTCTTTTTTATAATTGTATTTAACCGTCAGAAAAAAACTCACTGAACATTTCTTTGCAGCAGACCATCCACTGAAAACGAGTAAGCGAACCATATAGAATCAAATAAATTTATCCGCTAGCCTTTAAGCTGCTGACTTTCAGTAGCAACAAACGGTTTTTAAACGTTCTAAATATTTTTGTATGCTTTTAATAAACTATTAAGCCATACATCATAATATCAATGTTATGTTTACTTGTTTTCTGTGAAAAACAAGACGAGCGCAAAGGCTAGGGAATTTTTAATGTCGCAAAACCTAATGGCGAATGGGTCTCATCATTTTTTATACAAAGACTTACTACATCCGACTTCGTCACTGCCATCACCACAATCATCATGACGATCACATTTCAACGTGTACGGTAAACATGCGCCGCTGTCACATCTGAATGTCCTCACTTCAGCACACTTTTCGACAACTGTAAACAGTAGGTTAATTCAGGTTACGTGATTATTTTTGGGTGTTGATTCGGTTTAGCATCCAAGCATCAGTTCTGACTTTACTTGAACAATCAGTGCCACAACTAGTTCAGCCAACTAGCTTAGTATGACTGATCTTTTTGCAGCTGCATCCGGATTACATGCACATCTGATAAAGATTAGAGCCTGTTTGCATTCTCCATACTTTGAACTTTGTTATTCTTTAAGATATGTGTAGTTAGCCGCATAGAACCTATTTTATACTGTTATACGGAGCAGTAGTATCAGGTGATTCTCATATCTGAGATTTATCTTTCACTAAGAGGCTGCTCATTTACTTAATAAAGCATAAAAGCAAACCATCCTACGAGGCTGCTCATTTAGTTAATAATGCAGAAAAGCAAACCAGCAAAGGATTATCGGTAAAGCATCAAAAGAAACGAGGCTTGACATGACAATAGTTGCCTTCCTGCTAATTAATGGCTACTCTTAAATGCAGCAGTTTGCTCCCAATAGGATCATAATAGTGAAAAGGGTGTACAGGAAGAACCACATTAACAGAATATAGCGTATCAACGACATCCATAGTGACAGTAAAAAACTACAATAGATCACACAATCCTTCATATCTTTAAGAATAGCCCTTAGTTTTGGAAAGTTTTTAAGCATCGTCTTTCAGCTATAACGATTCCCCGTAAAACTCTTGAAAATTATTTTGGCTACAACACAGTAGTCCAAAGGAAATTAAAATGAATGAATATATTTGACGCCTTATTACACCCTTTGTTCTGGGGTCCATGTCTGTTGGTCGGAACATTCTGATTCGTCATTCGTTTCTGGATTTATGAGTTTGGATTACGGCTTTGGTACCATGACCGCAACTACTTAAGACTTCCGCCATTTATGACGAGGGAGACAATTGTTTGACTTCATATTTCCTTTCCTCTACACGGAAAATAATTAATTTCCGTATTTTCCTAAATCTCTTTCACGCTGATAGGTGCTTACTATGTAATGCTTGCTTTCCATTGACGCATGATTACACCCTAATTATGTTAGGTTCATGGATGTCTGTCTGAACATTCCTTAGTTTGCCTTTTTGTCTATCGTTTTCATGACTTTCCGAATTACGATTTGGGTATGCTGACCTCAGACTCTTTTAGAGTTGACATCTTTATAGAGTGCAAAAAATTGTATACAGATTTGTTTCCCTTGAAACTGTATTAATTGCCCTTGGTTTAAACACTATTTTATTTATTCATTTAAATATGTACAAATATATATATGATATCAATTTTCCAGTATCTGACGGCAAGCTATAAACTTACATGGGGCGTTTCCATTTCAATTCCCCTTAAGCCGCCGATTTTCTTGTACTGATCAGACAATTGTGAAAAAAGGTAATGTTGGCCACCAATGTCTATTCGGTAATTCTAAATATTAATCTGAGACTGAAAGGCGGAAGTTGTGATGGCAATGAGAAAATGCAAATTCTAGTTTGGAATTAAAATCAACAAGTAAAGTTCATATTACACAGTCACTTGAAAGACAATCGTTTAACCTGAAGAAATCCAAAGCACAAATATTGATAAGCTTTATTAATAGAATTCTAAAACTAGATTAAAAGACCGAAAAGAAAACTTCAAAATTTTAGGATAAATTTCAAAGGCCTAGGACTGGAAATATCAACTACACTAAAGGACTAGAATATAAGCGAAACTATAATGATGTATGAGTATTTGCCCTATGATATTCGCATAGCATTATACACCAGGCATAACTCTCTGATAAGGTAGGGGTAAATGTTTTATGATCACCGTACAATATTTAACACCAGGTGCAGTGAAGACCTTTACAAGCTACTAACGCACTCAGAAAATAAAAACCAGAAGACTAGCCTGTTATTCTAGCTATACTAGACAGTTTCGGCCATCAAGACCTCACAACTGACCCTAAATATTATTCAGATAATAAAAGAAAGCAGCTTTAATAGAAATGTGAAAATGCACTGTGACACTGAACATGTACTTTTGAACATTAGATTAGTAGGAGACCAAAGTCCGTCTTATCGCAACATGCTGATGAAAACACTGAAGGAGAACTATTATGAAATGCACTTTTGTTGTTAGCAAAACTCTGTGAATGAAGTATGTTAATAAGGCAATGCGAGTTGTCTAATCCATCTCCTAAAACGTCAATATGTTTTTTTTCTGTTTCCTATACACACCACAAATATAGATTAGTTCTCATACCTAGGCAATTTTCCTCATCTGAGTTATCAAGAAGACCACAGTCAGGTTCTCCATCGCATCTGTAAGCCCTTGGTATACAGTGACCGGAAGAGCACGTGAACTCATTCTCTTCACACGATGGTTCTATATTAAACACATAAATAGTGAACAAAATAAACATATACAGTGTGTTAATTACTTTATTTGTTTCATATATAATCAGCCAATAAGAATATCGTTCTCATTTAAAATAATTCTATATGGAATATTCTTGCCAGTGGGTATGTTCTATAAAGTATGCTATTCCGTACTGTACCTTCATATAAGCTAGGGTATATTCGCATAACAATTTCTTATTTCTCAATGAAAACCTTTCTTGTTTCGTACTCATAAGAAGTGCCCAGGCAAAGTGTTTTCCATGAGTACATCGACATATGTTTTCGTGGAGCAATAAGAAAAAAAAAATAGCGGTATTTTTCGACAGATAAAGTGCCGTTTCTAAAGCTATTCCGTTAGTATTATTTTACATCTTTTGGTCTTTCAAAAAACTTCCTGCATCTGCTGCTCATGTTTTCTTTTGTCGACGCTTACACTTAACTAGATTGTATACAGAAATACACGATATGAAATATAATTTTTAAAAATGTGGTTAATGCACTTACCAAAGGTGATTTTCCGTACATTCTATTTGCAATTTCAAATCAAAGTAATAAGGTATTGTATATTTTACTTCTATCATCTATGATGATGTTTCCACGGCTGATATAATTCAACAAGAAAATTAAAGAACTTACGACAATTCATTTCATCGGACTGATCCAAGCAGTCATAAAAACCATCGCACACGACCAGGGTAGACACACACTTGCCCGTGCTACATCGAAATTCATCCGAAGCACAGGTAAATTCTGAAAATGCGATTAAAACAATCAATTCGCGACACAAGGACTGCAAAAAACATCTACATTTCTAAGAGATACTGAACACAAAAAAAACGGACAATAAAACGCAGCAATCTTTCTGCTGGGACATAGCTAGCCATGAGGGTACCTATCAAAAAAGTGACCAGCAAAAAGCTCAAGGCCAGCCTGCGCATAAGATATGGCTAAATGGCCGAACCCAGCTAGTATGGATAATATTTACGTAATTAATTTACATGATTTCAACTAAAACATTACACTTTTTATATATGACCCGCACCATGAAAAATAATAGTCTTCGGGTCAGAAGCTTGCAGCAAA
Source organism: Anodontia alba (assembly GCA_964016985.1). Classification (NCBI taxonomy): domain Eukaryota; kingdom Metazoa; phylum Mollusca; class Bivalvia; order Lucinida; family Lucinidae; genus Anodontia; species Anodontia alba. The sequence goes on along the minus strand of OZ024833.1, from coordinate 74,380,350 downwards.
GTCACATGTCAGTCTTTGTTTTCGCACAGACTAGTCGGGACTTTCTCTGTTAAAATAATTTGATACTGTATATTGATGTACAACAATAGAGTTCTATCGACCAGCCTAGACGTTGTGAACGCAACAATATATCTTTAGTCACAGGGTAACCATTCAAATTCGAAGAAGCTACGTTTTTACAGCTATACAGTTATTTTATATTATCTGCTAATAATTTTGTGGAATGAGACTGAAGGCCATCATGCAAAATGACTCTATGACATTCCAAATGCCTAGTTTGTATGTTAAGAACTAGAGGTGGCTTTTTATAGTGACCATTCATCAATAAAAATAACTTTGACTGACTCTTATTTCATAGCATTTGTATTTATTTTAACAGAAATGAGATAACTTGTTTGAATTCTTGTTTCCTGTAATGCACACTAAGCCCCTTCTGGAAAGTGTCTACTATAAAAGAGAAGAATGTGTTCGAAGAGCAAATTCTTTTCTATTAGAGTAGACTCCTTTTTCAGCAGTGAGGCTTAATGATTTTAAAAGAGTTCCTCGGAAAATGCATGCATTCCCTTTAATATCATACCGCAGTTTTCTTCATCGGATCCATCATTGCAGTCTGCTATTCCATCACAAATATACTCATCCAGAATGCAGACACCATTGTCGCACACATATTCATTGTCTTCACATATACCAGTACAATGTTCTCCGGAGCATTCAAATTTACCATTGATACAGGTACTGTGGGACAAAACATGTTGAAATAAATATATATTCCGGGAAAATGCAGAGAAAAGAATGTGAACAGATAATACCCAACCACTATAGTGTGGCGGGTAGATAACTCTGTCATAAAGTGACAAAATATGCCCATTAACAATCCAAAACCACATTGCACACACCACGTTTGGTAAAAATCCTATGACATTTACTGATTATCCTTCAGCAACGAAAGTACGGACGCACGACTGACAGGCGGATTTACATTCAGACGGACTAACGGACGACCAAACTGAAACTATAATATCCTGTCACTATCGCGGGGCGGGGTATAAAATGCGATAGCGCAAATTTAAAAATGCTTTCTCATGATTTTGTAATTTGTTTAATAAACTAAGAAAGGTGGTAAGTTTGCTCATCTTGCCACACTCATTCACTCAACATGCTGGGTAAAACATGTATGAGCCGACATTTTGAATTTATTTTATTCCTAGAAAATATGCTTTGATATTACATGCACAATGTCTTCTCAGGATGGAATATCAAAAACTGTTTTCTGGAAATAAAAACGAAAAAATGTTCTTATTTTGCCACACCTACACGCTCAAAATACTGGGTAAAACATGTAAGAGCCGACAATTTGAAATATGTTACCCAGTAAATAGGCTTTGATATTTCATGCAAATTGTCTCCTTAGACTTTGCATATCGAAAATTATATTCTGAAAAAAAAAAGAAGAAACAGCATATCGAAAATTATATTCTGAAAAAAAAAGAAGAAACAAAGTTATTAATTTTTGGTCTGCTGAATTAGCCCAGAGTGCGGTAAAGGTTAAATAAAAGGAGCATACCAATTCATGCAGTTTGTGAATAACATTGCGCCCTGTGGATACTCTATTCCATTCTTCAAACATGGGCAGTCGTCCGCAGGTACACATTTACCTCCTATTTATAAAAACAATAAACAACATGTTATAAATACATAACATATTTTCCCTAATTACATGAACATCCTTACCAAGTTAAAAATATAAGAAAAGATATGCAGGAAATAATGCAGCCTTCCCGAGTCACCAAAAGGCGGGATGAGGATTAACGTTAAATAAATGCCACATATGAAACTACCGACGCACAAGCAAAGAAGAACTGCAACAGAGAAACAGCCTTGAAGTGGTCAGTAAAAAAAAGGTAAGAGAAAAGTGCAGGAAGAGCCACAATCACAAACCGCGGCCCTTCCCAGACACCAAGAGGAAGACTAAACAGACAAAACCAAAAAAGCGCAAATCGAACAAACCTATGAAAAGCACTAAGATTAGCTCTCTCTTCCCCAAGCGAGGTAATCGCAATGCTAAAAGGACTGAAAAACACAAGAACAAAATAACACAAGCGAAGACATAAAACAATCGCCTCGTAGAATAAACCAAAATCAACAAAGAGTAAGACTAACACCGGAATCACCGCCTTAGAACGGTCAGTAGAATAAACCACCGGGTGGTGGGTGAGCGTGGGGGTGGGCGGGGGGGAGGTGTTAAAGCACTTTTACAGCTAACCAACTTCACCCTGGGTCCCGATGCTACTCTTAATACAGAAATACATAAAAATTTGGTTCGCATTAAGGCTCCCAACTCAGTCAATGCATCAAAGTGAAAACATAAAAATCAAATTAATCACTATAATAAACAACGACGAGTACCCATGGCTAATTCTACTGTATGCCAGAGTAAATGAAAACCAATAGCTGAACCACGGCGGGCCAAGCCAAAGACATATCGTCAAGCCCCAACCCACTAGTTTAAATTTTACGAAGAGGTCATCATTGAGTCTGAGGCCCGAACCGCTGCCGTGCAATTAAAGAGTGAAGCATAGCATCAACAATGGTTGTGTTGACAACTAGGCAAGGAGTCTGCCGCATAATATCCAGGCTGTAGCCAATTCTTTTATGACGGTTAATTAATCTTCTGAATTGCTCCATAAAAGTTACATTTTCTTAAATTTTTTATAAATCTGTACACTAAGTCACCGTAAAATTCTGGTTCAGATATAACTTGTTGCAGAAGTGTTTTCAGACTGATGCTATATTTTTCTACCAAGGCACTGTGTCTGCGATAAAATTTCGAAAACGCCTTGTGAAGTTTAAAATAACGATAGCTCTGCCTAAGAAGTTTGGCAGTAAGGGTTTTATTACGGCAGTTAAAGTCACTAAGATTTGAAGACGCTCTGGCGAATCTAATAAGTTGAGATATGTATATCCCATATGAGGTATGCCGGGGGACATCGCCATCCAGGAATGGGAAATTGACTATATCAAAATCAAAATCGTCCAGTTTATCATAAATGTTGGTGGAAACTGTACCATTAGGTATACATATTTTCAAATCCAAAAAAGGTGCCCGGGTTAGGAAGAATTGGCTCTATGTAACTGGAGTTCTGTAGGGTGTATGCGGTTCACCATTTGGTCAAAGTACATATTGTCAATATGTAATAAATCATCAAGGTATCTAATAAAAATATTATCCAAAAGATAAACAAGGGCATCATAGACTTTTTGACAAGACCATAAATTGTAATTATTGTATACATAAGAAATGAAAAAAAAGCACATTTTTCGTTGCAAGCCAAATATTGGGTATTCTCCCGAAAACCACTACAGGGGTTGAGGGGCAGGGCGCTTAAACTAGTTTTACTCGCGCTTTGAGATTTCAAATACTTATCGAACAAGTCTTAAAACTTAAACGTCCATTACTTGAAGATTATTAGATTCTAAAATGTTTGACCCTTGGGAGCAGTGAACATACTCACAATAAGTCAGACAAATCAATGGATAAGTTGCAAATACTGTAGACACCGATCAAACACCGCATTCTGTCTGATTGAAAAAAAAAATTGGCAAATACGGTATGTCATATGCTTAAACGTAAGCAGATGAGTACTACGGGGACAGAAGTAATTCTGTATACGAAACCATATAGGTATTACATGTGCGGTGTGGCTCCTATAAAACAGGCTACTCAGGCCCACCAGCTGCGGTATTTGCATGACAGCTCGTTTTTTACCTGTCTATTCTGTTTTCGAAGAAATTTGGTATTGTGAGGTTGTTGTTTTTGTTCTATTTTTTTTGTATCCATTATCCGGTGCCTTTGGAGGGCTGTGTTCCGTGAGTGGGCTTTTTCTTGGTATCTCAATAATTATATTTTATATGAGTCACAACGCAAGTAAATTACCTGTATCACATAGGGGTCTAGACCCGTTTGCGTATAACACTGTCTGAATGTGTAGGCTGATTCGTACATGTCATTAGGTTAACTTTACTCATGTATATATAATTCCATTATAACTATCTCTTTAATAATACATATCATTACTGCCATGCAAGCATATATGTGTTAATCAGCCCCAGCAGATATTTCTGCTGACCATTCCAAGGCAGTTCCTCTGTTGCACTTCCTCCACATATGTATGTCTGTTTTGCCTTCCCAAGGTTTGCTCCTTAGATCTTCTTCATTCGGTGCCTAGGGAAGTCTGCGCTTCGTGATAGTAGCGTTTCCTGAGAAACTTTATTTAAATTTAAATAATTTGAAAAGAAAAGACTTTTGGGCTACATTTAAGTCTGCTATGAATAAACATGATTTTATTATCAAGTCAATTTTCCATTTATAAGAAGTCAAACTTTAAAACGTGTCGACCAAATTTTGCTAATATACATAAGCACTAACTAACAAACAATATACATAAGCTGGAGATAAGCTTTATATTACTTTCCATATTCATAACACTGAGAAAGGTATTCATAAAATACAAAAACAGATCAGTTGCCATAACACAGTTTTACCTTGATCAAAATATCCTTCGGGACAGAAACATCCTTCTACGCACGTCGTACTACTGCAGTAGGGGTCTGGCTCATCGCCAATGTTTCTACAGCTCTGTGGGCATGGTGATCCACAAGCAGTGTATACCATACCATAGTCACACTGCATGGCTATAATAAAAGTAAGCATTAAGAAAGCTAGATAAGCATAATAGATTTATAGCCATTTTTTTACAAAGGAGAGAATTTTTTGTGTGTTTTCCTAGTTGCTTTCCATTACACCTAACCCCTTCTTAAAAGGGATCTACTCTACAAGAAAATGATTTGCTCTCAACAATAACAGAAGGGACCAAACAATTAAAACAGAGTTGTCGCCTCTTCAAGTGTATCCATTTCCCCTTTAAGTGAAATTAACTAGCTGAACAGTAATACCTACAATTTGTCAAGTATGTTCAGATTCCTCACACACTAGCTAAGATCTCTGGTGTTCAGTGCTTAAATTTGGCAAGGTTTGTATTATCTACAACATTAGTAAAATGTATCTACACTAATTGAAGGGTCTGAAAAAGACATGAAATTATTGAGCTGATCCTGAAACTGTTTTCGTATAGTGCTTTATATTGGTATTCCCATATCCCTGAACAAAGGTCCGGTTATGTTTTCCTTATCAACTTAAGAGAGCGCAACAATATTGTTTATGCAATCTGTACTTGGAAGCATTGTAATTACATTTGCCAAATTTTAGACTACATTTGTCGTCTGCTTTGTTTGTTTTCTTTTCTTTTTTTTTTTCCTCAACAAACTATCGAGTGGAAGGTGTTGTGGGCTTGATATGGAGCTATTTGTGTCAGTTCCTGAAGTCTCTTGTTTACTTTTAGTATGTAAAATTGAAAGACTAAATGTCAAACAGCGTAGATCCTGATGAAACGGGTCATTATGAGCCGTCTCAAGTGGATCTATGCTGTTTTCAAAACCTATTATTATTCCCTATGGCAGTAAAATTGATAATGTAATCTGAAGGTACAAATAAGTGAAAATTAGTGAAGGTTACATTATACCTAGCATGTCACAAAAGGGTTTTATTCCGGCCTGTTCTATTAATGTTACATTGTTTTATCATATAAAAATAATACTTGTGGTATAAACCGCGGCGTGAAAAAAATCATCTTGGAACATGTACACCCAGCGAAGATTCTAATCAGTCTACGATTTCGAGCAGTCTGATCAATCTTCATTCTCCTTATGAAGAAACGAAGCTGTGCATCCTTGGCTGTCTAAATGCCTCCGGTGATGATTTCGATTAGACAGCGCAGTCTGATCCATTTTTTTGCTACTCGCACATGTCCGAAGGTACGTTTTCTGACATTGCGGCTCGTACAGTTTTTGAAGTAACATAAAAAGCATGCATACGGCAAAGTCCCTGGTGACGCCACCTCACTGGGTAACCAATAGTGTTGCATTTCTCGGCGAAATTAGCGATGGCCGTACACAGACATTCACAATCTCCACCAGAGTCACATCTATCATATAAGAACGAAAAAAAACCTTATATTAATTTTACGTTATTTCTTATTCATGACCCTGTTACGATAAAATGCAACAAACAATAATGGGTAGGAAAACGAAATTATGTTATACTAACTAAACAATATGAAACACAAATTTCGTATCAGAAAATTGAAACTTTACAAATAACTTACCTGCAGGCGTCAAACAAGCAGTCTTGGTAATATTCAGTAGGATCTAAATGGTCTCTACATTCTGCGAAGGTATCTCCAGAGACAAGAATGGCACAAGATTCCACAGCCCATTGACTCCTATGATCCACGCCCTGAATAAAATACGAAACGATAACTAGAAACGGAGAAGTGTGATATATACAGTCAGCTACACTGTTACCAGTACATACAGGACAAGTCTATTTCAGTTATTCTCGCAATTCACGAAAAAAAAAAGGCCCATATAATTCTGACACCCGTAAACCCCACTTTTATATAGTAAAACTGGGGTTTACAGGGTATACATTATTTCCCTTATGTTCTTAAAGAAAAAGATTGTGGATCTCGTTAGAACCGCTTCTATGTTTTAAGCAGGAATACGAAAAATATCAGAATTTTATATCTGAAATTGTTTTCTTTCTTTTGGTTTTAAAATATTCAATATATTTGAATAGGCGTGTTTTCATAATGGAGTAAAGTGGTTTAACTTCCGCGTAGTTTTCTTCTGACTGTTCCAAAACGGTTCCTCTGATGCAGCTCGTATTTGTTTGTGCGTCGGTTGTTTCACATGATGCGTTTGTTTTTGGTTTGTTTGTTTCTCATCTCACCTATTTTTGGTGCCTCAGGAAAGCTGTATTTTGTGATTGTACTAATTTTTGGGGATCTTTACTTATATGTTTGTTTTATCTGCTTAAAAATGCTCCCATTAAATAATCTAAAAGGAGAATCCTTCTGAAAAACAAAATACAACAAATGGCAAAACAACAACAAAATCCTAACAAATGAATGTCATGACGTATAACCAATAAAAGTTTTGATTCTGATAAAAAAATGGCACACGCGATTCTACCGTGTATGCTCATAAGCGACAGTGAAAATATGTGATACAATATGTATCTTTAACGCCCCTATTCACCCAATTGCGTTAAGCTTTTGGTATTTCATACATGTAGATCAGTGTTTACATGGGCACGATGCCGTTTCTTTAGTTAAGCACATTATTTTATTTCATTAACTTTAAATACAATACAGCAATAAAAGCGTAGGAGTTTAAGTACTGCATATTCGATAAATGCATTTTAAGGTTCCAAATTTTGTTAACGGGTGTTATGGACAAAAAAAGGGCATGGCTTACATAGCAAGGTTCTTGTTGAGTGGGTGAGAGATGAGGCGCATCCGCACACGCTGAAGAAAACTTCCAACTATTACCAAAGTCCACGGCATTAGAATGTCCGTTTAAATCATTAACCATATCACCATCATAATTACCACATAAACCTTCAACTTTGTTCCGCCAGTCGGATCCAAGGTGCACATATATACGGGTACCTTCAAACACAAAGTCCAATTACAATATAAAATCATCTTTAAAACATGCCTATATAATTTTGACCCCATTAAACCTAACTTTTATATAGTAAAACTAGAATTTACAGGCGTTTACATTATTTTTCCTATTTCTGCTCAAAATATAGATTTTGTGGGTACTCATCGATCTATGTTTAGAGCAGAAATATAAATAACATCAGAATTTTTATCTGAAAATTTTCATGTTTTGGCGGTAAAATTTTCAGTATATTTGAAAAACCATGTTTTTGTAATGACTAATGTGACTTCCTGTTTTGTTTCCTGTATCTCTAGCCCTTTCTAAAAAGGATCTAGTCTTAAAGGAAAGAATTTGCTCCAAACAAAACATACTTTCTGAACAGAGTGACTATTCAGGAAAACTTGACAGTGTGGCTTCTACTGAAGGTGTTGAAAGTGTAATCAGTCCTCTTGAAACATTTAAATTTTGAAAGGCAGTTAATTCACGCCTGTTGAAAGAGTTTTCTGCATTAAACTGACCAACTCTTTCAAAGTTTAACAATTTTAAATCCATTACTTAAGAATTTAGTACAGAGCTTTTATATAAAAAAAGGAAAGAGAGATAGACAGGCAAACTGCAATCGATCTGAATCCAAATAAAACACGTTTGCTTATGATATTTCTGAATGCAAGTATGTTTACTCTGAAACTGATATTGTGCAGAATGCCAGAATAGGTGATACAAAATACATCCGGTATTATATAGACTAAAATGCAACAAACAATTAAGTATATCGTATTTCCTCTTCCTCGTATTTCCTCTTGCATGCTGAAATGCTTTTGTGCTCATATACACTCAGGTGTATGTGTACATAAGTACATGCACACTCAGGTGTGGGTCCCTCGGATTGCTTTTTCCATGCAGTACTGACAAAGTTATCAGACCGCGACTACTGCGGGTGTATACTATCAGTATTACCTTGATCGTACTGTACGACCAGATTAAGTGTAGTGGAGTAGATAAATGTCCATAGTCCTGCTCTGTTAATAGTTAAACCTTCAGCTACAAATTCCTCTGTACTAACAGTACGATTGTCTATAATGGGATCTGAGCCTCGCAGCATTTCTATGGTAACTAGATGCAGTCGCATAATAATCTGTAAACAATAAAAAATGAACTTATTTCCTGTCGGATAGCATATGCATGTTAACGCAACGACAACCAAAGCAACCAGCCTCCATTCTCTAACGAGGATACCACAAAACAAGACAAACAAGGCCAAATAAGTAAACCATCCCATAGTAAGCAACCAAAAATCTCCACCTTAGAACAAAAAACAGTAAAACATAACAAAAGGAATGGTGGATGTTAAATCGTTTTAACTGGCGTAGAAATCTTAGTCAACTCAATCAATGACACATCAATGACGCAAATGCTCAGATTCGGATCATACTGCGCATGAGCAAAGTATCATCCGGACTTTTGCTCTCCATTATATATTCTGTAGTATCCGGTGATTCTGTAAGCGAACAGGGTCGGTCCTGATTAGGCTGCACGGATGCGCAGGCTTATCTAGGCCTTCGCTGTCCGCATATGCCCGAAAACATATTTTTGCATGGCGCGGTCCATATAAAGCAAATTAAGTCACTGTGATGAGGGTTTGTGTCAGACATCTCATACACTGTCAGTTAGATCTAAAGAAAACCGCTTACAGCGGACCCGAACTAATACCGTCAGTCATCAAAATTCTAATGAAAGGTTTAGGTCGACACCGTTATCTATCCTGATACCCGAACCATCCTCATGCAAATAAAAAGAGGAAGGTATGGCTATCAACTATAATTAGCTTAAATATTAAACATGCAGACTGTCGCTTAACATCCACGTTATATCCTAAACTTTCATATCAGATAAGAATACTTTGAATTGTTCTTAAACTGAATTTTCCAAGATATATTCTCAAGTCTTAAATCAGGTCACCGTAAAACTCGTTCCGATATTCTTAACTGCAGAAATGATTTCAAGCTACAAGTATAACCTCAAACAGAATAAATACTTAAAAGTGTAATCACCTTTTTAGTGCACGTAATTCCAGTGGTACCACATGGCACATTTTCCGCGATGATTTCAAATGCGGAAGCAGGCGTTGCATCTCTAACGAGGGTGTATTTACATACACCTTGGAAAGAATAATGTCGCCCATCAAAGGTGTTGTAATGTGGGTCGCCTGATGCCCAGCAAGTTGCTGAAAACAAAGAAGCATTTAAATCAATAATGACCTTAAGAGAAGCCCCATTCATTGACATTTTGTCTGAACTTGAGAAGATGTATGTTACCGTATTTGCCCTAAGTATATGGAAAAGACATAACGCGGCGTCTGATCAGAATCTACACTGTTTACCACTCATAGGCAGTGTTTAGACCCATCAACATGTCGTCAATTAGACGTGTTCAAATGTAGGGCAAGAATTGTGAGTGCGTGGCCAAATATAAAGGGTAAATACGATATAATATGAAAAACTAAAACATGTATACAAACACCTAATAGCTATTATATGCAGCTGTTCTTGTATATATCGAGCATCTTATTTTGTCATATCTCGTTTTAGATATAAAGGTTATTATATGGTGTATTTAGCAAATGCATTCAAGCGATTATTTACAGTAAGTTCAATAAATATCAATTAATGTTCACATATGTGAGGCAAAAAGTAACCGCTAAAAATTAAATACAAAACCGTTTTATACTATTGGTTCATAGTCACAATATAGAAAGATATTGTCAGATGAACTGTAGCATTTGGACTGTTACTTGAGTTTTGATGTGTACTGTGTGTAAAAAAGTGTTTATTCTTAAATAATGATAATATTTTGGTTTACTTTTATCTTTATCTTTCTTCACTGCAGCTGATATAGTATAGTGCCGTGTGGAGACCGTAAACGGTCTCTCCTCGTACTTCACTGTAGTGCAGATTATATTTTTGTTTACTTTGGGCTCATTGAGCCCATTCTGGTTACTTTGAGTATCGGATACCGCGTAAGCAAGTGCAAGGGTTGGATGGGGATTGACGGGGCAGGGTGGCGTCAAAAACCTCGCTAACAACATTGCTGTATATAATAAGAAATATAAGTGAAGATACCCAGGAAATGCCGCAATTACAATGCACAGCCCTCCTGATGCACCAAAAGAAGGAGAGATATGGAACACATTACGAAAACACGCCTATTTAAGTATACTGAAAATTTTACCACCAAAAAATTGAAAATTTTCAGATAAAAATTCTGATTTTTTTTCATATTTCTACTCAAAACATAGATTGTGGGTACTCCTTAGAACCGCCTTTATAAGGTGGTTCTAACGAGTACCCACAATCTATGTTGTTGAGCAGAAATAAGAAAAATAATGTATACCCTTAAACCCCAGTTTTACTATATAAAAGTGGGGTTTAAGGGGGTCTAAATTATATAGGCATGTTTTCGTGATATAATAAGGACAAAACATACGCGACATATGAAACCACAGACGCACAAACAGAGAAGGACAGCAACAGAGGAAACACCTTGGAAAGGTTAGAATGAAAACTACTCTGGGGTCGGGGGGGGGGGCGCTTAAACTAGTGTTACTTGCGCGAAGCCTCACCCTTAACTCTGCTGCAGTTCCAAATTACAGATAAAATATATGTTCGGTCCGCGTTGTGGTAATCTACTTCATATGTGAAACATCACAGTGAATACATATAATAAAAATCACTGCGACCGGCTCACTGTATATATAGAGAGTTAACAAAACTGAGTCTCCGATTTTCGTTCTATTGTGCAAAGGCAACTTTTAAATTTTTATTGATATAACCATAACTGGTTTCATTCTGTTGGTTTAGGTGTCATATGTTATATAGCAACGCAACAATCGGGTGCAAAATACTTAAAAAATAAATCGTGTTTACATTTGAGCCAGAAAACGTAGGACATGTACACCCAGCGAAGATTCAGAACAACCTGCACATTTGCTCAGTCTGATCAGAATCTTGATAGGGCACATTTAGGTAAGCCATAGCTGCAAATACCTTAATACTGACAACGGAGACTCTGACCAGACTGCTCGGATGCATAGGCTGATTTAAGTCGTTATTAGGCGCACGTGCCAAAATATGTTTTTTAACGTTGCGGGTCATTTGATGAACCGTCATTACCTGCACAATCATTATCTTTCACCTTTATCCAGTTCCTGCCTTCGCAGCGTCTGTAAACACAATAAAATTTTTAATGATTCCAGTGTACCAAAACATGCTTCAATTTATTCAATTTGCAGTCAACACAACCTTGTTGTTATTTGTAATGGCTGCTGTTTTGTGATAATCAAAATATACTTACTGCTTAGTATCAGTACACTATCAAAACTAACAAAAATTAGATATTATAATAACAATAGTCTTTTGAATATGTTTCGTAGAATGATGCAAATTTTGAAGTGTTTGTATATTTATATTACCATGTATTTGTATTCTGTACACATGCACATTTTCATTTTCAGTTAATAAGCTCTGAAAGTAGGGAGAAAGCAATGTTATCTTATTTAACCTAGATTTTACGAAACAAATGTTAGAGCAAACAATGTTGATCCAGTGCAAACTGTGCCAAACGGAAAGATGTTTTCCACACATCAACAAGTCGACATATTGAAGGGTTCCAGTTTAAAAAAAAAGTAAAGTAAAAAGTGACCGAGCATTTCGAATATGTATAGTATGTTGTCACTACACATAAAGTATATGTTATAAAATTTTAATAAGAGCAGAAATATTTACTTTTTAAATGACCATATGTTTCTTGTATTCACCGAACAGGTCCGCGATCACACACGATGAATGTTTTCCCGTGGTAAATAAAATATACGATAGCATATGTTCTCAGTGCACCACTTGACTAGCAACACTATACATCATGTGGAATTAGAAAGTTTGCTATGTGCACCATATTTTGCTTTCAATTAGCATTTTTTTGCAATTATTTTACGAAACAAACCACAACATTTACTTTGAATTACTGGATGACCAGGTTCTGAGTGGATGAAAAAACTCATATCGTTAGAATGTTACAGACTGACCGCACAAAATCCTGTTTGAAATAGCTTAACGCATTGTATTAGAGTCACGATTGGTTAAATTTGTATGCATATGATTCCGAAAATAGTTTAGCGACAGTGGTAAACATCTAGTCTTGTTCATGGGAATAAACAGCGGCGCCGGCATTGACTATTGACATCACCGAATTGTTTTACAGAAAACAAATTTGCTTACACACAGCAAAGCCGATGTCTTAAAAACTATTTTATATCAACAATTGTATCTCTCCGGCATCTTGGTCAGTAATATCAACTTAAGGTTGACTAAAGCTGAATGAAATATTTTCTACGGTCATTCTCTCCCTTCCGCTGATTCAAGAAGGGCAGTTGTCAGTTTCTGGCGAAAGAATGTGCACAATACTGGTTAACCGCTTAGAGGACTAAGCCTGCCCAGTAAACGTGTGGTTAGGTAAACTGACCGCGCTCGACATGACCCCATTGGGTTGACTGGGCCGTAAAACCTCAACACAAACAAACAAAGCTGAATGAGAAAAACATCTACCTACATGTTCTTGCGTAAACAACAGATGTTTTATTATTATTATTATTATAAAGTACAAACGTTTGCATTCAAACGAGTACGTACAATTCCATACAGCCTGTCGTTATTACATACAAGTAGGGGTACCATTCATTACCGTACTGGCAAGGGCACATTGATGGATCCACGCAAGTACCCTGAAAAACACAACATTATAACACTTTAATTAATATGTGCAATCAAATTATACACGTTTTACGAAAACCTTTGCGCAACTGAGTGGGCAAATTTCTACTTATTATAAGAGAGGTTGTAGATATCAAACTTCAGTATCGTCTACAGAAAGTACATGCTACGTGTACTCTATGTATATGGGGTAGTAAATATATTTAATCTGTTAGATTGTAGTTTGCTTTAAAATCACCTTTTAGCATTGCAGATCATAAATTCTAATATACATCTAAACAGAAACTCTAAAGACCACCACATATCATATACACTATGATCAGTTGTCTTAAACAATACAACTCTGAGCACGTATGTTAATATGCGACGATCTATCAACACGTTTATTTAGGCTAGTTGATGAAGATGCTTGCTTTTCCTGTAGCATGCCTGTTTATCAGATATCCTCCGATAAAATAAAACAACAGCAACCGTTACGGTGATATCCGGAAAAGTCCAAATGAAATGTACAACAACCCACCCAAGAGAGAAAATCTCTGTTCATTTACATGTAAATGACTACACAAACAAAACTGTCAATAAAGTTATCAAGGACAGTCGAAAATCACGAAGCATGGCCTTCCCGATGCGCCAAAAGAAAACGAGATGAGGAAACAAAGTTGTCAATCACATGTTCTAGGATTTATCGCCGTCGTTCTGAATTAATTTCAAAATATTACGTTGCTTCAAAACGCGACTACGAGTACAGGAACGCATATTGGAGACCGAATTATTAAGGCGACTTAGTCCATAAATTTAGAAGGACGGATGGTAATACTGAGTTTTCGGGACAATTCTGAACAATGGTCAATCGGTGCAAAAAGATATGTTGCAACAGGAATGTTATGCGGCAAACTGCATGTATGGTTCTTAACCCGATTATGGGTGCTTATGTTAGAACAAATTCAATCGCTCTATTTGATATATACGTGTAACTTTCATGAGAAAGGGACAACGTAATATATAACTTCGAGGGAAAAGGGATGACAAAAAGTTTTTTTTATATTAAAACATTTTCACTATTTTTTTTCAACACTTATCTACTATCCTCTCCTGTTCATATGCAACAGAAATGCAAAAACCTAGCCTGGAATAGAATATAACTTAGTTTGTTTCAAACATTATCTTATTTCAAGCTTATATGCATTTACAACATATAAATGAGATTTGGCATTAGAATCTGACAGTAAGCCATATAGCTTATAAACATCATCTCCTAGACCAACATAGTGCACAGTATTTATTCCCATTACTTACATCTGGTGCCTTAGTAGTGCCGTCTGGACAACCACATCCAGTAAAGACGTAACTGGATGTGCATTCCATACCATATGTCTGGCAGGTTGTTTGACAATGATGATCATCCTCCAAGTAGATCTGATTCTCCGGACAAGCGACATCATAATCACAGTCGGTAAGTTTGGAACAGACTAAGGAACCATTAGTGCATGTACTGCAATGGAAATAATCGAAAATGTAAGGGAATTGAAAACACTTAATAGACATTTTACTATTTTATAAAGTGAGAAAACTTTTGTGACTTTCTGGTTGCTTTCGTGCACATCAAGGTTCTTCTGCAAAAGGAATTTTGCTAAAGGAGTCTAGAGTATCCACTTTACAAAGCGGGGAAAACATTTCTTACTGGATTACCGTCCATGGAGATAAATCTTTCTCCTTAAACGGTTTAGCTACCTTTAGACTTGAGAGAGATTTCATGAAGTCTCTCTCACGTGAAAATCAGGCTGACATTATTGAGGCTTTCAATTCAACTTCAAGATACCTTGACGATTTATTAAATATTGACAATATTTACTTTGACCAAATGGTGGACCGGATATACCCTACAGAACTCCAATTAAATAGAGCAAATTCTTCCGATACCAAGGCGCCTTTTTGGGATTTGAATCTATGTATATCTAATGGTACAGTTTCCACCAAAATTTATGATAAACGGGACGATTTTGATTTTGATATAGTCAATTTCCCTTTTCTGGATGGCGATGTCCCCCGACGTACCTCATATGGGGTGTATATATCTCAACTTATAAGATTCGCCAGAGCTTCTTCAAATCTTAATGACTTTAACTACCGTAATAAAGCCCTTACTGCCATACTTCTTAGGCAGGGCTATCGTTATTTTAAACTTCGTAAGGCGTTTTCGAAATTTTATCGCAGACACAGTGCCTTGTTAGAAAAATATAGCGTCAGTCTGTAAACACTTCTGCAACAAGGTATATCGGAACCCGAATTTTACGGTGACTTAGTGTACAGATTTAGAAAAATTGTAATTTTTCGGAGCAATTCAGAAAACTTATTAACCGTTATAAAAGAATTGGCTATAGCCTGGATATTATGCGGCAGACTGCATGCCTAGTTGTCAACCCAATCATTGTTGATGGCTATGCTTCACTCTTTAATTGCACGACGGCGGTTCGAGCTTCAGACTCAATGACGGCCTCTTCGTAAAACTTTAACCAGTGGGTTGGGGCTTGAAGTTATGTCTTTGGCTTGGCCCGCCGTGGTTCAACTATTGGTTTTCATTTACTCTGGCATACAGTAGAATTAGCCATGAGTACTCGTCTTTGTTTATTATAGTGATTAATTTGATTTTTATGTTTTCGCTTCGATGCATTGACTGAGTTGGGAGCCTTTATGCGAACCGAATTTTTATGTATTTCTGTATTAACGGTAGCATCGGGACCCAGGGTGAAGTTAGCTAGCTGTAAAAGTGCTTTAAACCTCACGGTGGTTTGCTCTACCGACCGTTCTAAGGCGGTGGTTCCAGTGTTAGTCTTACGCTTTGTTGCTTTGTGGTTTATTCTACGAGGCGATTTGTTGTATGTCTTTCCGTGTGTCATTTTGTTCTTGTGTTTTTCAGTCCTTTTAGTATTGCGATTACCTCGCTTGGGGAAGAGAGAGCTAATCTTAGTGCTTTTCGTACGTTTGTTCGGTTTGTGCTTGTTTAGATTTGTCGGTTTTCTCTTCCTCTTGGGGTCTGGGAAGGGCTGTGGTTTGTGATTGTGGCACTCCCTGGACTTTTCTCTTACCTTTTTTGTTCTCGTAACTGTACAGGGAATTGTAAAACAAAATCAAACCTCTTTCCTTTAGCTGTAGCCCTTTTGGAAGAGATGATACGCCACGGACGGAAACTAATTGGAATGCGAAAGATACACGCACTGTATGAGCAAATTTGTTATTCTTTGCATAGTAAAGTTGAGTGAGGAAACGATAAAATACGCCACAAGATAATTATAACTTTATTATCATTATTGTTCGGGCATGCTTGGACGTTATATGGCAGATGGCATGTCCACCGTTTTAGTAGGCATGTAATTATGTTACACCTTTTCATCCCTAAATATCGAAATTAATTTATTCAATCTAGAATAATAACAAGGAACACAAAGATCCTTTTGAAAAGGATTAATACTGAAAGGAAAGAATTGGCTCCCGATGGAAACATTTATTTTTCCTTTAAAAGTTGAACCCTTTTCCAAAATTGAAGAAAAGCAATTATAACAGTTGCCTCTCCTGAACGTGAATCGATTCCCCTGAAATATAACCAAAAACCATACCATTCTTCACAGTTTCTTTCAACTGTCTCTCCAGCTTCTCTGACTTTATCACCGTCTGGTCCATATTTGTCGTAGCATGTGCACTCATCCTCATGTACACACTGGCCGTTATCATCTAAATACTGTGGCAACGGACACTGACATCCGGGTACACATTCCTCCTCACATGCATTATCACCTATCTCCATGTCTCTACAGTGACCCCTGCATGCTGAAGCGCATTCTTTGTAAGTTACTCCACCTGCCCCATAGCTGCTGCACTGGGTTATAGTTTCTGTTAGATACGATACATACATTTACAAGCTCAATATATGAGACGCTCTATGTGAAAATGTGTCTTCGGAATATAAGGGACAGCAAAGGACCTGGTCAAACTGCGCATGCACACTTACAGACTCATTGCCTACTGCAGATTATATTGGCCAACAACAAAAACTGAACTGATTGTACAGGAGGAGCGCACGCAGGATCAGCTGTGCTGTCACTATCGTATATGCTTCAAAGACCGTTCGTTGTCCTCATGGCGTGGCTCAAAATCAATCTACACTCTGAATTAATACCCTCTTTAAACATAATTACTTGACAAATAGATAAATAAAATTTGTCATTCCAATCAAATTTTGCTTTTGTGCTTCCTCTATATTCCTTTATACTGATTTCATTGCAAACTCAACATGTCCTCTCTCCCTCTGTGTGTGTGTGTGTGTGTGTGTGTGTGTGTGTGTGTGTGTGTGTGTTTTATCACGATACTAGCATTCTTCCTTTCTTCTTTGATTTCTTCTGTAAGTTGTGGCTAGTGGTTATGGTTGTTTCTTCGTTATGTTACTTCTATTATCAAAGTTTGACGAAGTTTCATTTGAGTTCTTCAAAACAATTTGAGATAATTCTGATTTTCTGTTGATTTGGAGAGTTGTAAACTGCCGAATCTAGTTAATATATCACAACTGGAAACAATAAAACGCAAAGAAACGAAGGTCTAAGTGGCAAGGAGATATTAACCTAATAGAGAAATGACTAACATGGAATCATTTGCTTCTCGCCTCGTTTCTAATTTGGAGATAATCATATACGAAAACAATTGCTGCCTCTAAGAGAAACGTCTTACTGTTCAGAGCAGACCACATCATCACGAAAACATGCCTATATAATTTTGTACCCCTTAAACCCCACTTTTTTTATAGTAAAACTGGTGTTTACAGGGGTATACATTATTTATCTCATTTTTGCTAAAAAACATAGATTATGGGTACTCGCCAAGGCAGTTCTAACGAGTATCCACAATCTATGTTTTGAGCAGAAATATGAAAATATCAGATCTTTTTATCTGAAAATTTTCAGTTTTTTAGATGAAATTTTCTATATATATTTGAATAGGCGTGTTTTCGTTATGTGTTTCGAAAGTTTTAAAGATTATACAGGCAACTTCCTGACAGTAATTTTTTTCTTTTTTTTAATAGTCAGATATAGTCATTCACTATAATTTTAGTACTCTATCCTGCAACTAGATATAACTGGTATACAAATAGTTATCTAACTTTTTATCAGGAGCCACTCTCTCTCTCTCTCTCTATTTTCTCTCTCTCTCTCTCTCTGATCATTCTTTCTTTTAAATTAGCTTCCATTTTTGAAGGATTTGCATACTACGAAGGTAAGTGATTTTGTGCCTGCAAAATTTGTATTACTTTGCAAAATGGCAGCAATAGCTGCATCCGTTCGCAGACACTAACATACCACAAACTCCATTTATAGAATTATGGTCCATCCAGTCATCAATAGCTGCCCCCTTGAGCGCACACTCTCTAGCAACGACGGCGAGAATAACGCAAGACGGCTCATAGACGCTGAGAGCACTGATAGAACATACATCACTTAGACATTTATGATAGTAAGAGGCGAAGTCAATCAGATCTGTACAGTCCGCCCACAAATCATCTGTATCACGAACGGGTTCACAGACTTCTTTTGCAAACGCCAGCTGAAAGAAAAAGTATGATTTAACCAATGCGTGAGAGGCGGTTGCTTATTGCATATGTGTACAACAAATGACCGGATCAGACTACATTCGTGCAGTCTGATCTGGGTTTTTACTATCCTCTTTCCGAGTCGTTTAATGCCGTAGAATACAACTTTACATATTTTGATAAAGCAAGAGATCTATTGCTCAGTAGGACTTCAAAGACAGAATAATAAGAATAAAGATCAGCCTAATGAACATAATCTGTTCTTCACTGTTGCATCTCATTTTATTCCCACATATTTTAAAAAAAATATCAGAGCCTGCAGCCGACCGACAAAGAGAAAGTAAGTGGCCAATAAAGACGTTAAGTACATAACGATAACATATATCAATATTTACCTTTAGCTGAGGACATTCTAACAGCGCTGGACGCTCTTGTTGCGTAGCACAATTCGGTGGTTCCATGTAATGACTGACAAAAAGCCCTGCTTTAGTCTCTATAATTCCATTAGGTGCCAACCAGTCGTCATTCGTAATATAATTGAACTTTCCGCATAGTCCTTGTACCTGGGCACAAAATGAACAAATCAGATCATAGAGTATGCTATATTTACTTTAAATATGTGGATATTAACCCATTACCATATTTGTCCTAAATTTTGAACAAGCCTACTTTACCAATGTTGATGTGTCCAAAACTGAAGGAAGAGTGGCAAAGAGTTATAACATAAACATATGCATTCTGTGGCTTCAGATCTGGGTCTACTGTTTGCTCAGCCTTGTCTGTTCTGATAAATAGCGAAAATACGGTAATATTCTGACACAAATTACAAAACAATTACAGACTCAGTCTCTACCTATAGTATAAAGATTTAGATTTTGATAAATACTACAGAACAATTCATTACGAAAACAAGCCTATTCAAATATATTGAAAATTTTACCACCCAAAAAACGAAAAATTTCAGATAAAATTTTTTGATATTTTTCATATTTCTGCTCAAAACATAGATTGTGGGTACTCGTTAGAACCGCCTCGCCGAGGCGGTTCTAACGAGTACCCACAATCTATGTTTTGAGCAGAAATAAGAAAAATAATGTATACCCCTGTGAACCCCAGTTTTACCATATAAAAGTGGGGTTTAAGGGGGTCAAAATTATATAGGCGTGTTTTCTTGATGATTTCCAAAGTATGATAAAAAGCTTTTATTTGTTACTACATAATACATGAATCGATTACCACATGACCATGACCATGCCTTCTTAGTCTGTTTCAGAAGGTTGCTGCTTGACTGTTGCTGTGTCTGCTCGGGCCTACTTGTGGTCTTTTATCTTTACCTCATCACTTCTTCTTTCGGAAACACTTTGTTTCTAAATGGTTGTATTTCCTGGGTATCTTCACTTATATTTTCGGGTTGTCTGTTTCGGATCACCATTCACAGTCCTCCAAATTTCGATCGAGTAAAGTTAATGAGAGAACTCAGGAATTGATACAATCAGACCCAACTTAAACTAGTTTAAGTACCACGCCCAGTAGCTATTCGACTGAGCAAGTTGTGTGATGAGATTGTTCTATGTTGTACTGTCGTTGTTTGTTCTTTTCTCTACATCTATACGGCCTTGAAAAGGTTTAGACAGACAAGCAGAAAGAGAGGAAGAGAGAGAGAGAGAGAGAGAGAGAGAGAGAGAGAGAGAGAGAGAGAGAGAGAGAGGGGGAGAGAAAGAGAGAGAGAGAGAGAGAGAGAGAGAAATTTTAAGAAAGACAGTCTGCTTCCTATTTTTATGTCAAGTCCCAAAACATTGTATCGACATCTGAATGTGAACTGATAAAGATAAAAATAAAGTACCTGTGCAGTCATTTTGTTGACAAAAGAATAATGAATAAACGAACAATAACGAAACAAGGTAACAACGATTAACCAAGTAGATGTATAGGTATAACCAAAATATATTTACAACTAGGGACTAGACAATCAACAATCTATTACTAACCCTGTTGTCATAAAAGGGATCAATGCTGACGTAGACACGCCTAAAGCCATATAGCACCCTAAAACCAAAACCTCTAATGAGCTTGAACAGTGACGTCGCTTGTTTTACGTACAGGTGCACTGACAGGAACGGTTGTATTCCTATACTACTACTATAGTCGACGTCGTTGATTTTGACAGTGCTGCCTTTGATAACAACAACTGACTTCTGGGTTTCTACACGTATTCCAAAAACACAGTTTCTGGCATCAATGTCTTCTCCGCAGTCTTGGTAAAATACACGGATAATAAGTTCCGCTCGTGGGTCGTCAGTAACGGCGTTCCCTGACGGCTAAAGGGGAAAAGAGAATAATATGGGTTTTGAAAGAGGACAGCAGTGACTACTTCATTAAAAGTGTGTTGATAAGAAATGTACACACATTTGCATATGATGCACAACGCACAATAAGAGCCCTTATGCAAGTTGCAGATAAAGCAGGCCCTGATCAGCCTGCACAATCGCAGGCCGTCGTTGCTCGCTTACAGAATGAATGGATATTGTAGTATATGTCGACGAACAGAGAATGCACAGATCAGACTGCACGCTCATCTGGATATTCGCTGTTTGCATATGCCATAAGGGTCTTTTTCCCACTTTCTGTATCATATAATATATTTACTTATGATCTAATTTTAGAAATGCTGTACTGAGTACTAAGAGACAACTTTAAATACGGTTTCTTGATAATTCATGGAAAACGTTTCCTTTTTGATTGGTAATGTGAGGGTGTTTCACTATCAGTCTTTCGTATACTCAAACTCAATCAAACACTCTGCTACTTCAAAAGTAGGGCGGTTCTGTTTCCTTCCAAAGTAATACATTTGCATATTATTCCTATTCGTTCTGTAAAATGGGATCCTTTGGAAATAGAAGCACATGAATTAATTAACAAAAATTGCACTCCGTAGTTCCTTTCAACAGAAAGGAAGGCAATGATCAGGAATCGATACAATTAACAAACACCTTCCGTTCAAACCACCAAAGGGAAAGAAGGACGCACTTAAAGCAAAGGCAAGAACCAAGGCGGTTCTTTTTTGCAGTGTTTTTGTTCGTACGTCGCTTATTGTAAATATGCCATTTGGTATAACCATTATTTGATCATTTTCTTTTCTTCTTGTGGTCCCGTGGGAAGGCTGCGCTTCATAAATTGGAAATGTCCTGGGTAACTTCATCATATTTGTATTGAGTCGGTTTATTGTGATGTCAAATTGCTCACGCCATCTAATAGCGTGTTGAATAGAACTTCATGTTTCAAAATTAATCAAAGTGCACTCAGTGAAGAGATCATATCAATGAATATGTAAACCAGGGCTGCGTTCAATAAAGCAAACCATTGCGAGAGTTTTTCATAAACTATTTTACATTTTTGAAGGGTTATTGTAAACCCGTCCTGCGTGACCTCAAATTAGAGAGCAGCCATTATTCCCCTTGACGAGACTTGATATTAGATCGAATAATTTATATCGATAATAATTATTTTTTACGGTATCGACTATATAAAAGGAATCCAGTAGGCATTTTCATTTTTACGAACAAGTATACAAAAAGTTAATTCGCATTAACCGCCATTTTGGTTGTGCCAAAAGACAGCTTGAGAATTGTTTACGGATATTAGATACCGTCCGCCGAAAAATGTCACAACTGAACGGAAAGTTTGCAATAGTTTCCGAGTAACCGCGAACGTTTCAGTTAACTGAAAACAAATGGTAATAGGAAAACTATTACACATTCCTTGTCTGCTACTTTTTCTACAACATGCTAAACTTTAAATTCCATGTTGTTGTTTATTTAAGACTTTCAAAGACTATGATACAATACTGCACTGCAGCAATAATTGAAAATCAGAATAATTAATTTTACTCATAAGAAACGCTTGATGTATTATTTTATAAACATCTATTATAGAGAAACAATGTATAAATAGAGGATCTTACATGAGTGGTCATTTAATATGAAATTTATGAAACGAGTTTGGGTAATTTCTGTATTTTGCGAGCTTTAGCGAGCAAAATACCGAAATTAGCCAACGAGTTTCATAAATTTCATATTAAATGACCACGAATGTAAGATTCTGTTTATCACATGGCCCTTTCGATGACAAAAATGCACAAAATATATTTTAAAGATAACGGCTTTCCATAGCTAAGCGGAACAACTCACTACCAAGGATTCAATAGTACTACGCAACAAAAATAGTTTGCATATTATTTGATAAGTACCGAAATAACTAGAAACAAGATACATGTGCTATTTATTACTTCGTTAAACTGAAGGAAACAATGAAGATTTTTATTTGAGCTAATAAATATTTCATTTGAATAAATCAATTCAAAACTAAAGATTCCATTGAACAACGTCATTCAGCGAGTCAATACGTCACTGAGAATCTGTAGGGAAATCCCCCACAGTCAGCTGACGTATTTAAAGGTCATTGACCTTGGTCGATGGGTGGCTGTCACACTCAAGTAAACGATAGATTTCAAAACTATAAAACATTTTAACTGTAGTTTGGTTTCTAATTTGACACATTTATTGACTGTCTCAGTCATGTCATCCTCCAATGTTTTTTGGAGGAGGTGATTTTTTTTTTCATTGACGGTTTGACGATATCAATGTTGAGAGTGCCTCCAAATATGTTGCGGGAAAACTTCGAAGTTTTACCACCATGAATATTTCTGGTAGCCGTGTTATTCACATTGTGATTGTTTTTTGTCTTCGACCTCCATCGGTCTGGCATTTATCGTACATCTAAAAATCATCTCAAAATTGAAGGCAGGATCTGTTCCAAAAGTGAAAGTTGTATCGGCGAACGCGGACACCATCTTGGTTGCTATCAATAAGCGGTGTAATACGAATATTAATGAGGGTAATTAGGCTAACCAATGGGAAGCCTTGCAGGTGTTATAACACGTGTGGTTATATGATTTTTATGACATGGGTTATTTCACTGAATAATGTGACGGTCATGTGATAAAGACTGTTAGCTTAAAGACACACATCCATCTTACCACCACTAAATTATATCCACATGGAGCAGCCTCGAAGTCATATACCTTCCCATCGAATGTCTTGACATGAGACATACCATACAAGGCACAGGTTGAACTACACTTGTCTTCCGAACAATCCCATCGGCCCATAAAACACGTGCTAAAATATGATAGAAACACAGACTATTTTAGTCCAGTTCTACGTACGAAAGCTGCAAATAGATGTGCAAGAATGGTTTTAATTTGCTAT
This sequence comes from Anodontia alba, assembly GCA_964016985.1. NCBI lineage: Eukaryota > Metazoa > Mollusca > Bivalvia > Lucinida > Lucinidae > Anodontia > Anodontia alba. Next base: position 74,356,177 of record OZ024833.1, on the reverse strand, counting down.
AAAAAAAGCTAAGAGAAAAGTCCAGGGAGTGCCACAATCACAAACCGCAGCCCTTCCCAGACCCTAAATCTGCTTCAGTAGTACAGTTCTATGTAAGAAAGCTGCAAATAGATGTGCAAGAATGGCTTGAATTTGCTATATAAAAAGGTAAGAGAAAAGTCCAGGGAGTGCCACACAACTGAAAAAAAGTACATCTGGAACTTGCACCGAAAGTCGGAATCCGATTCTATATGCGACATTCATTTTATTTAAACTATCAGTTTTATAACTGTATTTGCAAAAGCCTACAATACATTTGCTTTATATTATTGCATGTACGAAAGCAACATCACTAGGTATATACTGACGAATTTGGCACTTTACTAAGATAATCTGAAAGGGAGTCTTTTGTAAATATAGAATAGAACCAACTATTGAAAAGTGCAGACTCGGTTTGACAGTATTCATTTGAAACTCACCATTTGTTACATTCTATTTGCATAGTTGCCGTGTTGTTATATCGTTTACCATTGTATTCACATTGACATTCTGAGGCTTCTACACACATTCCTTCTTGGATAAAGGTGCCAGGGGGACATTCACAACCAGAAATACATTCATTCGTACATTCATCTGGCATCACATAATGCAGTGTCTGGCATGTGCGTGGACATGGCGATGTACAGTCTGAATACTGCAGGCCAACTGGGCATTCTTTGGCTGTAAACAGAATGTTAACATTTAAATGGAATTTATACAGTTTCAGTGGGGGTTAAGACTGTCAGAATGGTTTTGCCTCTCTTCTGAGAAGCTCTAATGTAAAAGGAAATAATTCACTCCGATCCCCGGGAGAATAGTTTTATACAGTATATAGAAGGGTCCGGTGAGCAGGAAAGCAATCGGGAAGTCACGAAAGTTGTCTCCCTTGCATAAAATGGAAGATCACAAATGTGTATGCAGATCCTTTAAAACTTAAATGTTATTATACATATCGATAGTGCCCGTAACTAAAATAATCAACATGCGCAGCGTGATATAGTATGTAAGATAGGTTGTACTACATTGATGACACTGGGTCTTTTTATACACACTTCCGAAAGTGAACTGTTCATGGTTTACGTGCCTTTTTGAGAAGGGTAATGCTCTTGTGAGGTGAGACACATAAAATGTATTTTATAAGAAACAAAAGTCGAAAATTGATTTATAATAACCAGCTGAATAAAAGAGATACAGTATATGCGAATAAAAGTTTGCAAAATATCGTTGGGTTAATATATATGTATATTTATATATAGCATGTAAAGTTGTTGCAATAAGTCATTAAATGAAACGTGATATCCTTGATTAAATACCTGATCGGTGTACACTGTAGTCAGTCTCATTATGGCATCTGTGAGACATGATCCCAAAGGGTTATTGCGACAAATCGGTTATTGCATGTATTAGGGTTTGGGTTATAATTAAGGAATACTGAGGTTTTATTTTGGTGACGTATGTGAGTACTTCATTCTGTAGTACATATATGGGACACAGTGAAACAAAGAATTTGTGGGTTTTTTTGGTGTGTAGAACCGTCTGAATATTGTAACGCATCGACATATCATGTCATTAGTGTTGTAAGATTATATAAATATAACCGCCCCAAACTGTGTGTTCAGGCGCTTTAGAAAAAAAAACACCTTTGTTGGTAACTGGCTATAACAAAGTAAATAAGTGAACTCAGGAACAGACACAATCAGATCCCCATCAAGTTCTCAGCATCAAATGGATAGATAGACAAATGCAATTATACAGCCACACAAGAACACATGGCAAGCAGAATTGGCAACCCTTTCCCAAACTAGAAATGTGTCAGTATGACACAGATGTCCCCGCCCAGGGCCATCCTCAACCACACGCAGGTATTTTGCTAAAAACATGAAGTTGACAAAAGGGCCATAACTCTCATAATAATTGGCAGATTTTACCCTAAATCGAATTTGACCATATTTTATGATTATATACTTGGGTATAAAATATGAATCCAATACACAAATCAATCTCTTTTAAAAAATATCGGAAGAAAAACCTCTTTTGAAGGTGAAAAAGGGCCATAACTCCCATAATAATGGGTTGCTTTTACCCTACTTGGAACTTGACCTCTATTTTATGATTATATACCTGCGTGTTAAATTTGAATTCAATACACTAATGTTTTTCAAAAGATATCAAACTGAAACTATTTCTCAACACTGAAGAAGGGCTGTAACTCCAAATATAATTGGTGGATTTTACCCTAAATCAAACTTGACCTATATTTTACAATTATATGTTTGTGTATAAAATATGAATCCAATTCACTAATCGTTTCGAAAGTTATGGAACGGAAACCATTTTTAAAAGTTGAAAAAAGGGCCATAACTCCAAAAATAATTGGTGGATTTTACCCTAAATCCAACTTGACATACATTTTATGATTATATACCTGTGCATAAAATTTGAATCCAATACACCAATACACTAATCTTTTCAAAAATTATATCGAACGGAAACCATTTTTCAACTATTTTTCAACATTGATAAAGGGCCGTAACTCAAAAATAATTGGTGGATTTTACCCTTAATCAAACTTGACCTATATTTTATAATTACATGCTTGTGTATAAAATATGAATCCAATTCACTAATCGTTTCAAATGTTATGGGACGAAAACCATTTTTCAAAGTTGAAAAAGGCCCATAATCAAAAATACTTGGTAGATTATACCCTAAATCCAACTTGACATACATTTTATGATTATATACCTGTGTATAAAATTTGAATCCAATACACTAATCTTTTCAAAAGATATCGAACAGAAACCATTTTTCAACAATTTTTCGACATTGATAAAGGGCCGTAACTCAAAAAATAATTGGTGGATTTTACCCTAAATCAAACTTGACCTATATTTTATAATTATATGCTTGTGTATAAAATATGAATCCAATACACTAATCTTTTAAAATGTTATGGAACGGAAACCATTTTTCAAAGTTGAAAAAGGGACATAACTCCAGAAATAATAGAAGGATTTTACTTTAAATTGAACTTGGCCTACATTTTTTGCTTATATACCTGTGTACAAAATTTCAATCCAATACAACAATCCTTTCAAAAGATATCGCACGGAAACCATTTTATAAAGTTGAAATTTTTCAAAGTTGAAAAGGGCCATAACTCCCAAAATAATTGGTGGATTTTACCTTAAATCGAACTTAGCCTACATTTTATGATTATATACCTGTATATAAAATTTCAATCTAATACACCGATTCTTTCAAAAGATATCGCAAGGAAACTAAAAGTGTTACGTACGGGACGGACGGACCGGGACGGACGGGAGGGACGTACGTACGGATAGCGGTGATACTATATGCCACACCCACGCACCCCCCCCCTCCCATTGAAAATGGCGGGGGCATAAAAAGGTGGCATCTCTGTTACACAAACTTAACAAAATACGACATCTTTAACAAACGTTAAAACTAAACAGCATTTGTGCATGAATCACTACAGAACATTTAACAAAACGTATCACAATGACAGAACCGGCTTTGAACGGTAATAAATTACTAGACTCTGAATGCGCTCCGCGTATGTGCTTAACTGCAGGTCGATCGACAATCCTGACAGAAATCTTATCCGTATCTAATAAGCTTTTCTTTATATTCGATGTAGTGCTTATATTTGTCATAAAGTATATAGACATATATGGAAGTACTCACGGCAAAGGTTAGTTGATCTCCAGTGAATAACAACATTTGCATCGGCACACTCTCGAGCGTATGCTTCCAGGTAGACGCACTTAATAGCTTCCTTGTCGTCGTCGGCGGTTGCCCCACAGTAATAGTTCATACACATAGAGTACCACTTGTTAGCATCGACCTTTTAGAGTAACATGTCATTAAACATAAACATTAAATTTAAACAGTGGTGCTCAGTTGAAAAGAAAGAAAGACTAAAAAAGCACGGTTCTATTTGCATCTTCAAATTGTTGGTTCACTTTTCATATTGTATTTCTTAAGGGGAATGAATACACTTACGGATAAGGTATCTCTGTAATACTTGTTTATCTCCTTTCTGAAAAAGGACAACATTCTTTGGTTTGATACAGATACCTTGTCAGAAGGAAGCTGGTGTGCAAAAAGAAAACAGAAAGCCACAAAACTAGTTGTCTGCCTTGTAAATTGACAAACAAAATTATTAAGTATATCCAGTTCCTTTACATATACAGGTTACCTCCAGACTAACGGCGAAGGCGTTTAATGTTCTCTTAAGGGAATTAATATACTTTCAAGTAAGACAACTATATCGAAATTGGTTTTGTCCCTTTCTTAAAAGGGATTTACTGTGTAAGGAAATAATCTGCTCATTCTGAGAGCAGATTCTTTCTTTATAGAGCAGTCCCTTTTCAGACGGGCTTGACATGCACGCAGTAAATTAAACAAGGATTCACAAAATTTGTCTCTTTTAGCAAAAATGGGAAAGCAATCTACCAAGTGTATCCAGTCCATTTAATTTACAGTGCACATGCCATATTGCCTCAATATGTGCGCATTATTTCACGTGTCGGCACGAATGACCTTTACACCGCTGTCACATATATAGGGCGATAATATTATACAATCGTTGCCCTTGTGCGCTCGGTAATATGATGATTTGTTCACCTGAGGCAGGTAATGTGACCCGAGAGCTTGCCCGAGGGTAACGTTAACTATGGAGGGTGACCAAATCTTCTATTACCATCTTATAAGGGCAACAGTTGTTTTATTATACCGAAGTCTTACACCTGCAACTGCACTGACACTCACAAAACTGAACACAGCTGAAGTATCAAATATTCAGGCGAGTTACGCACATATTCACAAAGCATTAATAATGCCATGCCAACAGCAGCTAGACCAAAGAACACGAAGCACGTGATTTTTCAAAATTATTATTTTGTTCAACAACGGATGTTTCGCACAGAACTTTAAATATTAATTCGTATACTTGATGGTTAATACACTATTAGATTTATTACGTAAGTAGATAATCATATTTAAGGGGAACAAATACACTAACAGGGGATGCAACTCAGTCGCAATTTTTTTACATCCCTTCTGAAAAAGAGTCCTCTAAAAGGAAGCAATGTGCTCCCCTTGGAAGCAAATTTAAGTTTTTGTTTTGAGATAACAACTTTTTATAAGGGACTTGGTGTGCATAGAGGTAATCATAAAAAACAAAGCTTATGTTTCGTGAGAACAACGGCCATCACGAAAACATATATATAATACTGACCCCTTAAACCCCACTTTTATATAGTTAAACTGAGGTTTACAGGGGTATACATTATTTTTCTTATTTCTGCTCAAAAACATAGATTGTGGGTACTCATTAGGACCGTCTTGCCGAGGCAGTTCTAACGAGTACTCACAATCTATGTTTTGAGCAGAAATATGAAACATTTCAGAAATTTTGTATAAAAATTTTCACTTTTTGATGGTAAAAATTTCAGAATATTTGAATAGGCATGTTTCCGTAATGCGGAAAGTCTACCAGGAGTATCCTGTCTCCTTAAAATGTTATGTAGATTCAAAGTGTAGAATTGTTAAGTTGTAGTTTTTGTTAACAACAACAACACGATACTTACTAGTCTATGACAGTCTTGAAACACATCTGACTGTATATGTGCGCATGTGTGTTCAGCTTCTTCTAAAACTTCCGTTGATGTACCGACACAAAACGATTCCATAGCTGCTGAATCAGGACACTGTTATGAATTAAAGAAAAACGATAAAGTTAACTTTATCGGCCTAACTGCAATGAATATATGTATTTATATTCCAATAGTTTGCTAATTAGTATTGGCGCCGTGATGATTTTAATAAGTCTTCAGTTGAAAGATATTTTCACACTTCTATAGTCAAACACTACGTACGTACATCACGTTGTTCACGTGCAGAATTTAAATAAATATGGCAACCTGAATTCGATCATGTAGACGCAACTGACAGTCATACAGATCAGACGACCAAGCAATAATAACGGTATAAACCGTTGTAAGAATACAAGCCGTAATGAGGACTGGAAGGTATGAGTAGTATTCTTTGTACATTTTTGCCGCGCCGAGACTGCCATGTTACAATGAACAATTATTAGCCAGTTATAGTATTTCAAATTTAATCTTCAACATTGAGAACGCATTTTCAGTCCTTACAAGATTTGAACTGCTGATATTTGCGAGTGTAAGCGTATTTAGATTTTAACTCAATCTGTCATGTTACTGGATAACATAAGTAAATAAATTTAAAATTAGAAAATTCTAATTCTCTGCAAACAGAAATTATAATTATCTGAAGGTAAAACCATGCTTCTCCAGAACTACAAACGTTTCTTGCTTGACATGTTATACCGGCCATGTTATCTGGGCAAATGTCCATGAAATGCACCATATTTGCCCCAAATGTTCGGCCGTCGCAAATCCTTGCCTAACGCATATTACCTTAATTTGGAGTTAATCCATCATACTACCAATCTTTAGCTATGAGTAGTCTCGTATCAAACAATCTTTTAATTAAGTACAGTAAAACCTCAATGGCTCGAGCACCGATGGCTCGTTTACCATGGCTAATTCGAACTCGTCTGAGTCCATACGAAATTCTTCCGACAGCTCAAGAAAACAAATATTTAGGGACATTTTCTTATTTTATCATAAACTTCTATGTTGAGTGTACTCATTGGAATCGCCTCATCGATCCTGGGTATCTTAATTTTCGTTTTGTTATTAATATTATGTTTAACTGAAAACATGAATTAAAGTTTGACACCTAAATAGCGAAAAACATGTCTAGAAAGTGTTACAGACGTAGAACATAGCCTACCAACGTCATCAGTAGAAAGCATAAATAAGCTATGACGGATAGTACATACGTAACAAAACAAGGAAATGAAGACACCCAGCTCTCTTTTCTATCGTCTTACACCAACCACAACGACTAGACATTAAAAGTACAAAACATGAAACAGCCCCGCGGCGAATAACCACAAAGCCCCACAAATCATTCATAAAATGGTTCAGTCTGTAGTAATACAATAGAATAGTTTCATATTTTACCTCATGTAACATACTGATTGTGTTCAACCTCAACCACGAAAGTGTAGCAGAACAGACTACCTAAATCTGGTCGGCAACAGCTTTGAACTGGTTCCCATTTTTGGTTGCATTTACGACAGTGCAGTAGGTAAACCACATGTATCTTGTCGGTAACAACTTTGAACTGGTTCTCAAACGACAGTGCAGCGCAATACATTACCTGTATCTGGTCGGTAATTTTGAACTGGTTCCCAAACTTGGTCGCACTTACGACAGTGTAGCAGAATAAACTGCCTGTATCTGGCTTGCAATAGCTTTCAACTGGTTCTCAAACGTACCGCACTTACGACAATGCAGCACAATACATTACCCTTATTTTGCTGCTAACAACTTTGAACTGGTTCCGAAACTTGGTCGCACTTATGAAAGTGCAGCACAATAAAATACCTGTATCTGGTCAGTAACAACTTTGAATTGGTTCCCGAACTTCGCCGCACTGGTTGTTGTACTGGAATCCTTCATTATTATGAATTCATCTGAAGAAATATACAAAAGACAGCCTAAATTGGAAGCTGAGTAATTACATGTATTTTGACTGGGTTATTACTGCTCATTATGTTTATAATAGCTGCATGTATGAAAAGTGAAAATCGGTGTAAATAATTACACAATAAGTTGAAACATTTTAGCTAAGTGCACTTTTCTACTATTCTGTTGGGATAGGTCTATTTCTAGGTAAATGGGTGTCTGATTTAGTTTAGTTTTAATTGTTCTTTTTTAAACATTCCTATACATAAGACAAACATTTTAGAACCTGATCAGACGCTGCGTTCTGTGGCGTTTGCTATGCGTCTACTCTGTTTGCCAAGTTAATAAAGGAAAAATCAGGTTGCGTTTTTACCTTCCATGTCAGGAACGCCATTGTTGTTTCCACAGAGACCATGTACGTTCTCACCCACTGTTTTGTCCTTGTCTAGGGTAACATAGATTGTAGAGGCGGCGTCAACTTTCACACGCAGACCGACAGAACAGTCTATTAATATCCAATCCGCCACTTTACGTATTGTAAAAGCTGAAAACGAAATAAACTTTTAGACTGGTGAAGGATATGTGCCCGCAACGTGAGAGAACGTACCTTGGTTAGGATATATGCGCCGAACGAAGACGCAAATTAGACTGCGTATTAGCACAGTCTGATTAGTGTCTGAGTTCTCCGTCTGAAGACACTTTGCGACCTTGGCTATCCGAATGCGCGCGTAGTGAAGATTATGATCAGATTATGCGAATACGCAGGCTGATCTGAATCTGCGCTAGGCACGTGTATCGAAATGTACGTTTTCTGACGTTCCGGCTCATATAGCCTAACCACTAGGCGTTAATATGAATGGCAACACAGCTATCTATTAAAATAAACAGTATAATATTTTAGCTAGTCTAGTCTCCTTTCTCAATTTTTAACCAGTATGTGTATTGGAGACCCGACCAAATAGACCTGCCATCATTAAGAAGTTGACTACTTTTTAATGAAAAAAAAAAATGATCAGGCTCTTAGTATCAGATTATCAGACTAGTAGATAGTCTACGGCTCATACGGTCTTCAATACCTGCTTATCAATCATATTAAATATTTCGCTAACATTAAGGTATATTTTAGTCGTTTTATACCCCATCCCCGCAAACTGCGTTTTTTGTTTTGTCGGGATATAATGTTTTCACGTTGCCTGTCTGACACTCCCTTATGTTTTGGATTCTTAGCGGGGAAACGCGGGGTATCTAACAAGCACTTCTCATTGATATTTCTTGTTTGAATTCCGTTTTATTTTTGTTTTTTTTTTTTTGTTTCTTTTTTTGCATTTTTCTACAGTTTCAACGCGACGCCAATATTAGTTAATATGCTAGCGCCAGAAACACATTATGAAAATATGCCTGTTAAAATATACTGAAATTTTTACCACCAAAAAATGACAATCTTCAGATAAAAAAAATCCTATATTTTTCATATTTCTGCTCAAAAACATATATTGTGGGTACTCGTTAGAACCGCCTCGAAACCCCAGTTTTACTATATAGAAGTGGGGTTAAGGGGGTCAAATCTATATAGGCGTGTTTTCGTGATGTTTGTAAATCCTCGCATCTCAACATTCATGACGTTCATTAACAGCTACACAATACCTTAATTAATTAATAAAATTAATTACTTACATGCGCGTAGATATACATTGGTTCATGTTTGATTATGTATAATTTAATAACCGCTACATGTATAAGCCTCCTATTTTGCTTTTTTTAAATATTAAATGTATGTTTCATCAAACTGTTGTAATTTTACATTCCTACATTTCCTGAGACCTTCGCGAGAAAAAGGCTCTTCAGACTTTCCGTCGAATCAATACAGTCGAACTTCGATGGCTCGATCATCTTTGGGACCATAAAAAATTGTTCGAGATATGGGTAGTTCGAGCCACTGAGGGTTAATTATGGTGCCAAGTCAGGAAGCAAATGGCGATAATTTAGTGATTTTGTTTCTACACAATAATTGTATATTGAATGTACTCATTAGAATCGCCTCGATGAGGCTATTCTATTGACTGCACAGGCGATTCTAATGAGTGCACACAACATGCAATTTCACGATAAAATAAGAAAATTTCCTTAAATATTTGTTTACTTGAGCTATCGGAAGAACTTCGTAGGGTCTCAAAAACGAGTTCGAATTAGCCATGATAAACGAGCCATCGGCGTTCGAGCAAACGAGGTTCGATTGTATTTCAGTGCACATGTCCGGTCCTTTAGCAAGGCCACGTGTCTAGTTCTTTGGCTGCACTGTCCCCTTGGCCTGCCAGCAAATAGCATAGATTCTGGTCAGACTGCACGGATGCGAGCATCACGAAAACACGCCTTTGACCCTCCTTAAACCCCACTTTTATATAGTAAAACTGGGGTTTACAGGGGTAAACATTATTTTTTCTTATTTCTGCTCAAAAACATAGATTGTGGTACTCGTTAGAACGCCTCGCCAAGCCGGTTCTTACGGGTACCCACAATCTATATTTTGAACAGAAATATGAAAAATATAAGAGTTTTTTAGCTGAAAATTTTCAGTTTTCGGAGGTGAAATTTTCTATATATTTGAATAGGCGTGTTTTCGTAATGCTCGCCTGAACCTCAGTGGTTCGCATATGCTAATACGGCTCTTTTCCAATGCTATGACGAAGCTCAGATGTTGTACTTACAGTTCGATGGTGTCAGAAACGGCGTGTCGTGTAGAATAGATTCAGGATTGCCATTTACCCAGATTTCTCCTCCCAATGTTTCAACTGTATCGCCGTAGTCTAGGTACATTTTCAGTTGCTAAAGAACACAGCATAACAACATTAAACAAATGGTCAAAGTAATGCCAATTCAGCCAAACTTTAACATTTTTGTGTGCTCTACAAATAAAAGAACTATTAATCGAAAACTAAAATCTCTAAAAATCATTTTAGCATATATACCTTCACATATATATGTATAAACTTTGTCTTCTAAGTTTATTTTAATGCTCTTAATTTCAGGTTCTTCTGAAAGATAGTAGTCTAGTCCTCTGATTTTAATATAATGACATTTCTTGAATCACTTCAAAACCAAACAAATACAAAACCAACAAGCAAATTCAGAGAAAGTATGTCCCTCGCCCTTCAAAACTCTTCCAAAACTACTAGGTCAACAAAGTATCTATCATTTATACACTTTGGTAGTAGTTAAGTGCAAAAATTCGAGGAGTTGTGAACACAAGGAAGACAATATTAAAACACCTGTAACGGCATAAAATTGTAGGCGGAATTTCCGACGCAAGGTACCCACGACCTTATAACCTTTGACAGTACCTGCTCCTGAAAAAAAAATGACCGCGAAAAAAGTAACAAAATAAGTCTGAGGATTATATCTAAATCACATGCACATTTTCAGTTCACGACAAAAAACATCTGTATTGTACAGTTTTGAAACGATCAGCTAAAACCTTTAGGAGGAGTTATGAACACAAGGTACATACTGTCAGAAGGTGCGGACTCACGCACCACGAACCACGTAGAGCCGAATCATTACGAAAACACGTCTATTCAAACAATGAAAATTTTCTTATTTCTATTCAAAACATAGATTTTGGGTACTCGATGCGGTTCTAACTAATACCCACAATATATATTTTTAGCAAAATAAGAAAAATAATGTATACTCCTGTAAACCCAAGTTTTACTATATAAAAGTGGGGTTTAAGGGGGTTAAAATTATATAGGCATATTTTCGTGATGTATCATGCCCCCTATTTTTTCTTCGAAAAGTCGGGGGACAAAAATAAACCAAAGATTCATATTTGTGTATAACTTGTTTATAAAGAATACAACAAAACATATCTAACTCTAGCTCTTAAGTCTTCCCTGACAATTATGTTATGGCGTATCAAGGTACTTTGCGGACAGCAAAGTACCTTGATACGCCATAACATAATACAAACAACGAAGGCCTACAGATATATGCGCAGTCACACTAGGTGGTCATATATTTATTGCGCGCGTTAGACACAAAAATTTGGATATGGCAATTGTTGTCAGGGAAGACTTCAGATAAGTAAATACATCAACTGTTTTCTAGTTAAACTATTAGTTAATATGCAATCTTGATTTCAAAAGAAAATTACATGCACGGTGTAGTAGCTTTCTTCACTAATTCGCCAATGTGAGTCAGGCCTCAGACTAAATGACAGCTTCTTCTTCATCTTATTTCGAATGCCTTGCGCCTGTCCAACGATGTCTGTAGAAGGACCCACCATGGTCCTTGTAGTGCTATTTTATTACTTACTGTTTTTCTTTTACCCTTGTACTTGTAATTTCAAGCTGCACCAGAATCTAACCTGAATAATACCCTAACAGCGAGTAAAACTAGTTTACATGCCCCCAACTCTCTCTCGCGCCCTTGTTCTGCGCGCAATAGTTGTATTTTTAGTTGACTGTTTCATTGCGGTTTCTCTGTTCTAGTTTCTTATCATCTATTTTACTACAACTGTACTCAACTGAACTGCTTAGTATTGCCAGTATTCGTTTCAAATCTTTATTTTTTGTCAATGCCTTGAGACAAATATGTTTGGTGAGTATGGGAATTCCTGTTAAATCAACAGCGCAGTACTTTTCTTACCTTTTTGCATGTACTCCAGTGATCACAATTTATCACAGACATCTCCACGTGCCATCCTCTTTCCAAGTTTTCAGCTAGTGTATAGGTACAAGTCCCGGCGAACTGGTACTCTAGACCATCAAACATGCGGAAGAAACTCCGACCGAAGTTAAGACATGTACGGAAAGGCAGCTCGATGGTTTGGGTGATGATCGAGTTTGCTAAAATATAGATTTATACATTTACATAAATCAACTCTGCTAATATTACGTGCGTTATATTAATATAGCAATTCATCACAGAAAGATAGTTTGACGGTTTGGGTGATAAACGAACATGCAAAACTAAACATTTACATGAAACCCTGCTAACGCTGTTATTGATATTTGAGTTTTACTGATACAGGTATGTATCATGGAAAAGTAGCTCGACGGTTTGGGTGATGATAGAGCATGCTTTATTACACGTTCACATAAAACAACCCAACGCTTCATTTCAGTATATTGACACAGGTATGAATTAAAGAAATGAAGTTTATAAGGTTTTTGTGATGATCGAGCTTGCTAAATTAAAAATTTATACTCAAAACACTCTGCCAACGTTGACTATCTGGTCTTGTCATCACGAAAACATGCTATATAAGTTTGACCCCCTTAAACCCCACTTTTATATAGTAAAACTGGAGTTTACAAGGGTATACATCATTTTTCTTATTTCTGCCCAAAAACATAGATTGTGGTACTTGTTAGAACCGCCTTGTCGAAGCGGTTATAACGAGTACCTACAATCTATGTTTTAAGCAGAAATATGAAAAATATCAGATTTTTTTATCTGAAACTTTTCATTTTTTGATGGTAAAATTCTCAGTATATTTAAATATGCGTGTTTTCGTAATGTATCTAAATAGGTGCAGTCGATGTAGTTCCAAATGAAACTACCGTATTTACTGTATATATTGAAACACCTTGACTCCTTATCGTAGTTGTCTTAACATTTGAACCAGTCCATTTGACTCTCTATTAATGCGTCTCAAGTCTGCAGAATGAGTAGAAAAAGGGTAGACCCTGATCAGATGCGTTTTGTGGCGTCTTATCTGGGCCTATGCTTTATATATTCGGATACCTTGACTCCTTACAATACTTGATCTAAAATTGGAACGTCCATTTGACAACTCTTTTGTGTGGCAAACAGTGCAGACCCTGATAGTCAGACGCCGTATTCTGTGGCGTCTGCTCAGTCTATATAGTTTGCTCAGGCCTATCTATACCAAAGTATAGAGGTCTTACTATAGGCTGCATTGTTTACCCATGTAACTCTATTCAAGTATTTAAAATAATACAGCCTGTTTAAATTTTAAGTAAAATACAGCGTACTCTCTTCTTCTGCCAAGGGACATGCCACACAATATCCGGTTCCTGCAACACCCCAGCTGCCTCCATTACCAACACAGCACTGGTCCTGGTCAACAACAAGGCCATCGAAGCCAGCAGTCTTCTCTCCATAACAATTATCGCTCGCATAGCAATACTGCAGCGGCATCTCAGCTTCTGTATAGAGCAAAAATGCACCTCGATAAATAGAAAAGACTTATCAAATTCCAGTGCCATGCCAAAATCTATTTTTGAGGCATACTCGAACAACGCATAATCAGACAACACTGCACATGCTCAGTGCGGTCTGGGCATGTGCGATTCTGTTTTCAATATACAGTCGAACTTTAATGGCTCGAATTCCTTTGGGACCATGGAAAATTGTTCGAGCCATGGGTAGTTCGAGCCAATGAAGGTTAATCTTGGCGCCAGGTCGGGAAGCAAGTATCGCTAATTCTGGGAAATCTATCGATCTTCTACACAATAATTGTATGTTGAGTGTACTCATTAGAACCTAATGAGTTCACACAACATACAATTTCATAATGAAATAAAAAAGCTTCCTTAAATATTTGTTTTCTTGATCTATCGGAAGAATTTCGTAGGGACTCAAAACCGAGTTCGAATTAGCCATGGTGAACGAGCCATCGGTGTTCGAGCTATTGAGATTTGACCGTAACAGGGTCCAGCAGATGGAAAACATTTTGATAGTTTGCTGCCCTACAAGTAGAAAATGAAAGGTTTACTAATATAATGTTTAAGGTTCATACACCATGTTAAGACTAGTGTTGATTGTGATCAGACTGCGTGGGCGCTGATCTGAGTTTGCATATATCATAAGAAATTCCTTTTTTCATGAAGGGAACCATGTGTTTACAAACTGGGCATGTCTGACTAGACCGCGCACATACAATGACGTGTATAACACTTTCACCCCTAATGTTCTGAGGTGGGCTCTTCCATCTTATAATTTGGACGTGTCTATTGTTACACGTAGGGCTGTTTGCTGTAAATTAAGACCAGAATGGCAAACAAACAGTGTGGATCCAGATAATACGGCTCATTATGAGCCGTCTTATTTGGATCTACACTGTTTGCAAAAGACTCTATCTCTGTCTGCAGAGTCGAAAGGGTTAAGCAAGCCTGTTTCTCATCATTGTTTGTCATCTTAAAGCCCAACGAGTACAATGAACTATCCTTCGATGGTATTTGTTCGCTTTGGTATAATGTTCCTCGATATATTGGAATTTATACTGGGTTTGATAAAATTGTGGTACAAAATCTTTGCATCTTCATTTATGATGAGAAATATGACTAAATACAGTTTCCTATTATTTGTTTTCGGTCTTTGCCTTTCTTTCGAAATCTGCTGGGGGCAAATAGCGCAAAACTTTTCTAGTGTAGTCATGTCTAATATAACCGTTTCTTTAGACAAATGAATTTGCCACAAAGCAGCAACGATATAATATTACAAATAAAAGAAATAGAAATTAACATGCAATTCATTTGTTAAAGTCATAAAACCTGCTTTTAAGTATATCGATTGGTGTTTTTGATGAGGCAACCGAAATTACCATTCACCTTTAGAATTTGTTTAGCATGCCTACAAAACCAATTCAACCAGGTTTCTGTAACACCATGATTCCCATCCCGCCCCACTTACTGCCAGATATTCGGCTTAATAAGTTGCATTCTAAAGATTCGTTGGACAAATGGTCAAAAGTAATGCATTTTAATATATCAATTAAACTTTTTAATTAAAAAAGAAAAGAACACAAAATAAGCAAAAGAAAGAAAGTTTGCTTACGTGCTGTCTGATCTTCACATCTGTACCCGGCATAGCCCTCTATACATGTACAGTAGTTAGGGGCAGAGCACTCGCCTTGATTAAAGCAGTTGGGTTCACAAATAGCTAAAATGAAATAATGTTCGGTGTCATGTCCATCCTTAACATTTAGCATACATGTGTAATTCTCGGACACTATTTAGATTGTGAAAATGCACGGTGTGAAATGGGTATTTACTCAATTTATGCCTAATGGACTCTTATACCTCATGATTTGGGACAAGTCCATTTGCAAGTTAAAGGGGTGCAAGGTTTATTTTTTATCACCACTTTAAGAGAAATTTATGTATTTAATACAAACAGTGTAACAGTGTAGACCCTGATCAGACACCGCATTCTGTGGCGTCTGATCAGGGTCTACACTGTTTGCCAATGTCACTATCAGGGGACGTTAGGCATAAATGGGTTAGCATCGGGATGATGAAAAGGATCTGTGTGAGCTGGGTCTTAAAAATACGTGTACTTCATATGCAATGTACATTTCTTTACCTATCCCTTACCTCATGTAAAATCGACTAAATTGCAGCAATAAATAAAAGCGCGCGGGAGCGCACGCCCACACGCACACGCACACACCCGCGACATGCACCCATGCGAGTAATCGTGACAATTACAGTGTTAAAGCTCACATCTGAACAATACCCACCTGTCAATACTGGTATGCGTTTATTTTTCGTTTAACCCATACAAACCCTAAGCGTTGTTACTATAACTCTTATATTTAAAATATACTGAAAATTTTACCACCAAAAAATGAAAATTTTCAGATAAAAAATTCTGATATTTATCATATTTCTGCTCAAAAACATAGATTGTGGGTATCCGTTAGAACCGCCTCGGCAAATATAGATTGTGGGTACTCGTTAGAACCGCCTCGCTGATGCGGTTCTAACGAGTACCCACAATCTATGTTTTTGAACAAAAAAAAAATGTATACCATGTAAACCCCAGTTTTACTATATAAAAGTGGGGTTTAAGGGGTTCAAAATTATATAGGCATGTTTTCTTGATGCATTTTTTAAGGTTGGCGAAAAGGTGCCTGTTAGTCAGGTGTGACTAACTGACCACTTTTAAAAGACACGGAAATGACTTTAAAATGATCAATTAGTCAATTTTATGCATGTGCTTATATTTAGAGAACATTTGGTGAAATGCTATCATCACGAAAACATACCTATATAATTTTGACCCCCTTAAACCCCACTTTTATATAGTAAAACTGGGGTTTACAGGGGTATACATTATTTTTCTTATTTCTGCTCAAAATATAGATTGTGGGTACTCGTTAGAACCGCCTCGGCGAGGCGGTTCAAACGAGTACCCACAATCTATGTTTTGTGCAGAAATATGAAAAATATCTTGAGTTTTTTATCTGAAAATTTTCAGTTTTTGGAGATGAAATCTTCTATATATTTGAATAGGCGTGTTTTCGTAATGGATCTTACGCCTGTCGCAGGAGGAGCCCTCCCATCCTGAGCAACACTTCTCCTCCACTGCTTCTGTTAATCTGAAAATTATGAAATATTTACAACGTTATTTATATTTTCTGTAACAAACATCAGTTAAAAAGAATATAACATGCAGGAAAAAGAAGATTCTTTCTGTTACCTTAAAAGGGTTTTCTTTTTCAGAAAAGAAATATTCATACACAAAAAGAATATTCGGCGCTATTTTGGAAAAAAAAAAAAAAAATATTACAAAAAAATGGTTATGGACATAGAATATATTACAACAAATACAGAAAGTCGACATTGTTATTTAGCCGTGACGTCTGGTCCGCCGAATAACATTGCGTGTTTACCATTGATGTATTTTATATAACCTAGCACAATGTCGTTTCGAATTTACTAGGTAACATCACGAAAACACGCCTATATAGTTTTGACCCCCCTTAAACCCCACTTTTATATGGTAAAACTGTGGTTTATAGGGGTATACATCAATTTTCTTATTTCTGCTCAAAAACATAAACTGTGGGTACTCGTTAGAACCGCCTCGCTGAGGCGGTTCTAACGAGTATCCACAATCTATGTTTTGAGCAGAAATATAAAAACTACCAGAATTTTTCATCAGAAAGTTTTCATTTTTTGGTGGTAAAATTCTCAATATATTTGAATAGGCGTGTTTTCGTAATGAAATAATGTGCATTATACTACTCGTTTTCTTCATTCTAGGAAGTAAAGTATTGGCAGATTTTGAAAAATAAAACTAAGAATTATGTAGGACTGATTTGATTGGTTGTCATCAAGTATCTTGATTGTAATAAAATAATGACCATAACGGAGGACAGCTGTTTGCGATAAATGTCATCACATTGGAATGAATGCGCGAATAAAACTATCCGAAGCTACCCGAAATTGATTTTCTTAAATACTGTCAAATGGATAACACGAATATAAAGTAACGTTACCATACAGTCGGAGCGTATGTCAATACTTTTTGTTTCGATAGGCGAAAGAACGAATTGCGGTCACTAAATTTGAACGGTCGGTCCGGAAATCGGAAACATGGCTATTTTTCAGGCCTAAAATTAACATTTCCTGAGTCGTCATACTAGTACTGCTGCCACTGAACTTGGTTTGTGAAACAGGAAAGAGTGAAAACAAAAATTAAAATCATAGATATGTTCAGTCACTATGTGTTTGGAAAAATATACCATGCCATTTGTAATTCAGCCTTACAGATAAACTTAACCCTTGTCCTGCTGAACCCGGATATACCCTGCCTTTGCAAATAGTGTAGATCCAGATCAGTTGGCTTCTGAAGAACTGTGGTATTTGAATTACTTAATGGCTGTGAACAACTTGGTAACCGATAAATTTAAGAGCATCTATAGGCGTAGCACTCATTACGCACATTACGCATGCGCATAGCACACGTGAAAAAAATACTTAGAATAAAGACATCGACTAACACAAGCTATTTTGCTTCTTTACCATAGTGACTGCTCTTATAGGAAAACATTTACCGCTTCCAAATCAGAAGCTACCCTTAAAAGAAAGAATGGGAGCAAATTCTTCCCTTTAAGAGTAGACCCCACTTGGAAGTGATACTAGGAAGATTTTGTTTTGTCCTCTAGTCCTGGGTGTTCGTAAAAATGATTCCGTTCTGGCTAAGCCATTGGCGTATTTCTTTTCAGTTTCTTATGTCTGCACTTAGTTTTTATTAATATTCAGGCTACAGCATAAGATCGTCGTATTGACAAGGTAAGAGTAAGTAATGCTTATACCAGCAACTAGTCGGATATCAAAATTATCTGTAAATCACAAATATTAATATACTGGATAGATTAAAGATCATCCACTGCCTACTGCTTAACTTTGCCTCTTTGATAGCAGCAATTTATCCTTGATGTCAGAGACCAAACTCAAAGACTGGCTACAATATATCATATATCAATTTGAATAAACTTATTATAAGGAGTGATAAAAAGGTCTAGGAGCTAGTCTAAATAATGAATATATTGTCTTATTTCTCACAGCAAATAAGGCTTGCCATTGCATTCAAATTGTCTCATACGGAGACAATTTGAATGAAATGTCAAGTCTTATTTTCTGTGAAAAGTAATAAATGGCATTAATTTACTTTTGATGAATTAACCTACGGAGTGCCAAAACATATACGAAACGGAACATGCAATGCTGTAAAAAAAAAGGGTGAATGTAATATACCTTGAATAGACACAATCTGGACTGTTTGTAGGATCTAGCAGGGCGCTGGTGATAATATTCTGGACCTCCTTACTGGTCATCCCCGCGAAACCTGACGCCGTCTTGTTTAGAGTGTAGGTCTGTATTATCATTGCAGTGAACTGCGAACATGGTGCGATCTTTGTGTCCGTCTGGTACACAGTAAAGTTGCAGAAACTGAAAAATAGCATTATATTAACCTATATAAATGTATATTCGTTAGCGATAGGTCGAAATAAGACATTGTTTTCACCCCCTCTCCCTCCATCCAACACAAAAAGACACACGTGTGTGTGTGAAGGTAAAACAATTATTTATCCTGATAGCCGTTTTTCTTATCTAGGGCTATGAAAACCAGTTTTTAACTACCATTACGAAAACACGCCTATTCAAATATATTGAAAATTTCACCACCAAGAACTGAAAGTTTTCCGATAAAAACTCTGATATTTTTCATATTTCTGCTCTAAACATAGACTGTGGGTACTCGTTAGAACCGCCTCACTGAGACGGTTCTAACAAATACCCACAATCTATGTTTTTGAGCAGAAATAAGAAAAAATAATGTATACCCTGTAAACCCTAGTTTTACTACATAAAAGTGGGATTTAAAGGGGGGTGGGGGGGGGGGGGGTTCAAAATTATATAGGCATGTTTTCGTGATGTAATGCGGGAATTGAGGAAGGGTTTGGTTATCAAGCATACGAGGACTGCAGTAAAAAAAGGTTGCAAGCAGGAGCAAACAAACAGAAAAACAAGTTTAAAAACTACAAAATTCCACTACCCCTTTAAAAATGTGAACTCCTACCATGTAAGTGTTCTACATAAATCTATAGCGGGCCGTTATCGGCCCGTCAGGGTAGCTGACGGGCCGATAACGGCCCGCTATAGATTTTTGAAGAAGGCTAGCTTTCACTAAATGATATTTGTGAACATGGGGATGTACAATACATATGCTTCCAAACAAACAGAAAAACAAGTTTAAAAACTACAAAATTCCACTACCCCTTTAAAAATGTGAACTCCTACCCAGTAAGTATTCTACATAAATCTATAGCGGGCCGTTATCGGCCCGTCAGGGTAGCTGACGGGCCGATAACGGCCCGCTATAGATTTTTAAAGAAGGCTAGCTTTCACTAAATGATATTTGTGAACATGGGGATGTACAATACATATGTTTCCTAACGTAGGCCTACTGAAGATAAAGAGCCCCGACATAAGTGTGACAGACTGAAGGCTGGAGTTTGGGGCGAGGGGTATGAATTGTGGAAAGCGGGGTATCGACTCGCTTGGTGCGCGCAACAATTAGGTTTGATTGGGACCTTTCGTTTCGCTAAAGTCTTCCACAGTAGTCGAGGATTCTGCAGACGAAAGGCGAAAACCATGACCTGACTGTGTGGGTGGTGTGCAGGCTGAGCAGAGCCTCCGCTACTCACATATATTATGGTAAATGGATACACCTGAAACATTTTGCCGCCAGTTTGCAAGAGGGACAACTTGCGCAGAGAGGATGTTGGACCCCAAGTATTTGAAACATTTCAAAATTTGGTACGATTAGTAAAGAAGGTACAGTAACATTCCATTATTTATATCACTTTTAGGACTGTCTAAAAGTGGTTTTATTAAAGGGGTGGTCTTTTAATGTTGAATATAGAAGCTGATAAATGCCTTAAAACAATTTATTCGATACTTCTTGCTTAAATTTTGCTTGTCTTCAACTACTTAGTGGGATGAAAATCAATAGACCCTGATCACTGCTCGCACGAGCAGTCTGATCTTGGTCTACACTGTCTGCATATGCCATTTACCATAGAAGAAAGAAATCGTTTGGGACTGATAAAAGCTGGTCTTAATGGTGGAGCGGTCTTAAATTCGAATGGTCTTAAAAGTGGATTTTTTTTCTGTATTTGAAACATTAAAAAATGGGGCGAATGTTAAAGAGAGGTAGTTTGCTCTTAGAAGGAGCAAAAAAAAAGTTTTTCCAATGAGAGCTGAGGCAAATATTTCCACGTCAGAGTTATTTTAATTGGGTGTTTAAAATTGCTCCGGAAATACTTTTTGAAAGGTCATGGACTGGTCCAATGCTATTTTCCATGGACTGCTCAATGTCGTTATAACCAAGTATTAGCTTTCACAAACAAGCTTGGTCTATGCTTAGCACACATTGTGCTACTGTGTTTTTTGTGAAAGCTAATACTTGTGAACATACAGTTCATTTCCAGATCAGCTGACCCACACGTGTAGCATTTGGTGTACAACGAAAAATTTATAGCATTAATTGCGTTTGAAAGAGAACAGCTATAATGTCTTCATCCGATTGACTTAGAGCCTGTTCACATATGGTATCTACTATATAAAAATCAATAGAATAGTTTTGACTATCTATTATAGTTGTCGCTTAATTTGGGTGCGCCCGATCCACGTCGCACATTTGACGTCATTAACCGATCATTAGATTTCACTATAATGCCTAGATCGTGAGTACACCCGTTTAAAATCAGTGCAAAAGCACCGAGCGATATTTTTTTCTTCTTTTTCTTGGTTGATGTAATCAAACACCATGAGAATAAAGTCACTGTAGTATTAATTAAGATAATGTTTATGTACTGATGCCGCGTGCTAATTAAGCGTGCGCTTCATTGCGAAAACGATCGGGTTTTCAGTATTGCACAGGTAATAAATCAATCCATACCTGATTCACGGGTAAGTCAAAGCTACTGATACCGTGACAGCCCCATGCACCATTAAACTCGGGCAATAGTACATGAAGTTGTTCGCGGCACATCGGTCCGGTAGCTTAGACTGTTTCCCAAACAGACATGAAATATTACGAAAACACGCCTATTCATATATATTGAGAATTTTACCACCAAAAAATGAAAACTTTCAGATGAAAAATTCTGGTAGTTTTCAGATTTCTGTTCAAAAACATAGATTGTAGGTACTCGTTAGAACCGCCTCGCTGAGGCGGTTTTTACATGTACCCACAATCTAAGTTTTTGAGCAGAAATAAGATAATTAATGCATACCCCTGTAAACCCCAATTTTACTATATAAAAGTGGGCTTTAAGGGGGTCAAAGCTTTATAGGCGTGTTTTCGTGTTGTAACTGTATACCAGACAAATTTTTCACATGATTCGTTCGACCCCTTCAAGATTTTTGGAACTCTATACGTCTTTTTAAGGTTCTTATTTTAGCCCTTAACATTATGGAACTATGATAAAACTTCTCAGAAACATTAATTTTGATATAGTTATTGTAATATTTATTTATTTTACCGCACTACAAAGTAACAGGAGCAGTACCAGATAAACTGCAAACGCCAGGTGCCAAACTGAAGTTCACAAAAGTGAAAACCACATAGACGCTGATGCAATTAAACGTTTGCAAGAAGCATCATTATTCATTTCTGCTTGTCCAGATTTGACAAAAAACTGGAATGACTGGAATGCTAGTTGAATAAGGCAAGACTAATATTATTTAACTTTTTTGAACTACCGTAATTTGAATAGATTTTAAATCGAACGGTCCTCGGGAGCAATGAACAACTAATAAAACTGCATCACGAAAACATGCCTATATAATTTTGACCCCCTCAAACGCCACTTTTATACAGTAAAACTGGGGTTTACATGGGTATACATTATTTTTCTTATTTCTGCTCAAAACATAGATTGTGGATACTCGTTAGAACCGCCTCGTCGAGGCGGTTCTAACGAGTACTCACAATCTATGTTTTGAGCAGAAATATAAAAAAATAACAGATTTTTTTTTATCTGAAAACTTTCAGTTTTTGGTGGTAAAATTTTCAATATATTTGAATAGGCGTGTTTTCGTAATGAAAACAGTTGGTGTCAAGTTTCCAAGGCCAGACTAGCTAGTTTCGGTCAATCAGGCCTCATCT